>JAQQAC010019064.1:24454657-24535357 GCA_029783875.1 Phataginus tricuspis
TATCTATCTATCTATCTATCTATCTATCTATCTATCTATCTATCTATTATCTATCATTTCTCTCTCTCTCTCATTTATCTCTCTGTCTCACCCATCCGTCCGCCTCACTATTACGGGACCCCAAGCACTAGTGGGCACCTAGCCTGCGTTTGGCAAATATTTGTTGGGTGAATATATGTATGAATACTAATTTCCCTCTCTTATTTTCTCTGTTCTCTGAAACAAAGTACCCCTGAAACTAACGTAATGCCATCTGTCAGTTATGCCTCAGTAAGAGAAACAACTGAAGTTCTTAGCGTCAGGTGGTGTTACTTGGCCCAGATGTCGCTGTCCACGGGACTCAGGATGTGCCTGCCTTAAAGTGTTCTGATGTGTCATCAGCGGACAACACACATATTCCTGTGAGCAGAGCTGCAGGTTTACTCACGTAATACATTCATGCGCCACAGAGTCTGTAATGTGACCCTGCCTCTGGCTCTGCCGGTCACATGGCCCTGTACAGGGACTCCAGCATCTCAGCTTCTCCTCAGTGTCTCAACAGACTCTCCGTCTTTGCCATGTCATCAGCTCTGTACCGGGGATGGGACAGCGGTAGGGCCGGTCCTCGGGGGTCCTTGGAGCCTAGCTGGCCTCTGCTGCCCGTGGCCCCTCTGCTCTCTGACCAGCCCCCATGCACCACTGCTGGAGGCGGTCCTGCATGCTGTGGCGGGCTCAGGGCCAGTCGGCCTCTGGTGCTGGGCTATGTTCCTGGTGGCTGCCGCCGTGCCCCTTTGCTGGGCCGCAGAGCATCAGAGACCCTCTGTATCCACCCCACACACCTGCCCTGGGCTCCTCTGTAACCCTTGCTGCAGGGCCATGCAGCTCCCTGCCCACCCACAGTGGCAGCCCACTGGCTATGAATCCAGACTCTTCTGTTGGTCTCCATGGGGCAGGCGGGGGTTCTGGGTGTCTGATGGCACAGCCGAGCTGAGGAAGGCTCTGTGCAATCTCAGCGCCAGGCTGACAAAGGACGGGGCCTCCTGGGACCTTCAGCATGCTGGGTGATCTGGCCTGAGGCTGCCTCTGCTCTGCTGGCTGACGTTAGTTACTGATATCCTGGGGGGCAGGTGAACGAATGCTGACTTTTTTCACCTTGCTGGGTATTTGCAAGTTCTTAGGCGCCCTCTGGCCCTGTTGTGCTGTGTGGTTCTCTGATGTGGGAGCCCCACGCTGGCTTGGCCTCTTTGTAGAGTTGCCCAATGGATGGAATAAAAATACAGGACACCCAGTTAAATATGAATTTCAGACAAATAATACATAATTTTTTTTAGTGTATGTCTGCCCCATGGGATATTTGGGACATACTTATAGTAAAAAATTATTTGATGTTTACTTAAAATTCACATTTAACTGGGTGTCCTGCATATTATCTGGCAACCCTACCTCTTCCACCCCGCCTTGCTGGCAGGCTTCCCAGGGGTGAGCAGGGCTCTTGGGAGGCCCGTGTCCTTGGGCGCCCCTCCACTCGGCCGCGTGTGCTCTTAGCCAGCTCTGCCAAGGCCTCTTTTCCCCTCCTCAGGTATGAACAGACCAGCACCTCACATGCCAAGAGCAGCTTAACCAGGGGCTAGGATGCCGCTTTCCTTGTCTGCGGTAACCCCAGTCTTGGAGTGCGTGTGTGTACACATGAAACGAAGAACACATATTAAGTTTCATCAAAAGCCTTCTTGGCATCTATTGAGCTGATCAGATGGTTTTATCCTCTTACCAACTGACATGATTTATATTCATAGATTTCTTACATTGCATTCCTGGAGTAATCTGGCCAACAGTGTAGGTTTTTCTCTACAGACGTCTCTGGTCTTCCTTTCTTAGTTCTATTCATAGGAATGTGGTCAGTTTGCTCATAAGAGGGATCTGGAGAAGGAATTGTGCTTGGTTCTAAAATGAATTGTAAGCATCTCCGCTATTTAAATTTTCTCTTTACTATGTTCTGAAAGACGATGTATCATAGAAGTTAAGTGCATTTGAATGATTGAAGTAGTTTTCCAGTAAGACTGTCTTCACGAGGTACTTCCTGGAGCTAGATGTTGCCTTTTTCCTTTTCTTCTCAATTTCTTCTTTCTTTGTTGTTCTGTCTGAACCTGCTGACAGAGGACCACCTCCTTCCTTGGGGCTTCTTTCCCGGGTGGAGGTCCCGGCTACTCTGCTTCTCTCCTTTCTCCCTTTCTGTGCGGAGGGGGGTGCAGGCTGGTGGCCGAGAGGCGCACACCTACCGGTCAGTTTTTCTTGATAATCTGTTCCTGGGCTTCAAACGCCGGGGAGGGAATTTGTTCTCTCTCCCTCCAGACGAGGGTGACCGTCCTGGAGACAGCACCCGCAGCCGGGTTGCCTGAGGGCAGAGTCGGGGGTTGGCGGAGAGGGTCTAAGGAAGCCCTCTGGGCCCCAGAGCTCTCTGTCCTTGTGGCCTCTGGAATGGATAATGTGCTCCAGAGCTGCTTGTCTTCTGTGTCTTATTTTTAAATTGTTTCTGAACACTGGAGGGAAACAATAATGTATTTATTAGGTCCCCAATTGTCTCCCTTTTACAGAACCAGTGTTGGCAATTTGGTATTTTAGGGAAGTTCTTGTTTTGAGATTTTTTTTTTCCAAATATAGTAGCATGAAGCTATTACATTTGTTTATATTTTAAAATCTCCATAATATCTTTTATATCCTTTTACATAAGTGAATATCATATGATAATCCAATCGTGTGTATTTTTTCTTTATTTTCTGAGTAATTAGGAGTCTCAGTGGTTCATTTATTGTTTTCATGTTTTCAGAGAACCAGCTGCTGGGTTTGTTAATCAATTTCATTTTTTCTCTTTACTCATTCATTATTTCCTGTTTTCTACCTTATTTCATTCCTTTCATGTTTTATATGTTTGCCTTAAGGATATTTTAATGCCCTTTAAGTAGTCCCTTGATTTGGAGACTCCCCCACTTCCCTCCGCCCCCCCTTCGCCTTCATGCTGATTATTTAACATCTAGCTGGTGAGATTCAGGAAATACTTAAATCAGGTGATACATACACAGCACCTGTTACCATGCTTGGAACATAGGAAACACTCCATAGATAGTAGCTATTAATAAAAATGACAATAAGAACAAACAGAATATTGTAAAGACTTAGATTTTTTTCTGAGTACAGTTTTGGGCACATTTCTCTGATACGAAGTATTGTAACTGTAATAATTCTTTTACTAGCCTGCATTTGTGATGGCCACTTCTTCTCTCATCAAAATTTTATTTTATTTATTTGTTAATCAACTATGTGTGTAAGTACGTGTATATATTATTTTCAAGAGGTTGGGCTTGGAGGCATACATGTTTTATTTCTTTGTGATTCTATAAGTCACATTTGATAAGATGACCTGTATCATTTCATTTTTTTTATTGTGGCACAACATCCATAACACTTTGCCATCATAACCATTTTTAAGTGTTCAGTTCAGTGTTATCAAACCCATTCATCATATCGTGCAGCGATCACCAGTATCCATCTCTGGAACCCTTCAAAAATCTTGTAAAACTGAAACTGTCCCCTTAAACCATAACTGCCCGTTTCCCCCTCCTTGCAGCCCCTGGCGATCTTTATTCTATTTCTGTCTCTATGGTTTTGATGGCTCTTAAGTACCTTCTGCAAGTGGAATGGCACAGTATGTCTCTTTGTGACTGGCTTATCTCACTCAGCATGATGTCCTCAGTGTTCATCCATGTTCACGTGTGTCAGCATGTCCTTCCTGTCTAAGGCTGACCCATATTCCATTGCACGGAGAGACCACATTTTACTTATTCATCTGGTGATGGACACATGATTTGCTTCCATGTTTTAGATACTGTGAATAGTGCTATGAACAAATATCCCTTGGAAACCCTGCTTTCCATTCTTTTAGGTACATACCCAGAAGTAGAATTGCTGGATCATATGGAGATTCTTTTTAAGTTTTTGAGGAAACTCCATACTGTTTTCCACAGTGGCTGCACCATTTGACGTTCCCACCAATAGGGCACCAGGGTTCCGATTTCTCCACACCCTTTCCAGCACTTGTCGCTTTCTGTGGGTGGTAGGAGCCCACCCGATGGCTGCGAGCTGGCGTGTCATCGTTGTTTTGATGTGCATTTCCCTCATGATAACTGATACTGAGGAACTTCTCACGTGCTTACTGGCAATTCATGCATCTTTTGTGGGGACATGTCTGTCTATTCAAACCCTTTGCCCATGTTTGAATCGGGTTGTTTGTTCTGTTGTTGAGTGTCGGGGGTCCGTGGCAGTCTCTGCATCTCGACCCCTTATCAGGAGTATGATTTGCAAGTATTTTCTCCCACTCTTCGGGTGGCCTTTTCACCCTATCGATACTGTCTTTTGATGCACAAAACTTAAAAATTTCCTCGGAGCCCAATTTGTCTACTTTTCCCTTTTGTTGCCTGTGCCTTTGGGGTCATATACAAGAAGTCATGTCGAATCCCACATCATGCAGCATTTGCCCTGTTTTTCTTGGAGAGTTTTATGGTTTTAGCTTCTATTTAGGTCCCTGAGTTCGTTTTTATATATGGTGTTAGGTAAGTGTCAGTTCTTTCTGTTGCATGTGGATATTCAGTTTTTCCAGCACCATCCAACCGTTTGTTGAAATGACTGTCCTTCACTGGCTGGTTTTAGCACTCTTGTCAAAAACCTTTTCACCATATACATGAGGGTTTATTTCTGGGCTCTCTATTCTATTCCACTGGTCTATACTCTGCCTTTATGCAACATCATGCTATTCTGGCTACTGTAGCCCTGTAGTAAGTTCTGAAATCGTGAGCGTGAACCCTCCAGCTTTATTCTTCTTTTCCAAGATTGTTCTGGCTCTTCGGGACCCTTGAGATTCCATATGAATTTTAGGATGGGTTTTTCTGTATCTGCAAAAATGTCATTGGGATTTTAATAGGGATTGCACTGAATCTGTAGACTGTCTTGGATTGTTATCGATAGATTAATAATGTCTTCCAATCCATGAACATGGAATGTATTTTTATTTATTTATATCTTCTTTAATTCCTTTCAGCAATGTTTTGTGGTTTTCACTGTATAAATCTTTCATATCTTAGACTAAGCCAATTCCTAGCTATTTTATTCTTTTTGATGTCATTGTAAATGGGGTCATTTTCTTAATTTCCTTTTTAGACTGTACATTATTTGTATGTAGAAATGCAACTGGCTTTAGTGTGTTGACTTTGTATCCTGCTACTTTGCTGAATTTATTTTTTATTTCTAACAGCTTTTGTGTGTGTAATCTTTGTTGTTTTCTACACATAAGATCATATTATCTGTGACAAAAGATCATTTTACTTCTTCTTTTCCAATTTGGATGTCTTTTATTTTTTTTTTTCTTGCCTAATTGCTCTGGCTAGGACTTTGTACAATGTTGGATAGAAGTGGTAAAAGTGGGCATCCTTGTCTTGTTCCAGGTCTTAGAGGAGAAGCTTTCAGTCTTTCACCATTGACTATGATGTTAGCTGTGGGCTTTTTGTAAATGGCCTTTATTATGTTGAGGTAGTTTCCCTTTATCCCAGTTTGTTGAGTGTTTTTTTTCATGAAAGGATGTTGAATTTTGTCAGAAGCTTTTTCTGCATCAATTAAATCATCATGTGATTTTTTTCCTTCATTCTGCTAAAATGGCATATAACACTGATCAATTTTCATTTGTTGAACTATGCTAGCATTCAGAATTAATCCCATTTGGTCATGGTGTATAATCCTTTTAATATGTTGCTGAATTCAGTTTACTGGTATTTTGTTGAGGATTTCTGTATTAGCGTTCATAAGGGATGCTGTGTAGTTTTCTTGTAGTTTTGTCTGGATTATGTATGAGGGTAATGTGGGCTTCCTGTATCATTACTTTTTAAATCTATCAAAGTATTATTCATTGTTTAGTATATGATATTGTTTGGTGGATGTTTCATGAGTTTGAAAAAAGAATGTGTTCCATGTTTAAGAGGTGAAATCTTAATATATCTATTAAAACATACTTCTTATTTATATCATCTAGATTTTTAATATCCTAATTGAAATTTGCTTTTGACTTATAAGATGCTTATTAATGTCTTCTACCATAATAATGTTTTGTCAGTTTTTTCTTGTGTTATGAAGAGTTTACACTTTAACTATTTTAATGTTACATTATTTGGGACAGAAATATTCAGTCATATCTTTATTTTGCATTTTAAATTTCATCAGTTTTAATTATGTATGATATGGTTGGTCCTTCCTCTGAAATCTGGTTATATTTTTATGAATACACTTATAATTCATCTTTGTGTTTAGAAATTACAAAATATATTCTATTTCGTAATCTCATTTTAAAAATAATTTATTTCCTTATTATAATAAGCAATACATGTTTATTATAGAAATTAGAAAACATAATAAAAAGGAGGAAATGTTATTCATCCACAGTCCCTCAAACCACTATGAACTTTATATTTTGAAGTTTTTCATGTCTGTATCATACATGTGTACAAGAATGAAATTTCACTCTAATGTGGTTTTCTTTGTTTTTCATTGAATGTGTAAAGGATTACATTCTTTAGCTCCTAAAATAAGCCTTAATTAGTTCCCAGTGAAAACAACTCCCAAAACAATATTAAGATTTTGGGTCATTAAGTCTTTTTCTAGATCAGGATTTCTAAGGCAGCACAATGTTCCGTTCCGTATGTGGATTATCCTCTTTCGGTCGGCTGGAGTTTTGTTTTATGCTTTTTTTGTCATTGTTGCTGCCGCTTTTTGTTCTAAGCACACGCACTGCCTCACCGCACAGGGCTGACCAAGGGGCGGCCAGGCGCCTCTGGGCTCCCTGACTCCCACTTGGGCTCTGATTTAGGGCAAGAGCTTTCCTGATCGCCCTGAACACCGGAGGCAGCGCCCTGCCCGGGAGGCTCTCGTGGGGCCCCAGAGCCTCCTGGACACCAGCGAGGCTGGGGAGTGCGGTGGGTGGGGGGCAGGCAGGCCCCGGCGTCGCCCTGAGTTATGAGCGGAGGTGGGCTCACGCAGAACCCTTCTGCGGCCGTTTTGGTCAAGGTGGGGGCCGGAGAAAGAGCTCAGGTGCACAAGGGCTCGCCGGATTGAGCACCGGAGCACTGTGCCTGAATCTCCGACTACTGGAGAGGACGCACCGGTGAGTGGCGGACCTCACAGAAGACGAGCGTCGAGCAGCGCCACCAGTTAAACATTTAGGGTTTCGGTTACACGGCTGTACGGATGGTTAGAAAGGTGAGTTAAGAAGGGACACATTCTAGATTTGTATAATAAACATAGCTCCGGGATAATAATTAAGGCTTTAGGGCAGAGAAAATAATAAACATGCTAAATTCCGATTGTGTATAAAGAAGAAAGTCAAAGGTATTTTTTCTTGATTTTTGTGGCTAAAGAAGTAACAGTTTAAATAGGTATTTGATTTAGTAGATTTTAAAATAGGATGTGTATTCTTCAAAAGAACTATAAAATAATAAAATACTAATCTATGTGGGCCCACAACAAGGGGAAGAACAAGAAAACAGAACAATATAAAGTATAGAAAACTATTAGTCAACTTGATTACAAGAAATGTAAGCAAACTGAAATTCTCCTTAAAATGCTTACTGAGTTAAATAATGAAGTTCAATTACACATGTACAACTCATAGTAGCCACACCTGCTCATGATGTCCTGGTTTTCTTAAGCATTTTTGTCTTTGGCTTGCTGATATTTTTTGTAAGTTTCTTGTACTATGCTCATATCTGCACCTCCTGTAAACTCCAATTTTCACTTTTCACATTCTTGTCTGAATTTTAATGTCAAAGTTATATCAGCCTTTTAAAATAAAAAAGATGAAATTGAGTGATAGGAAAAAATTTTTTTCAGATGATAGCAAAGAAGAAAGATTTTATAACTAAAATTATTTGCATAAATTGTTCACCGTTCTGCTGTATGCATGATTATGTTCCTTTTTATATTCCTATTTTGTTTTGTCTCTCATCTAGCTATACATTCATGTTCACTTTATGACTCTTTCATTTATCTTCTGTATATTCATCTTCTCCTCACTTTTCTAAGTCATACACTCTGATAATGTAACAGCCTTCTTTTTACTTTCTTTGAGTTTATTCTATTTAAAAAAACCTTTCAGCTGGACACCAGTTCAATGATTCTCGATCTGTTGTTCCTATAAATTTCCCACAGGGAACAACTTTAGCTGCATGTCCGTTAATAGTCTTTTCATTATTGTTTGCGTCTAAGTATATGAACTTCCCAATATGTTTATGATTTGACATGAGTTAAGAAAAAAATCTAAAGATGTGGATGGTAAAAAAATATCTGTTTTTCACTCAGTTTCACTGTGTTCCAATAACATGTCCTTGAGAAGTGCTTTGCGGCCTACAGTGTGCTTTTTAAAATTGTTTTTGGGAAGTTCAGTGTATGCCTGTTTCAGAATAGGCGTGTTCCAATTGCTGTAGCTGACTTCTGCATACGTCCATTAAACTAAGCTAGTTAATTATATTCTGATCTATGCTTTGATCAACATTGTTTTGGTGCTTGGCCTATTAATTCAAATGGTTGCATTACTCCCACAATAATTGTGGATTTGCCAAAAATTATTTTCATATTTTGTAGCCATTTTTGTCAGGTTTATGCAAATTTACAATCGTTATCTTCCTGGCGATGCAGATGTTTTACGTTCTGTCGTGACAATCTCTATCCTTGGCAATGATTTCGGTCTCAGTCAAGTCTGTGTGGTGTGACTGCAGCTCTCTTGGCTTCTCTGGGCTCATATTTGCCCATAAGGCCCAGCAAGGCTTCCTCAGGCCCCCCAGAGGCCGCGCTCAGCCTGCCGTGGGGGCCCTGTGCCTGTTCTCCCCTCCTCCCAGCCTGGTCAACCACCACGCAGCCTTCCCCTGCTCAGGTGCCCGTGTCCTCAGGGACCCTCCATCCAGTCAGGAGGGCTTCTCCCGTCAGCCCAGAGGTAGAGATGCTGGAGCTGGGAGAGAGGCCGTGATGGAGACGCGTCAGAGGACTAAAAAATATTCGAGTAAAGGACAGAATTTTAGTTTCAATCGAGGATGAATTAAACCCATGCATGGAGTGTGTACATTGCTGACATAGACACTTGTAAGGCTTGGTAATGAGTTCCTTGCCTCCCGGAGGTATAATGGGGTGGGGGCTGTAGGGCTGATACTAGATGATTCTGGGGGTCGCGGGCAGCCTGTGCTCTCACGGTGGGTGGCGTAGGCTGGGATTGGCTGGCTCATGAACAGTTATGCTTCAGAAGAGTATAACTTGCCCATGACGGTATTATGATGACCCATGACCACACGCCCAGGAAAAATATGAAAATGTCAGTACTTTGTTAAAGTGCTTAGTCAATGTTTGTAAAATTCCAAAATATATCCATTGATACCACAGTGAATCACCGGACTTTCCATTCAAACACGCTGCCATCATGTGAAACAGTGGCCGGCAAACTGACCTGCGGGCCAAATCCAGCCCTCTGCCTGATTTAAATAAATAAAGTTTTATTAGCACACAGCCATGTCCACGGGTCATGTGTTGCCTGTGGCCATATCCATGCGAGAAGGACAGAGCTGAGCAGCTGCAGCAGAGGCTTTACGGCCCTCGAAACCCACATTAGGATCTGGCCCTTGACAGAATACGTTTCTCACCTCTGCTGGATGCCCAGTATGAAGTGACAACTGTTCAGCTCAGAGCCAGGCCGCTGGCAGTCTTAAACAACGTGGTGGGCGAGGTGGCAAGAATGGAAACCCTCTGGACGTAGCAAACAGAAATGCCCACCAAGTCTAGCTTCCGAGTGTCTGTTCTGTTTGTCCCTGAGCTGTGCTCTCCACAAACGGATGCTGATGGTTAAAGAAACAGTTCTGAGGAGGTGATTTTCCTTCATAACATACAGTCATCTTGAACAACAGAAGACCTATCAGGGACATTTCTAAACCTCCGTTTTTGTGATCCGGCTTCTATGTGATCACGTGATCTCTGGAGATGAGAATCAGGTCTGGAGTCTGAAGAGTGGATTCACATCCTGGTGATGGAACGCGTGGCAGTGGGTGAGGGGAGTCTTCCACATTGCCTCCGTTTCCCTGTCTGCAAAATAGGCCGTCTGAGAAGTGGGGCTCTGACGCCCCTTTCATCTCTCCGTTCGAATGGGAAGGTGGCCGCTCTGACTGTACCCCGTGGGAACATGATGGTGTGACATTAAAATAATCAGGAAGCTCTAAATAGGAAGTTCTCTGTTGGATATATTTGCACAAAAGTTCTGAAGAACCAGTTATTCATTTTGACCAGCTGAGCGAGTAGACGTGGCCAGCATTTGGGCTCAACAGCTAACGCTTTTCTGGAAACAGCCCCTGGGTCTGGGAAGGAGGAGGGAGTTCCGATCACGGAGAGGCGACTGGAAGGTCTGCTTGGACTTCATGAGCTGCACACGTGGACCGCGCTCGCGGACCGCTGACACACGGTAGACCAGAATCTGTTTTGGATTTAGGAAAAAATTTACAGTGAATACATGACTTATTATAACACAGTTATTACAGATGATTCCAATTTTGTAGTTTTTAAATGTCTGCAAATCGCAACACCTTCCCAGCCTCTGGCACAGTTCTACTCTGAATGTCCGTTATTGTCCCTCCGCAAGTGTGTGACACTTTGCTAACTGCATGGTCCACAGACACCCAGTGTCTGGGATATGGGGAGGTGGAGATGAGGTGACTGAGCCCAGAGGGCACCAGTACAGCCCTGTAACTCTGTTCCTCACGAGTAAGTGGAATGCAATTCACAGCCTTGTTGGGAACACCTGCATCGGGACAAAACGGCTCTGAGGTCACAGGGGCCTGCTGGGGGAGCTGTTGGGGGGATCGGTAAGGCAAGGATTTAACAGGCTCAGCCCGGTGTCTGGACCTTTGTAACAGCTCGGGAAGCGAAGCGATGGCCAGACTTATGGCAGTGGAAAGCTGTTACAGAGAGAGATATCCAGTTGTATCTAGGTGGGTACGTTTATCTTGATCATGATCTGTCCTGTGTGCTCAGAGTGTCGTGAAAACATGGGGTGTTACTGCCAGAAGGATGCAGGAGTCAGTGTTGGGAGTAGGAGACGGAGAGCCAGAGAATTTAAGTGCCTCATTAATGGCAACACAAGTAGCTAGTGGCAGGATGGTCTTTAATTTTTCTTATTTTTAATTGAGGGGTCATAGAAAGAGAAACCTATCCTGATCTGTGTCCCTTAAGAACACTCATGGGAAGCTGAGATGTTTGGCAGTGTAACCACTGCCCAGACTCCACGGTCTACCTGGAGGCCCCTTAACAGGTGCGGCCACAAGCCTTAGGAGAAGCGTCTGAGTGATGTGCTCGCACACACCCAAACCTGCAAGCCCGTGGCAAAGTCCTGCAGACCAAGTCACAGAGGGGAAGTGCGGGAGCCTGGGATGTTCACTGCGGACTCTACAGTAGGGGATGCTGATGTGGGGCAGGAGACACTGCTCAGTCACTGCCCCACCCCGTGCCTCCGGGTTGACTGCCCTCTGCTTCCCCGACATCTCAGCATGAGATTAACCTTTAAAGCCAGACAGACCTGGGTTTGAACAGAGAATGGCCCACAGGGAGTCCTGAGTGAGGTCCTGAAACCCCCTAGGTCTGTCTGTGTTCCTGCATGTCCCCTGGCTGCAACATGGTGACAAAATTCCTGCCTCCCAGGGTTACCAGGACAATAAAGTGACAACATGCTGTTAACACTGGTGGCCTGGAGGAGGCGTGTCCCAGAGCCCCTGCACCCCCTCGTGCCAGGCACCCCCATGAGGAGCACCCCCATGAGGAGCACCTCCTGGCTTTACAGTTCCTGCCTTCATCCTCTTGCCACGTGGCCAATCCCTCTGCTTCCGGCTCGGGAGGGAGCTACAGGGGCTGATTCGGGCTGCTGTGGGGCAGCGCTCTGTCAGGTGCGAGGCACACTCAGCAGAGCCGAGGGACACGGCATCTACTTGATAACAGGCAGAGGAGCTGGTGGGAGCCGGAGACGCACGCCGCCCCCCAGGCCTGCTGCACCTGGGCCAGGGGACCAGGCTGGGGTCAGCTCCTTAGGCGTCAGGACCCGATTTCAGTTTCATTTGGAACCTGCCCCTTCTGGCATGGTTACCATCCGTAGGCATGCCATGGCTGCTACTGGGGTGCGATTTGCCTTTGGGCACGATGTCCTCATGGACACAGCCATTGTGACAAGCAGTGGCCCTTCTGGGACCCTGGATACCCGAGGCCCAGGCAGGGATGTCGCCAAGCATGGCCCTGTGCTTGAGGCCGGCCCTGCAGTGGGGGCCTGGGTGGACAGGGTGCTGGGCCCTCCTTGGCAGGTGCCGTGGGGCCCTGGTGCTGTGGAGGGGGCGTGTGGTGGGCTGGGCCCTGGGGAGCCAGCAGGCTAGTCTGAGGGATGTGCCACCAGAAGGGACCCGTCGCGGAGCAGAGGCCCCCACTTTTGGTGGCTGAAGGACAGTGTAGAGGGGAGCTTCCATAGAAGCCCTTTGCTTGGACCAGTCCCTCCTCTCCCCTCACTGTGTGTGTGTGTGTGTGTGTGTGTGTGTGTGTGTGTGTGTGTGAGGGGGGGCAGGCGGTGTGGTCTGTGTCCTGTGTGTGGTACGTAGAGTAGGGTGTGGAGTTACCTCCTCCGCCATATCTCCCCTCCCCACCTCTCCCCCTCCCCCTCCCCACCTCTCCCCCTCCCCCTCCCCCATCTCTCCCCTCTCCCCCTCCCCCCTCTCTGCCCTCTCCCCCTCCCCATCTCCCCCCTCCCCTTAGCTGGATGTGATTGTCCACCCTTATCAGTGACATGTGAGTCCTGTTCTGATCACATGTACGTACCACTCCATCTGCGTGTTAGGATTTGGTAAAGCTTAATTTCCTGCCTTAGGAAATCCAGTATTTCCCTCAACCCCAGAGAGCCACGTTGGTGTCAGGGTGTCACTCCTACAGGTCCCCACCCACCTGCGGGGTGGAGCGTGGCCTGTGATGCTGCTTCTAACTGCATCTCCATGGGTCCATGTGCCCTGAAGGGGCACCTCCCGGCCAGCAGTCCGTGTGGGCAGGTAAACCGCCAGAACTACTCAGTCCAGGCTCCTCCTGCACCGAGACTGCGGGTAGAAACCCCGCCAGAACCTTCGACTCTGATGGCTTTGGGATCAAGGTCTTCATTTCTGACTGGTCACCTGGCCATTAGAAGCTGGACAGCAGAGACCCTCCCTGGTGGACGAGACCTCCATGATCCCGAGGCCAGTGGGCGGTCCGTGACCCTGGGCCCTCTCTTTCCTCCTCCACCCACCCCAGAGCCCCCGAATCCTGATGCACGTGCCCCCCGTGCCCCTCAGGCAGCCCCTTTGCTCCTCTGCCACGGCCACCCCTTCATTTCAGACGCCAGCAGCTCTTGCTGGACCCCCAGCACCCTGAATCCTCCTCATGTGCACGGGACTGCTGGTCTGCAAAGGGCTCCCCGGGGGCAGATGGCCATCCCGTTGGGCAGCAGGCCCCACAGACTCCACTTTCAGGGACCCATGGAGGACCCTGAGGCCGGCAGAGTGTGCATCACAGTGTTCCGAGTCCAGAAGGGTCCCTCGAAAGTGAGCGGATGTGCCCAGGGAGAGTGGCTCCCCAGGCCTCACTGGCAGTGCTGGGAGCTCGTGACCTTTATCTCATTCCCTCTCTGCGTGGCTGTATCAAAAGTGTCAGACGAAGAGCAAACAATTGTTTTATCACCAGGGGTGTGGACCGGGCACATTTTAAATATATGACTCCAGAGAGTTCAGCTATGTCTGGCGTTCGGACAGGAGGGCCTTGGGCCCAGGGCAGCTCGGGTGGAGGGGGCCGGCATGGCCGGGGGACCTCGGGTTGGGAGGATGGGGTTGAGGCAGTTTGTCTGGGGCCACGGGCATGAGGGCCCCGTGGAGGCTTGGTCCTGGGTCCCCTCCCTCTTCTGCAGGGCCTTACACCAGCTCCGCTCTGTCTTGGACCCATGTCCTTTTTGTGTCTGGCTGCAGGGAGGGTTGAACGGGCCTGTGGAGTTGGGTGAACCGCCGTGTTGAACACAGCCCAGCAGATTCATATGGGCTTGGGGAACGGGGTCTTTTGGAATCAGGGCCTGCCGGGAGAGCGGCCTGTTTACTAAGCACGGTCTGCAGACTCCATGTGTGCCTGGTAGAAATTATTTCTTTCTACCTCTCACCTGCTTCCCCAGCCGCAATGCTGGCCTGGGAAACATCAACGCTGCTCTCACATGAAGCCGTGTTTTGGGCCTGACATGCAAAGCTCTGATGTAGAAATTGAAATTTCACACTCTGAAGGGCCCAAATGGCTCCAGAGGTCAGCAGGCGGCCCTCGTGTCCGCCCGCTGGTGAGTCACAGGGAGAGATGCCGCCCCGAATTAACATCAGTGGCTGCCTGTGCGTCAGACGCTCTGTGCGTGAAAAAGGTTGCTCAACATCTGTGTCCACCCCCCGCCCCCTGAGCACACACTCGACAAGTCCAAGCCGAGGGGCACGTCCCACCCATCTGGTGGACACATCAGCGGAATGCAATCTGCCTTCACAGACAGATGTCCTGGGGCTGGGGGCGGCGCTGAACACTGGTTAGAAGTTGCCAGAAGGTTCTTTATGAGGTTCTTTTTGTGGAATGGCCAGAGAGTTCACTTTAATTGAAACACACCTAATTTGGGTGGTTGAGCGAGGTATCTAAAAAGATGACTTCAAGTCTTCATCCCGAAAGGGGCTTTCTGTTTCCCATCTGTGTACTGAGGCCTCTCCATCTGTTTTCATGAAGAGATCAGCAGAAAGTAAAAGGGGTCACTGACCCTGGCTGGCTTGAATGGGGGGACCCAGCTGTGGGCTCACAGCACCCCCAGAGTGACCTCAACTCCACTGTGCCTTTGGAGTCACTGCCGCCACTGCACTGATCCTTGCTTATTTTGCCCTGGGTTTGTTCTGATTTGGTTTCGGGTCCAGGGGTGTAAACACTGTCCTGCGGGTGTCGTACACAGTAGGGGCCATGCGGGTGACCGAGAGGCTGCCGGCCTGGACATCTGCTCCCCACGGAGGCGGTGAACGGCATTCTGGACCTTGCTTTATTGCCTACATTCTTCATGTGTTAGCAACTTTTCCCCTACTTCACACAAACCTCAGATGTCTCAGAGGAATGTTTAAATTATGATAGGGTCCCAAAGGAGATTGCTATTTCCTTTTTAAATTTTCCCTGTCTTGCGTTGTTCCGTTGTAAAGCGTCTCCCTCCGGGAGCTCCCAGCTGGGGATCCTCTGATGGTTATTATCGATGAGACAGACCAGAGGAGGAGGCGCCAGCACAGTCCCCGAGGAGGCCTATTACTGCTTAGACCTTTTGGGGAGCCAGGTACCAGGACCTTGAAGCAAGCAGCTTTCTGTGGCAAAGGGAGGACAAGGCGATGCAGCTGATACAAAGTGATGGATGGTGTGGAGCCGGACACGTGGCCTGAGAGGCGGGGCAGCGCTTCTAGGACAGGCGCAGTGAAGGAGGCTGTCCCGGCTTCCCCCGCCGGGCTGACTCTGACGCCGGCAGCGAGCCGTAGGGGTGCTTTTACTTTTCCTAGGTTTGTGCCCCGAGCGGGATTCGGGGTTGGAGCTCACAACTTCCCCGTCCCTCCAGCTTTAATGTTTACCTCTGTGGGCTCTTGGGGCTCGCATCCCCAAACACCCCCAAAATGATCAAATGGAGCTGCAGCTGACCCCCAGGCACCAGGCACCCGACCCTGGGAGATGGCCTCCAGATCAGCTGCATGTTTGCAGCTGCCCAGGGTGCCAGACAGGCAGGCGGCCAGGTGAAGGGACTGCAGCAATGTCATGGGTGTCAAGATAAGGGCCCCTGGCAAGCAGATGGAGCTGCCCGTTAGCGAGTGGACACTTGGTGGGCAAACATGAACACGGGTCCACAGAGTGGCTTTAGGCCAAGCTGGGGGCTCCAGGGCCACAGATGCATCCTGGAGAAGAGTGGGAGTGGGTGTCTCCAGATAGGTGGTGACCCCAATCGTGCCAGAGAGAGCCAAGGTACAGTCGTGTCCAGCGGGACACAAGGACCAGCACCTGCTCTGTCACATTTGAAGTCTAATGGAGGATAGACTGGAAGAAGGCTCACCAGCACGTGGTTATCTGCACAGGCTATTGGGTCAGGGGCGGCCTAGCCAGGCTCCCCCGAGAACACAGCAGGCTCCTGGGGACAGCTTATTTATCTGAGGAGTATGAGGGGGCAGATGAGGAAACGCTGCCTGACAGCCAGGACACTTTCATTTTAATATGTAAACGATTCAAATCCACATACGCGTCTGCTTTTGGAGGGTCTTGGTTTCAAAACTTAGTCTCTGGCCACTGGGGGGTGTGTCTGTCGCCGTGACTCACGGAATTGCATCTTCTGTTGTTGCATTCGGGAGGGCCCAGCCCCATGTGACCCACGTTCTCGGACAGGCTAAGCCCTTGAGGTTGGAGTTTGCCCTTTTCCCATTAAGCTTCCAAATACGGATGTCAGTGCCTGTAAAAGAAATGAGAAGAAACCCAAAGTATTTTTGGGTGCAGTCTGGGATTCTTAGCGTCTTTTTCACACCTAGTCTGGTGAGGCAGTGAGATTGGCATGATCCCGGGAGGGAAGAGACCACAAATGGGGAGCTCAGAGCTGGAAGGGGCAGACCGAGCGCAGGTCCAGATCCCAGGCTGAGTGTGCTGTGGACCCACGTACGCTTTACACTGAGGGATGAAACACCCACCTGCTCAGCACCCGTGTGCAGTGGGCCTGGGGGCGTCATGCCTGCCTTTCAGAGTCCTCAGGGATCTGCCCTCTGTGCCTTGCCTTTTGTCCTGACAACTGTCATTCAGACGTGTAACAATTATGTTTGCGTGGAAGTGAATGTGGTTTAGGCCACTGCTTGGCTGACAAGGCTAAATTATCTGCAGCTGACCTTCTGCATCGGGGGCCTTTGGAAGTTTTCTGCCTTCAGAGGCAGACCTCCCATGGACGCGGACTGCCCGAGAAACATCAGGTGCCAGAGCCTTGGAGTGGAATTGTGGACTTCTGAGAGGGCACTCTTCCCTGGGATAGCTGGCGGACTTGTAAGCACGGAGGTCCATCGACTGAGCAAAGCATGGTTTCTCAGGGGTTTCTAACTTGGCCAGTGACCTCTTCCCTTCCAACTCCTGGTCCCTCTCCTGGGTGTAGGAGCCACTTCTGCCCGGGGACAGGGCTCTCTCAAGGATGCCAGGGAAAGGGCCAGGAGCTGGTCTACATGCTGGCCCCCCCTTGAGTTGACATGTGTGTCTGAAAACTGGGATTTGCTGTCAAAAGGCCAAGAGGATGGATGTCTACCATGAGAGAAGAAGGTACAGGTTCATCGCTACCTGGGTCCAGGTGCAGTGTTCCCTAGCAGGTCTGTGACCGCCCACGGGCAGGGGCAGAGTCAAGCTCTTCACCCCCGAGGGAGGCACACGGCCACCGCATGCCTCAGCCACATGCACCTCAGCTCAGACAGGCTCCTGTGGGTGAGAGGACTGTGGCACCCAAGCACTTTCTTTCCAGGCGAGGAAGAGAGGCCAGGAGAGATGAAACAAAGAACATCGCCAGGTGGTTTAAGCAAGACAAGCTACGTGTATGTCCCCCCAGGCAGCGCAGCTTCCTCAGGCTCTGTATTTAGAGAAACTCCAAACTTATGAACAACTCAAAACTTCATTTGAACTACTCAGCTTTCCTTGCCTGAAACCTTTGGCAAATCTCCCCCTTGAGGTTCAAATTTTCTCCACTTGATCTCAGTGGAAGGTGAATTTTCTTTAGTTTCCTTTGAAGTGTGAACGAGGTTGTTTAGCTGCTAGATGTTATTGAGAATCAAAGTAAAGCATCTTGTTATCATAAGAGTATTTGCCCCAGACAACCCTTGACAGCCTGGGTTCTGAATATTGACTTTCCCCAAGATTTCAGTACTTGTTAAAATAGAATTTCCTGGTTCATCTCCTCAATTCTAATGTTTGTGGAAACAGTCATCTTAGCCAGTATTTAGAACTCAGATTATAGGAAAGAGATCTTGAAACTATTTGAATTCAAATGTTGGAAGCCTTCAGAGAAATGGAAAATAAAATTTGTAAAAATTCTTTTAGGAGAAAAGAAAAGCATGAGCCATAAAACCTATCTTGAAGATTTATTTAAATGAGAGAAGACTCTGTTGCAGTCTGCCTGCTGTCTGCTCTCTGTACAATGCCTGGCAACGTTTACTTCCCTAGTCACTTCTCACTCAAGAAATGTGATTGTCTTACAAGGTTTCAGGGACTTTTCCTATACAAATTAAGGCAGAGAGGTGAACTAAAATATTTTAAATGAGAAAGTTGGAAAGAAGCATTTTCGGGGTTGCCCCACTTTTCTGGAAGATCCTATCAATCCAGCTTGTGCCATCACTTCTGCGTCTCCATACGCTGTGATTTCTGGCGGAGTCAAATCTGGGCCGACCCACGGTTGTGATCAGTTCATGGCCCATGAGTCTAAGGAACGGGAGCAGAATGCTTTTGGTTTCCCTGCTGAACTGGCTGGCGTTGGTTCTTCGGACTGACTGGGTCCATCCTTAGGACCCTTGTGGGAAAGGGGTGCAGAGGGAGGCACAGCTGACTCCCAGGAACCAGCCCCGGCAGCTTGCCTTTTGGCTCATGTCCTCCCGACAGAACACCGTGAAGATGGGTCAAGAAGCAGGACTTTCATGACCACCCTGGTTCTGACAGGTCACATCATGCTCAGTATCCAGCATAAAAGCAAACAGTTTTGTCAACACATATACAACTTAAAGAAATTCTCAGACGACAAGGACACATTGAACATCTCAGAAAATTCATTAATTCGACTCAAATCCTCCTCTTATTCATATGTGACACTGAGAGCCCATTGCTAAAAACTGAGCAAACAGACATGTTGAAGATATCGACCAGTAGGAGACAACATCGGGGGAAAACTTTTAAATAAAACGTATTCAGATGTGTTTGGATTATGCACTGTGAGGACACTCAGAGTTTCCATGACTGTAGCAACATGACCGCTGTTTGTTTTTAGGGACAACACACATGTTTCAAAGATTCTGTTTTGTGTTGTTTGTTTTTCCTATGAAGTTAGGCTTTGCAAGACAAACATGGCTTATCCTTTAGAGACATGGGTTTAAATATCTGTAAATAAGGTGCCAAATTCACAAAAAGTTGGGAATGTATTTTCTTTATGATTTCATGATCATTCCCATTACAGTGAAAAGAAGAGACTTGTAATTCTGGTGAGCGGAAAACTCCTAACCAACTCATCTTATTCGGGAAATTTGAGGTGTGGGGCGAGTTCCAGTATTTGAATTAAAAAAAAAAAAAGAATTTCTAGTTTTGAATCCTGTGTATGCAGTTAACTAGCTGGAGACTTTAGGGAAGTACTTTCCTTCTGTGCCGTGCTTGAAGGGCATTCCTGTCTTGTGGGGTTATTACCCTTTGAAATCCAGCTATGCAACCTATTATTTCTTTTAGCTTTGGCTGCACCGCATCCAGGATCCCACATGACCCCCAGATATCTGTGAATCAGAAGGAGGAAGAAGAGAAATAAAAGACTGCTCTTCCCCTGTCCCCAGTGTGGTCAGTGACCAGTAACTCATAGGGTTGGTCCTGAATCCTTCATGGACGGTGTGTCCTTGTCCCTCACAGGCACTTGCTGTCGGGTCACCCTCTGATGTTAGCAGGCACGATGTCCATCATTAGACGGTTATTTCATGAGGGACTGCACAGTGACTGCCCCTATTCTAGCATTCCTTTCCTTAGTTGGTTGGCACACCTCCCTGAAGAGAAACGGGTTTCCCTCCGTTCCTCTGAGGAAGCGTTTGTGTAGAAAAAACAGCACAGATACTTGATTCTTTCCCCTTTTTAATTGTGCAAAGCAATGTGGTGATTCACTAGCACCCTCCAAAGCTGACCAATGGGTTTTTAAAAAAGCACCATTATGAACTCATGGATGTAAATGTTCTCGGTGGGTCCCAACCCACTGTAGCTTCTCCTCACGGACACTCCGACGGTCTCCTCTTCGGGTGTGGGAGCCTGACTCCTTTCGACCCCACCCAGTGGTCTTGATAGCGTCCTTGCACCTGGCTGTCAGAAGATGTTCCAGGCTCATCCCAGGAATGTCCTGTTCCAGACCTGGAGTTTCTCTTAGTGGGAGATGGTATTTAGCGATTCACGGGCCCTTGGACTGCTCAGTACTACTGGGCAGTCTCTGTGACTATGGATTTTCCATATACAAGGCTAGTAATTATTTTACATATTTAAAAAAAAGATACAATCGATCATTAATTCATTCTGTTGTTTCTAATTTAAATTCAGGATAAACTCAGGTTTATTTCAGCAGATTAATCTTAGGTTTCTGTTTACTAACATTATACCCGGGACGTTTGCACTGACAGTCACGAATAAGATCGGTTTACAGTTTGCCCTTTGCCTTCATGTGTTATTTACCAGGTTGAGGGATTAATGTGATGCTTGCTTAATGGAGAGACTTTGGAAGTTTACTTTTTGGGATCTAGAGTAATTTATGTAGCAGTGGGATTATCTAGTCCTTAAAGATTTGATAGAATTTCCTGTGAAACCATCTTTTATCAGTGGTTTTTAAGGGGAACACTTTACTTCTATTTCTTTCTATGATAATTGGCTCGGTTAAGCTTTCTGGCTCTCCTGGAGTCAATTTTGGTATATTGTATTTTTCTAGATAATTATTTATTTCATCTATGTTTTCAAATATGTTTGCATGGAATTGCAAATCTTTGTCTCTCATTTTTTCTTAATTAGAATGACTAGTGTGTCATCTATTCTGCTGAATTTTTAAAACAACTTGCTTTTGGGCTTATTCATTAGTTCCATTGCTTTCTCCTCTAATTTCTGCTTTTATCATTATTAGTTTCTTCCTTCTGCCTTTTTTTTGAGGGGAGTTATTTTATGCTTATTTTTCTCTTTCTTTTTGAAGTGGATGTTTAGTTCATTTATTTTCATGTCTTTTGAGACATATATGTATATATATCATATATATATTTAATACTATAAATTTTCCTTTGATAACTGTTTTAGCTACATACCATACATTTAGATATGTTCTCATTATTATTCTCCAGAAAACCTACAATATTGGTATTTGATCCAAGAGTTTTTAAATAGCACTTAAAATCTGTTTTCTAGTTAGCAGGGCCTTTTTATTTTTTGATTTTATTATGAATTTATAGTTTCACTGATAGTGGTCAGAGAATGCCCATTCGTAATATTTTTATTCTTTGGAATGTATTGAAGTTTTCACCTGGAACATTCTGTGTAGACTTGAAAAGAATGTATATTCCGCAATATTTGAGTTCAGAGTTCTACATATCTATAAATCAACTTGTTGATTGGTTATGTTGTTTAGGTCACCTATATCTGTATTTTTTTTCTACTTGGTCTGTCTTTTAGTGAGAGGTGCATTAAGTTCTCTTATGACGTATTGCTGTTCATCTCTTCATACATCTCTTTTAAGTTTGTGCTTAAGTTGTTGGTGTGTATGTCTCCCCTGCAAACTGTAGACTTTAATTTTATCAAGTATGCTACTTTGTATCTTCCAATTTTGTTTTGTCCAAATACTACCTTGCCAGATACCAAGTTTGCTTTGCCTACTTTCTGTGTATTTGCCTTTCTCTGGGACATCTTTGTCCACATTTTTCCTTTTCCTTTTCCTTAGTTTCTTTGGTTTGGGTGTAGACACAAGTGTTGGATTTTTCTGTAGTGGTCATACTCAAAATCTTTTCCTTTTATAGAAGAGTTAAGTCAGTTTACCTTTAATGTGTGCCCTCAGTTCTACCAGACTGCCTCTATAAATTGTTTTTCCTTAGCAGCCTACTATATTTGTTCTCTCTATTCTTGGTATATTTTTACATTTGGGGAGCTTTATATATATGTATTTTCAAGTTTCCCTCTATGCTAGGACCTTCCTATAGTAACATTTGTACCATTTAGGGTCCAGTCAGGAGACAGAAACACACCAGTAATTTGATCAGAGAACATTTAATATGAAGAAGTACTAACTAGTAAAAGAGGTTAACTCTGAAGGTAAAGAGAAACCTGCAGAGAATACAGCAGGTGTAGGGTGCCAGGGCTGCCTCCGGGGCTGAGGCAGAGCACCTGAGGAAGAATAGAATCGGGAGAAGGTACACCCTCCCTTGAGACCTCCTTGGAAAGGATGCCGCACAACCCCAGTGATTATTTTTTTCCCAAGACTAAATTTTAAAATTAATCTTTTTGCATATAACAAGTTGTTTACATGCAACAACTTGAAGATGAAAAATAATGGTAATGAGGAGAGAGAAAAAGAAAATGGTGAGCATATCTAAAGAGAGCACATGCCTTTAAAAGCAAAGAGAGAATATGCCAAGCTACCCAAGTCCTCGTTTCTGTAATGGGTTAGGAGGCCACAGTCAGTATCTGTGGCTCTCTTCTTCAGTCACCACTCCATGCTTCTCCACCCTCAGCTCCGACCCCAGCCAGCAGGGGCTCCGTACCCAGTGCAGTGAGCTCCTCACCCAGACTTTCGTTCATGAAGCATGTGGATCCCCTGTCATGTTGCCTTTTCTTGGGTGGCTCTAGGTCTGTCACCCCTCACTGTGGGGCGTGGAAGTGCTAAGAGGCCCCAGTGAGAAGAGCATCCAGGGTTCCGGGCCTGATCACTCGACTAGCTGGAGGGACGGACGCTGTTTCCTTTCCAAGGGGAGGTCAGGGTGCTGACCCGCAGTGAGCATGAGGACATCTCTGCATTACGGATCTCCCGGTGAGATGGTCCTGTGCAGAGGAAGACTGGATGCCAAGGCTTAGATGTGGGTTCAGACAAAGAGGTGCCCCGCTATTAGATCTCTATCCGAGCCACGTGCTCCAGCAGAACGTCCCGAGGCCCTCTGAGGCCCGCGGGGGCTGGCAGGGCATCTTGGGCGGCCCACTCAGGTGAAGGGCCACTGGGACGGGGCGGGGAGGAGGTGTGGGCCAGTCGGGGAGCCCGCAGTCTGCCTGACATGCAGGCTGCTTTTCAGAAGCAGGGTTTTATTTCAAGCAGAAGGGAAGGCAACACTGGGACTTGACACGGATGGGGTTGATTTGCTCCTTGAGCCTTTAGTGAATGTGAAAGCTGCGGGGAGCCGCAGAAGACAGCCGGGGCAAATACGGGCTCCCCTCTGAGATGGCTTGGCACAGGGGGCCTCTGAGTTCTCTCTGAAGAGGACTCCTTTCTCTGTGGGGCTTCTGGAAGGTCTGCGTGGCAGCCCGCGTCTCCCAGAACGGCCCAGTGACCACTCATGGGGGCCGTGGGCTCCACTGCGTCAGGTATCCTGTTGTCCAGTGCCCAAGAGAAGTGCCCCTGTGAGGGGGACTTGGTCACTCACCTGGGTGGCCTGACCCAGCAGCTGCCTCTTGGTGACAGAGAACTCTGAAGGGGGCCATGAGTCACAGCCAGCTGGAGAGAGGGCTTCGCAAGGTGGGAACAGTCCCAAGGAGAGATGGACCCAGGCGTGTCCTTCTCCAGGGGCTGGCAGGGTAGAGCCCCCCCGACCACCATGTGAAGGGTGCCTGGTTAAGTCAGGCCCTGAGGGCCCAGGACCCTTGGGGTGGACCCCTGCCACCAGATTTGCAGAAAGTCGTCACTCTTGACTGGAAGTTGCTCTGACCAAAGTCACAGTCCTGGCTCTCAGGAAACATGCAAATTCCTGTCGAGGGAGACAAGATTTATTTCTTACTGAAATGTTTGTCGAAGAACCAAATAGTTATATTAGTTATTCCAGACTTCACATGCCTTTCACTCTGATTTGTGTTGCATACACACACACCCCATACGTTAAGCTTTTTGAAAATCAAAGAAGTGAAAATAAACAGATGCCTCAGAGGAGATGGAAAACTGGTATTGTTTTAATCAAAACTGTGAAGACAAAGAAGGAACAGAAACACTAAAAGATTAAAAAAAGCAGGCAATGGCAGGCGATTCCCAATTCCTCCTCCTGCCTGGGGCCATGCTTGTCCAGAGTGAAGGAGAGGCGGACCCAAGAGCCACTGCAGGACGTCACGTACGAGAGCCCAGACACAAGGTTAAGGCAGTAAGGTGGTCCCAAGGCGCTGTAGTGAGTGCACATGAACACAGGAAGGCCTACAGGGTTATACATCAAAGGTAAGATCATCTCTAAGTAGTGAAATGATGGATGATTTTGTTTTCTTTATCTTATATATATATATATAAAATATTTACAACATATTACTTTATTAACCAGAGAAATCTGTGAGCTATTAAAAGTCTAGCTCTCTGGCCTCATGGACCCTCAGTAGACAAGCTGCCGCAGGTCACCTGTCGACTTCAGAGCAGAGCTGGGGAGGGGACCCCGCCTGGGAGGTGCCAGCCTGGAGCCCTGCTGGCCAGACTGTGCACCACATGTTCCCTCCACCCTCACCCAGAGTTGATGAGCCTTGCAAACCAGAGGGAGAGAACTTTGAAATGATTTTTAAAAATAGTTGACTGGGGTGAAATTCACATCTCATAAAGTAAAGCATTTTTAAAGTGAGCGATCCAGTGATCTGAGCATATTCCCCAGGTTGCACAGCCCCCACCTCTCTGGAGTGCTAAGTGTTTCCATGTCTGTTCAAAAGTGAAGCCCCTTCCCCACTCTGACCCCCTACCCTGCAGCCCCGACCACCAGCAGTCTGCATTCATGGGATGGGATGTTTTTAAAATGGAAACACTCCACTTCTCTCTTGTAAAGCAATTCTGGAAACGAATCAGAACTCCATTTCCATCTCTGCTGAGGTGCGTAATCTGCTGTTGCCCAAGAGTGATGGGATTTCTGGGCGACCTTTCCAGGTGCAGACCCCTGGCGTTGGCTGGATTTCTGGATTTCTCAGACTTCCAGGCTCTGTCCGCTCCCTGCTCACCGGCCGCGCCTGCTCTCTGCTCTTGCAGGAAACCGCATAGTTCTCAGCTTTTGTGTTCACTGGTGAGAAGGCACTAAAAATGATCGCAGGAATGTGCACGTATGTGTCAGACCGCAGTGGGCGACTTACCTGGTCAGACTGGACAATGCCGGTAGTTTCTGGGGCTCTACCATTTCCCCCAGAAGGGCCCCCACGGGGGCCACTTCACCTCAGACAGATTCTGAGGGGTTTGGAAACTCCATCAAGGGATGTTTGAACCAACTCAAGGACTTTGAAGGCAAAATTTCCTGACAGGCTTAAACTTCCACTTCAAACATAAGCATTTCCAGTAATTTAAAATAATGGGCCTGTAAAGTTTGTGGCGGCCTCTGGAAGGAAGAAAGGGGAGTGACCTCCTTGTGGCGACTGAGGGAGAGAGGCGGAGGGAAGCAGGCGGCCGGGGCGATGGAGGCAGGGGGACGAAGCTGCTGAGGAGGCCCAGGTGCACGGCAGTAGGCCTGACAGCCTTCTGGGCAGGGCACATGGCCTGTCCCACCACTGCCGCCTTATGGCATCCCTGGGCCAGGTGAGGGTCTAGATCTGTCTTGGAGCAGCTCCGTGATGCCCACCCCTAGCGCCAAGGTCCCCTGCTCGGGGACAGGTAAAGCCTGGCTCGGCGTCTACCCCACACGCTCACATTCCAGCTGGCTGATCGTCCACCCCTCCTTGACTGGCAACTTCAAAATGCTTTCTGAGACCAGACTAAGCACACTGTTGGTGGGGTTCCCCTCACCCCACCTTTTCTATCTCCCTGCTGAGGCCGTCCCAGGGCCACCACCTGGGCTGGGACCCAGGGGCTGTTCAGGACAAAGCTTATTTTCTTGCAGCTTTCTAAAGGAGAATAATACAAGCGTCAGAAAAAGAAGGAAAAGAGGGCCCTGGACCGCTCACGATGAGCTCGGACCCTCATCCGTCTGGGACTGTCAGCAGGCGTGACTCCTGGGGGCTCATAGAAGCATGGAAAACACAGCGAGATGACAAAGAAGAAGACCGAGGTGAGTCACATTTACGGGGAAACTATGGATGCAGGGGAGGAGCTCCTGCTCTCACTCTTGTGATGCACACATACACGCTTTTACATTTTCTGAAGGTCAGAGATTATATTTGCATGTTGTTTTGGTAAGAGCTGCTTTCACTGTGAGGTATATTCTAAGCATCGACAAGTATTGAAACATTCTCCTAAATCACATTTTTAATGACCGATACAATTTTGTCATCTGGACTTACCAAAATTAATGTCTCAATCCTTTGTGTCGGGATAGTTAGGCTGTTGCTGTTTGTGCTGCGATTAAAGCCCCTGGAAGGACCAGCTGGGCCTGTCAGGGTTTTTCCAGGCCTCTCTGTACCAGGCCTCTACTTCTTAGGTCAAAAATCCTCTGTGTGTTCATTTGTCCTTTGAACCTGTAGTGGGATATTCTGGGGTTTTAGCCAATATGTTATCATTGCGTTTCATGACATAAGCGACTTCTCCAAGAAAAATTGTAATGATTTCATCACTTTTTATAGCTATTCCAATGGTACTTATTTAAACTCATGTTTTTTGAAAACTGCTTTTATTGATCTCCAGAAGTTTTTCAAATATCATATTTTCCAGGCTTTTGAACTCTCAGTTGATAACTTTTTTATTCAACATGAATATATTCAAGTAATAAGGGCATATAGAATGGTTTTTGAGAGTCTGTACCTAAAAATGTCTGGTCACAATCTTTCCCCTCAAAGATTTAAAAAATGGGATAGTTTTCAGATTTCAGGTGTTTTGTGATATTAAGAAAAGGCCTCAGGGTAGCCTGATTTTGTTTTTCTTTTTAAAAATGCTTTCTAATCAAAGGAAAGCAAATTCTTGGTTTTAGAAAGTCACAGAAGACTTCGTCTACCCTTTTCCATGTCTCACACCTGCACCCAGAGCCTGTGCTGTCGCCTTGGGCACTGGCCTCGGAGTTTCTAAATAACAGGCCTGGGGTCTTCCCACTCCAGGCGCCCGTTGACGTCCCGTCTGGAGAGCACATCCCTCCCTTCACCACTGGGTGCTCCCCACTGAGTCATTTCACCATGTTTTGTCAAACTGATATTTGATATTTGCTATTGTGTCACATAGATATTTTCCACAATTAGGGCACATACTGTACTAAAAGTATGTATCCTTTCTTACCTCTCCCTTTGGCCAACGTTCTTCCTTCCTTGAAGTTACTGACCCTCCCTCTCTCTTATAAAACCTGTTTTGTGTCCACCTATTTTAAATTCAACTTCAAATATTACTACAGACTCTAAAACCCCTTCTGATGTGGTCGATCGCATTCTGGAATTTTTCGTCTTGGTGATGCACCTGGTGCCCTCTGCCCTCCCGCCCAGCGGTCACCTGGGGGCACTACAGCCACCACCTTAGGGACTCCCTTTGCCTCCTCAGCAGGTGGGCCTCTCCACCCTCTGGATTTCCTATCTTCCTCTTCTTTGGTTTAATCCCTGTTTCCATGGATGATATCCTTCAATAATTTACTAAGAAAGGTACATGGGGAGTAACCTTCCTGCCACCTTGAATGTCGGCACATTTCTTCACCTGCCCGCATGTGTGGCTGTTAGTGTGGCCGGGTGTAGGATTCCAGGTCGGAAGTCATGACACTTCCTTCCTGTTTCTGGGGCCGTGGTAGAGAGGTCCCCCGCCTCTCGAGCTCCAGTCTCTCCTAAATGACCACTTTTCTTCATCCCTGGAAATCCAGAGCTTTTCTTTGTCCCTAGTGAAATAGCTCAGTGGTTCGTGTTGTCTGAGGTTTCTTTCGGTCAGAGTGCTGGGCATGTGGGGGGCCCTTCACCCGGGAGATTCCTGTTCTCTAGTTGTGGGAAAGTTTCTGTGATCTTTTTGATATCACCTCTTCGCTCTTGGTTCTCTTCTGCGGTTGCAGATAGTTGGGCATTCTTGGGTGGTTTTTCTAATCCTCTTGTCTTTTCCGTCCTATTTTTCCACTTATATTCCTTGTCCCACTTTCCCTCCACTTTATCCTTTGGAAAGCTCTGCTAGTTTTTATAGCACCGAGTTCTCATATCTCTCTGAGCATATTAGTTATATTTCTTTGAAATCTTTTCTGCCTTTTTTGCTTTATGTGTTTCTTCTAAGTTCTTTTTTATCTCTTTAGAAGTTTTGGTTTCTGCCTTTTGTGTTAAATGCTTTTCTCAAATGGATGGTGAATGGTGGTTGCCCATTTGTATGAAATGCTGCATGTATGGCACTTGCTGGCCAGCCGGCCTCACCGTCAGTGACGGGGAGGTCTGACGCCCCCTGAGTCAGCATATGTGGGTCTTTTGTGCCAACCAGTTTCTGAAGAGGGGACTCCTCTGATGCCCTATCAATGTTCTTGGAACTTCATGATAAAGGGGACTAAGGGGCTCTTACCATCCAGTGTGTAGAATGCACCCTGCTCTGACCTAATTCAAAACCTCCACTGAAAATATGCAATGTCAAGGCATTGTGCCTGGAAACACAGAGATAACTAAAGACTGATCCCTCGAGGATAGTGTTTCTCAAGTTCCATTATGGGCAGGAATCAACAAGAAGATTTGTTCAACAAGAATATCCAGAGACTGATGGAGAAGGAGCGAGGGGGTGGAGCCTGCGGGTCCGGCCGGCACCTGGGGGCTTGCTGTACGCTCCGGACCCGCGCTGTGACCCTGGCTGAGAGACCACTGGTCGTGGAGACGCAGGTGGCACAGGGGAGCACGTGACAGAGAAGAGCAGCGCAAGTGTGCAGAGACCACTCCTGCAGGGCGAGCTCCTGGCTGAGGGGGCGGCAGCCGGAGCGGGCTCTGGGGGGAGGAGGGGGGCCACCTGATGAAGAGCGGATGGACTCATCAGGGAGACTGAGGCGGGCATGCTTCGAGCTCCAAGGGGAACAGCCCAGATGTGTCCCCTCAGCAGGTTGGGGGCTCTAGGAGATTACGGGGGGCCACGACAGGGCCAGCTTATCGAGGCCTCTGTAAGTTAGTGTCAATCAGGAGCCTGGCAGGAAACAGGCCTCACCCTAGAGAGGATCACGGTGAGGGAGTAGAGAGCCGGGGGGCAGCCTCTGTGCCCCCGTGGCCAGCTGGAGCGCGTAGGAGCCTGGCCGTGGAGGGGACCTCCCGGCAGAGCCCTGGCTGTGGGAAAGGCAGACATGGCTTCTGGTGCAGGGGACACAGGGGCAAAACGCCCTGACTTCTTGTACCCCTCCTGCTTCCTGCCTTTGCCTTCAGCTGGCTGAGTCCAGGGAGAGCAGCCCCAGAGATCTGGGCGGAGAGGCGCAGCAGTGGGCAGGACCCCGATGGCAGGGACGTAGCTGGAGCGCGGCCAGGACCCCGTGTGCCCTTTACACCCGGAACCTGTTCAGGTGTGGAGGCTTCCATGCCCATCCTGGGGGACCACAGAGACTCATCAGCCCCATGTCATTGTAGGAGGGTGCCAGCCAGCCAGGCCCCGGATGCACCCGACAGCCTGCACCACTGGTGCCCTTCAGGCAGGGTGTCGGCAAAGGAGAGGATAAAAGAGCAAAAGTCAGAGAGTCCAGCTGCAGCCGCCCTGGGCTGCCCTCCACAGCTGCTCCGCCTCCCACTCACCCCCGGGGCACGCCGGTCACCGCTGGCCGGCCTCGGAGCGCAGACCCCTGCCTCTGTCCCTGCAGCCTGCCGCTATCACCCGTGGTGTGCCCGGGGGCCGCACTGGGGAGGCCCGTCTGCAGGAGAAGGCCTCATGCATTTCAGGTGGTGGTGTTACCAGTTCAAAATCCCCCACCAGCAAGGCAGCCCCTGCCGCCCGCCCAGAGTGGATCACTCCCTGCCTCCCGCCCGCCCATCCGGCCGCACGGACCCATCTGACCTCCAGGACCAGAGCAAGTTAGTGACCCACGTCGTCCTGGTGAGCGGGCTCCCCTGCCACCTGCAGGACAGTCCAGCCGACTGACCTACTGCTGGTTTCCTCGATCCCATTCTCCCCACTCAAGGGTCAGTTATGTGAGCAGCCTGGGCCCAGAGTCCCATTTGGAGGGTCTCTTCCTGGGTGCTTTGGGCCAGGTTCCCAGAAGAAATCAGAAGCCACCCCAGGGGCTCAGACAAGGAGACTTTGATGGAGGGACCCACCATCGAGGTGGGCAGCCCGCCCTCCGAGGCTGGCAGCAGGGACACCGGGAGCACCCCAGGCGGAGGTGTGAGGCGCGGCTTGGGGAAGCGTCCCGTCTGGCAGGGGCAGTGGTCTTGGGGGGCCACAGACCTGCAGAGTCATCCTCCAGGGAACCGAGCTGGGCAGGACGGGACAGATGGGGCTGCAGAGGTGGGGGACGGCACAGCCACGAGGCTGAGGCATCTCGGCCTTCTCTGCTGGGCAGCTGGGAGCTGTGGAGGGTCTTGGAGCTGGAGAGATGGTCCCCGGGATGTAGGCAGTCAGGAGGCTGTGTTCAGCAGAGTCGATGAGGTGCACGGTTACCGGGTCTTGCTGCAGTGTGGGGTCCTTGCTGCAGTTGTGTGGTGTCCCAGGTCACCGGGCCAGCAGTGGAGGTGTGGGGATCCCCACCTGGCCGAAGGGGCACGTGCCCAGTGGGCGCTGAGAAGTGCTTCACGCTAGAGCAGGCAGTGGGGGCACAGGGGAGGGGGAAGGAGAGGGGCAGCCGGGCCGGCTGGGGAGAGGGCTAGTGCGTTAGTCTGGGGCATATATGCACTTGTCAGGTCCCTGCAGGTCCCAGACGCAAGGCCTCTGCTGGGAGTAGGGAAGCCTGGCTCTGTCACCCACGCCTGCTCCTGTGCCCGGAGAGCCACTGGCCCAGGTTTGGGGAGGCATCTCAGCGCGTTCCCCACTTGGCTCAGTCCCGCCTGATCCCGGAGCTTAGGCTCTGCGGCCTCACAAGGTAAGGGGGCTTCGCAGGTGAGATTAAGTCAACGATCTTGGCCTGGGGAGATAAACCTGGCTCACGCGGGTGGGCCCAGTCACCACGAGGTCCCTACAAGTGGAGAGAGAGATACTCGGTGCGAGAAGGACCCAGCGTCCTGCTGGAGTATTTCATGGTGTGCATTCCCTGCCTCCAGTAAAATGAGCAAACGCGTGAGGAAGTAGACGGATGTTCAGAGTTTCTCCAGTCCAACACCAAAGATCTTAGTTCATTCACATTTTCAGGAATGACTTCCTTGCTCCAGGGGCCGCGTGGGGTTGGTGGGGGATAAGGTGTTGGAAACACAGGTGAGCCGCGTGCAGATGCCTGCCCCGCCCCAGGCCCGTTCCCACCCTCCGTCCGGGTGCCCCCCAGTGTGGTCCCGAAAGACATCCAGAGGCAACTCACGATCCTGCAGCAGCAAAGAAAGGCCCAGTGGGACTACTTTTCTGCGCTTACTGCAGCTGGGAGGGGTCACGTGATTGTGTAAGATTTCCAGCAGTGAGGCCTCGGCAGAACAAAAGAATGGTTCACCTTTAGCCAGAACCCGCAGATACTCGGAATGCCACTGTCCCAAGGTGTCAGCTGAGGGTCAGCCTTCTCCCTAGAGGTCAGAGGGCTTCTTGAAAGCAGCGAGCCAGGCCCCTGTGGTTGGTTTTTTCCCTCTGCTGGTGTCATGGCCAGAATCCTGAGCATGGGGCCCCTGTGTGTGGACCGGCGTGCTGGGCGCTGGGTGCTGGGCGCTGGGTGCTGGGCGCTGGGTGCTGGGCGCTGGGCCTGGGCAAGAAGGCGGCCGCAGCTTGCATGTTCCCGCCCACATCTCACCCGGATGCTGGCCCACCCAGTGGCCCCCCTTCGTGGGGACTTTGGCACCTTGTTTCTCGCACGGTCTGTCCCTCTTCAGTGGCCGTCAGAATTACTCCCCACCCAACACCGGGAAGGTGTAGGAGCCCAGAGCTGGAGTCTGGGGTCTCATCGGTTAGCTTCAGAGACGTGCACGTGAGAAATGTGTAAACACCCCAGCGGGCGCACCAGCCACCGACTCCTGCTCTCCCCCAGTTGGAGTGGGCGGGCTGTCCGGTGCTCCGAGTCGTAGCTGTCTGGCCCAAAGAGGGCCTGGGGAACCTTGGGCAAACTCGGTCATCGAGCACGGGGAAACTGACAGCTTGGATGAGACCACCAGCGCCAGTTTCTGGTTTCTGTCTCGACCTTCCACGGCCTTATGCTCTCAGGCTCCTCACTCCGTTGTTCTTTGTTCTTACTGTGACGTCGGTGTGTTTTAACTGGCACAGTCCCTTGCTAGAACCTAGGCCCACGGTTGTGGGGGAATCCCGCGAGCTGGCAGAGGATGGCAGGGAGTGGCCAGACCCCAGAGGAGGGGAGCAGGGGAGCGGGCACCAGAGCAGACGAGGGCGCTGGATAGATGCGGACATGACAGTTCATTCTTGTCCTCGAGGCTCGGCAAACAGCAGGGGCGCAGCAGTGCTGTATCCTGGTGCACTGCGCTTACCTGGGCATTGGTCTTTTTGAAATTCTTGTTTTGCGCACAGTTTGATGCATTTGGAACTCCTTGGCAGCTCTTTACTTAGCGTCCCTAAGTCATCTCTGTCTGTGTGCTGTGGTTGACGCTACACCAGTTTCTACCCTGTTTCTCTTGCAGCTCCGTGTTTATCCTCTTGAGTTACTCCTTAGGATGGAGCTGGCAGAGGGGACCACTCCCAAAGATGGCACTCCATCCAAAAACCTTTCAGTAGGCAAAAACCAACCCCCAAACTGGCATTCATGTGCTCATATCAAATCTAAAGGTCAAACCCAAATTTGCCACATCCAGACGTGAAAGGTCTGAGGGTCCCCACTGCCCCCAAAGCAACACCCAGGATCATACAGTGCTCACGTGGCGTTGGGGGCCTTGGAGGGTGAATACGAATCTGGGATCGTTCTGGACTGACAATGAAATCAAAAGCAAGGAAAAACAGAGAAGTGAGCAACTCGGTAGAGAAAGAACATGCTGTACTTAATTAAGTTACAACAATCCTTGAAGTGCAAATAAAACACCCACTGAGGCCAACTGCTGCGCACCTGCTCCCCAGTCTGTGGGGGGTGAGCCTTGCCTCCCAGTGGGCCTGTCACCTGCCTCCCCTCAATTAGACTGGGACTCCCTCAAGGGCAGGGACTTCCCAGGATTATGCGCCTTGGCACCCATCCCTCTGCATGGGGCCTTCCCAGAGCGGGTCACTGCAGATACTGGACTTGGGGGTGTCAGAGACACGTGAGAGCCAGTGGGGACAGACTTTCTGCAAAACTCATGGAAAAGAATTTGAAGAAGGGAAATGTCCTGGGTGGACTGGCTAGAGATAAGGAGGGGGTCTTGCCTATACTTCAGCTTTCCAATAAGTTTGGCTGGGTTTTCCTTACAAACTAACAAAGTGAGAATCTGCAAAAAGTAAAGCCTGTCATCTTCAAAGTGGTGCCCACCCCCTTCTGTGGCTGCCCCTTGTGTGGGATCGGTGGTCAGCCCAGGAAGCTTCCCAGGGGGCAGTGGGGTGCAGGGGAGGACCCAGCTGGGGAAGCAGGGGTGGGAGCAGGACACTGGTTTCCCTCCAGGAGGGCCCCGTGCTCTGCTCGGATGCACAGACTCCACACATAAAAAATGGCCCCAGAGAGGCTCATGTTTCTGAGTGTCATTTGATTTAATGCTTTATTACAAATGGCATTTTATTATCCTTGGTTCCTGTAATCTGGTAACCAGCATGGACTCAGGCAGCAAAGTCAATATTGAAGTATTTGTTGATGAATAGGTTTTATTTTCAGCTGAAAAGTTGGCCAAGTGGGAGGCCACACACAGGAGATTAAGATTTAACAGGCACCATCTCATCTAACTGGTGCAGAAAATGATCACCAATGGTGACGGCAGCGCCGTGCCTCATCGGTGACAAGGGACTCCCCGGGGCTGTTGCTGGGGAGAACCACCCTTTGGTCTTGACCAGCTGGAAGAAGCCCATGTCCCTTCCATCTCCCAGCCTCCTGAGTATTTGGCAAATCTCTCCGCCCTCCTCTCTGGGCGCCTGAAATCTCCGTTTTCTGACCTCCTGGCTGCACTGTGAGCACAGACTTCCTCATGCTGGCAAAGCCCTGGACGGGCCCGGCCGGCAGGGGGGATGTTCAGTGCTGCGGCAGCCCCACTGCCACCACCCCACTGCTGCACCTCGTATGTTCCCTCCTGTAGCCTCGGCAGGGAGGCCAGTCTCCTGCTGTGTGTGACATGTGGTTTATGGCTTGTTTAAAAGATCTGTCCTGTTGTGAGAGCAAGATTATATTCCACGTTTTGTTCTGGAGTTTCTGGTTTTTGCTTTTCCCTTTTAAGTTAATTGATCCATTTGGCACTGACTTTTTTCAGAGGTGCAATGATACATTGGTGAACAGATCTCCTTTTCTTCCTTAGCTTTCCCGAGCACTGTCATTGTGTGGGGCCTTCATCCAGTCCCCAGTAGAGACAGGCCAGTCTGGGGCACTCTCTTCTGTCCTGCGATGGGTTCATCTGTCCCTGTGTGATGGCCTCGGCTGGACACTAAGTGTTGACATCTGCCTGAGCACACCCCCTTCTCTTTATTATTCTGAGTACTCATGGCTTTAGTTCATCCTCATTGTTTTTCAGTTATTTTTAAGCCCTTCAATAAAATATTATACTTTTCTCCATGTAGCTCTGCTGTAATTTTGTTAGATTTATTCCTCATAGTTTTGTTGCTATTCTGAATGGCATGTTGAGATTTGTGTAGCTTTCATTGGTTGCTGCCATCCCTAAGATGCTATTAATTTGTATTTGCCTTGTAGTCTTAGATTTTTCTATGTATAAAACATTGCATGTAAAAGAGTATTTTATTTTATTTTTTGCAATTCTCACATGCCATTCTTGTCTAGCTGGGTTGTCCACACTTCCAGAACAGTGTTAACTAGATGCAGGATAGGCGTACCACCTGTCTTGTTCCTTTAAAAAGAACAAAACATCCCCCTTCTTTTCATTTTGGACCATTTTTAGAACCTCAGAAAAGACAGAAGAATGCGTGCCCACAGTCTTTACCTAGTGTCACCAGCTACTAACATTTGTCTCCTATTCTCTATTATTTTTAAGCCATTTGGGGATAAATATAGACATCACAACTTTTCACCCTAAATATTTCTAGTAGTTATAGCCTAAAATTGGTATTCCACATAACTGGAGTTGAGGTTTTAACATTGCTAAAATGCTATTATCTATTACATTACGTATATCTAAATTTTACCACCTGTTCTAATAAGGTCCTTTACAGCTGTTTCATTCTTGATTTCAGATCCAGTAAAGAACCACACATTGCATTACTTGTCACTCTTTAATCTCCTTGAATTGGGGACAATTCCCAGCCCCTACTCCCTTTTTGGTCTTTTGTGAACTTTTTAAAGAATCCAGGGCAGTTTTTTGGGGGGCATTTCCATCAATTTGGATTTTTGAGGAGAACATTTTAATATGTTCCCATTAGATTATCTCTTGAAGGTTTCTGCTAGATACCTATTAGTAGACTATGAAATTACCTTCTATTCCTACTTTGCAAGAATTCTTTCCCTTAATCATGAATTGATGTTTGATATTATCAAAAGCTTTCTTTTGCATTTATTTAGATGATCATAATTTTTCTTCCTTGATCAGTTTTTATGCCAAATTGCACTACTAGGTTTTCTAATGTTAAGCCATCCTTACATTCCTGAGACACATCTAATTTAGCCAAGGTTTATATTTCCCCCATGGATTTTAGGATTTTATTTGCTAGTATTTCATTTAGGATTTTTGAGTCTATGTTTGTAATTTTCCTTTTAAAAAATTAAATTCATCCCCCAGGTTTATTGGGATATAATTGACAAATAAAATTGTATGTATTTAAAGTGTACAATGTGATGACTTAATGTATGTATACATGAAATGATTACTATAATCAGGCTAATTAACATCTGTCACCTGAAATAGTTGCCTTTTTTTTGTGTGGTGAGAATGCTTAATCTATTGTCTTAGCAAGTTTCAAGTATACATTGCAAGTTTTTAACCGTAGTCTCTATGCTGAACATTAGATTCTGAGAACTTATTCATCTTTTAACTGAATGCTTGTCACCACTGACCACCATCTCTGTATTTCCCCCACCCCTGGCCCCTGCTAACCACGATTCTCTCTCTGTTTCTCAGTTTGACTTTTTAATTTTTCCATGTATAAGTGAGATCAACTGGTATTTGTCTTTGCCTGGCTTATTTCACTTAGCCTAGTGCCCCCTCCGAGTTCATCCATGTTGTCACAAATGGCCAGATTTCCTTTCCCTCATGGATGAATAATACTCCATTATTATTATATTCCATTTATTTTATTTATATATCTTCTTTTTCCAGTCATTCATTGATGGACTTGGTTGCTTCCATGTCTTGGCTATTATGAATAGTGCTGCAGTGAATACAGGAGGGCAGACATCCCTTTGAGATACCGATCTGGTTCCTTCAGGTACCTATACCCAGAGGTGGGATTGCTGGCTCACATGGGGATGCTGTATGTGCTGTGTCCGTAGTGGTGACCCTGACTCAAGATTCCCACCATCAGTGCCCAAGGGTTCCCTTTCCTCCACACCTTCACCAACACTTATCTCTTGTCTTTTTGATAAAAGCCATCCTAATAGGTGTGAGGTGGCATTTCATTGTGGTTTTATTTGCATTTCTCTGATGACTAGTGATGTGGAGCCCTTTTTGTATACCTGCTGGGCATTTGTCTGACTTCTTTGCAAAAATGTTTACTCAGGTCCTTTGCCCATTTTTCAATAGGATTATTGGTTGTTTCGCTATTGAGTTATATGAATTCCTAATATATTTTGGGTATTAATCCCTTGTCAGATGTATGGTTTGCAGGTATTGCCTGCCATTCTGTAGGTCACCTTTTCACAGGGTTGATGACTTCCTTTGCTGTGCAGAAGAGTTTTCATAATTTCTGCTTTTTTTTTTTTGCCTTGTCTTATTTTGTTGCTGTCAGGATGCTTCCCTCATAAAAGAAGATGGTTTCCCCTCTTCTAGTCTTTGGAGCATTAGTTACAGTAAAAGCTTCATTAATTTAATTCTTTAAAGGCAGTTGTCCACCATATTTAAGATCTCAAACATATTCGTTCAAAACTGTTCATTTATTTTTGTATCTTAATCATGACTTAATCAGTAATTTTTTTTCTTTTTCACTTCTAACATTTATTTGTGTCTTTTTTCTTGTTTAGCCAAGAAAAAAAGAAATTTTTATTTTTATCAGTCCTTTGTAAAGAATTAGCTTTTGATATTTTTCTTTCTCCCTGTTGTTTCTTTACTTTCTCCGTAATTTTGAACTTGATTTTCTTTTGTTTTTCCTTCATTTTCTATTGATATATATTATCTACATTCTTATATTGACTTCTTAGTTCATTAACTAAAAATCTCTGTTGTTTTCTAAAATATGCATATTTAGTATTATAAATTCCCTATCAGATCCCCTGCATCTACTTTCTGCAGATTTTTGTTTATAGTTCTCTTGTTCTCATTCAGTTCCTGGCATTTATAATCTCCATTTCAATTTCTTCCAGACCCATGAATTATTTGAAAGTGTTGTTTCGCTTCCAAGTGTATGGGTACATTTTAGCTGACCTCTGGGTATATATATCTGAAAGAATCTTTGCATGTTTTTGAATCTTTGGAATTTTTAAAGATTTCCTTTGTATATCATATAGGCAGTGAAATGAAAAAAAAAGTATGTATGTGAAAAGAATGTGTAGTTTGTATTTATAGGAGCCTGGGAGATCCCGTTTTCTCGGTTTCTCTCCATCTCTCTTATCAATCTATATCAAATAAACATATCAAATAAACTATAGTGTTTCAGTCTTTTCTATTCTTACTGATATTTTGAAAGCTTGATTTATTAGTAAGAGAAGTATTAAATTTTTACTCTGATTCCAGACTTGTTCATTTCTTACAGTTCTGTCAATGTTTGCTTTGTATATGTTGAGGCTGTCTTACTGGGTGTGTGTGCTGAGGCTTATTAATCTTCTTGAAGAGTTATCACTTCTTTCACTAAAAATAATCTTTTTATCCGTCATAATACTTTCTGCCTTCAAATCTATTTTGTCTGATATTCATAAAGCCATTCAAGCTTCCTTTCATCCAGCAGTTGCTTCTATCACTTCTCACGTCTTTACGCTCAGCCTGGTTCCTTGCCTTCGGGGTGTTTGTCTCATGGCTGAATATTGTGTAACTAGTATGTACAACAAACACAATTCATGCTGTAATTAGGCAGGACTTAGTTTCTGTTCCCTGTCTCTTTAAAGGTTTTTTAGTGGAGGTCATGACCTTGTGCAGGTCCCAGACTCACCTCTGACTTCCAGGCTGCCACCTGAAGTGTTCAAGCACATCTCAATTCAGAAATCAAGTAATTGTAGCTGAGCTGTTAATTGAAACCTCTGTTCCCTCACTGCTCCATCGCCCCAGCTAAGCCTGTGGTTGGAGTTGACAGCCCCCAGGGAGGTGCCACCTGGTGCCCAGCTGGAACCTGTGGAGAGAAGAGAGGACTGGGGGTTCTTTCTGCATTGTGGGTCCAGCAGAGGTTTTTAATTGGCTTTTGTGGGTCCAAACTCCATAGCTACTGCTGCTCAAGGTCCTCAGACATTTCCTTCAGGTTGTCCTCTGGTCAGGACCTGAAATGTGCCTGTGGGTATGTGCCTGCATGCATGTACACCTGTGTTTCTGTTTCTGTTTCTTGTCTGTCTCTTGTCCCTGTCTCCCCGTCCCCCAGCTCCATCTCTTGCATGGCCCACATCTGGTGCAAGAGAACTGCTTATGGCTCTCAAAATCTGGTTGCATAAGCATCCTCTGTGGGACAACCCTCTCTGCACACACCTGTGGATGCAGTTGACCAGAACCTCTCTTTGGGGCAGGAGGGAGTCATCAGAGTGGAGGGACCCCTCAGAACACCAAACCTTTATCAGGATCTCCAAGGGCTACAGCAGAACCCACCCTCGGCAGGGGGGGTGTCAAGAGGTGGGACCCCTCCCACCCATCCTCTTCTTGGGACGGTTTGAGCTACAAATGCCACTTTCACTCTGCGGACTTATGCTCCCTGCAACACTTCCACACCGTGTGCCTGAGTGTGTGAGCGCAAAGGCAGTGGACTGGCTCTCAGCCATTTCCTTTGTGAATCTGACGCTTTGTTTCAGATTTTCACATCCATTTATCTTGGTGTGTAGTCAAACCTTCAATTTTATTATCTGTTTTGTTTAAAAAAAATATGTGTCTTTAGAAAGGAGATTTAATTTATTTATTGTGATTACTGATATATTTGAACTTCTTTGTAATATCATTCATTTTCTATTTAACATTCTTTTCCTTATTTATGTTTCTTTTTCCTGACTTTGTTAGACTGAAGTTTTCCTTATTTCCCTGTTTCCTGCTCTGCCATTTGAAAGTTAAATATTTTAAATCTTTTTTAGTGGTTACCTATAACTTTACAGCAAGTGACTTAACTGTCTCTTTTTCAAATTAATTTGATAAGTAATTCTAAGTCCTCTTTACAAAAAAGACAAGAATCAAAGAACATGTTAAATTCCCAGTGAATTTCCTACTTCCTCTTTTCCACATTATTCTTTAGAATTTTAGTTCCTGGCATTTTTCAGCTGAACATATTTTCACTATGATTATAATATTTTATAATGAAGGTCCAATTTGGACCATTTAGTGTACTTTTTAAAGTCCAATATTTAATTGTTTAACATATTTTAACTTTGCTCACTATGTTTTATTACACTCCGTTATGTTTGGGGGGTTACTTTTCCTTTTTGTTAAAGTCCATCCTTTATTCAAGGGTCTGTGGCAGTGATGGCCAGACTTGTCTGCACGTGAGAAAACTCCCAAAGCCCAGGGTGCACCCCAGCTCCCCTGAACCACAGTTCCTGGGGGTGGGACATGACATCAGCATCCATGCGGTTTCCAAGGTGATCCAGGATGCGGACAAGTCAGCAGCCGTGTGGTGTACGGGCAAAAACTCTCCTGATCATTGGATGTTTACTCGAGCATAGAAATCTAGTTCGGTGGTTATATATTAGCTCTTGGAACTATGACTTCAAGATTTTGGCATTTGTTTGTATTGTTGAAAACTCTGCTGCTCACCTGTCATTTCTTTATGGGATTTTAAATGTTTCACTTTTTTTCCTTGATATTTCTCATCATATGTCTATGTCTGGATTCCTTTTAAAACATTCAATCCTCCTCATCTCTCAGGGAACTCCTTCGAGTTGAGGACTCACGTGTTTCTTCAGTCATGGATAACTCCATGCTGCTATCTGCTTACATGCTTCCACTTGGCCGTTTTCTTTATTTTCTCCTCCTGGGACTCCCACTAGATGTATCCTGGGTTCAGTTTTTCATGTCTCTGAACTTATTTCCCATCTCTCTGTGCTGCACTCTGTGAGCCTTAGTTCTGTGCTCTATCCAGTTCTACCTGAGTTGAGCCATCTATTGATTTTCTGTTTAATTCAATGATTGTTTTTTCAGTTCCAAGATTTTCAAATGGATCATTCTTAAACCTAAAATTTCTGTTCTCACCTGGGGGTTGTTATTCCTTCTATTTCCATAAATTCTAACAATTTTATGTCAAAGTCCTTTTCAAATTGCTTCATTTCCCCTCTGTTTCATTAGGTATAGATTCTGCCATGATTGGGTTCTATTAACCATGTCTTATGTCATAGATTTTCTCAAGTATTTTGACTTTATATTTGAAAATGACCTTACCATAGAGTTTTTCCCTATGCAAATTTGTGGGTAATTGTGTAATTATAAGGAAAAAGAAAACAGACCCCAGTGAAAGATAAAGGTTACTATCTAATATCCTTATTAAGAGATGGGTGTAGGCAAGACATAAAGAAAAAACAGTTTCTGAGAAATTCAAAAAGGGTCACAAGCAGCTCATGTATTACAGAATACGTCTAAAAAACAACCCAAATAGCAATTAGTTTTATTTGCACCTATTAAATTACAGAAAAAAAAGGTGACAAAATGGTAATAGTTAAGGCCAGTGAAGGTTTTATGAGACAGAAACTCTTCCACTGCAGGTGGGAGTTTTGTTTCTGGGAAGCAGTGTAACAATGCAGTGACGAGGGACTTAACTCACCAGCACTTACTGTGCATCTAGACAGGTGCTGAGGTAAGGGCGTTATAAGCGTGAGGCAGAGCTCTCAAGAGCAAAGATGGTTCATCTTGGTGCCCAACCCAAGAGGGTGGGTGATGACTTTATGACACCTATTGTTTCCGAATAGTTTTCCTATTCCCAAGAGAAAATTCCTGAATACAGGATTTTAAAGCAAAGAAAATGCGCTCAACAATGCAAAATACGTGCAGAGCATCGTCGGGGCAGGAACAGACCCTTGTGTCAAGAGCAGTTCCTTTTGGTCAGATTGAGGGAGATCGTTTTTACGTCTGTGCTTTCATGTGCTTCCCACATCGTCTACAGTGTGGCAGTATTACTTTAATCAGTCTAAAAACGTTAAGTGATGGAAAGCAGGGCTTTCCGCAGTAAACGTTCTACAGGCAGGTGGCATTTGGTCTGCACACTGATGCCAATGTCGAGCTGAGACCGCCAGGTGCCCCGGCCTGCTCCGCCTGCTGTCAGCAGCCCTCCACGTCGCTCTGTAGCAGGTCATTTCCTGCCGCTCCTGCCTCTCGGGCATCTATTGATAAGCAGTCTTCTATTTCCTCAGGCAGGTGATTCTTGGGGCAGCCCTGCCTGGTAGGGAGTTCTTTAAATTGAACTTCAGAAATGTATCTGGTGGTATTGGATATTGATTCCACTGTAGAACTGCATTTAAGGGCTCCCTGGCTCTGGGCAGCAGTGGGTGCTGGTCCCGTTCAGGCCTGAGGTGCACTGCCTGTCCAGCTGCGCACTGACCAGTGCTGTTCTGGCTCCCGGGGGACATTTGGCCACATCTGGAGACCTTGCTGACCGTCCAAACCAGGGGGAGGTGCTTCTGCACCCATGTAGTGGGTGGAAGCCGGGGATCCTGCTGACCATCTTACAGTGCCCAGGCCACCACACACACAGAGGGCATCTGGTCCACATGTCAGCAGTGCCAAGACACAGACCCTGCATTTAAAAGCTCTTGTTCATGAAACCCATAGGCTTTTACAATTGTTTTTCACTTATTTTTGTACAGAAATTACTATCAATGCCTCTCATGCCAACACATCACACTTAAATCAATCTTTTGCAAACAACTTTTTAGCTTTGAAATAATTACTAGTATGAAAAGTATCATTGAATAATGCATTAAACCCTGACTGACTCTGATGGCTATGGAGATTTTAGGTTATAAGGACAAAAGGAAAGGAGGGGGTGCCCACCATGGCCGGCAGGTGCAGGAGTGAGGGCTCTCAGAGCCAGGCTGCCAGCTCTGACATGCCCTCGGTGAGTGCCAATCGACGCCTCACTCTCCTTGCTTGGCTCACTCACAGAGGACCATCAGAGTGGATCCAGGGCGTGCTCACGCAGGAGATGCCCCTGCAAGGGCCAACTGAAGACAGATGTTCTCTTTGTTCAAAACAGTACCACATGAGAAACTGCCTAATTGACGTCATTTTGCATTTCCATTAGCAACACCCTCTGCATGAAACCACACGTAGTTGGAGACATCTGAGGGTAGTTCCTGGGCCCTGTTCCAGAGGTCAGGGAGCCGACTGGCCGTATGAAGAGCGCTGTGGAACGTGGACCCTCAGAGCTGGTCACGAACTCTCCATGCGACTTTGAGAAAGTCACTTATCTCTCTCTCCGTGTCTCAGTTTCTTTATCTGTTAAACAGAGAGTAAGCCAGAGCATCCTATGGTTTCTTTATGCCTCAAAAAATGCTGGGATTTTAGGGCACTGCCTCAAAAAGACAAGACAAGCATCACCAATTAGCAGCACAGGACACTTTATAAATTATTCCTTCACCACTGCTTTCGCTTCAACTTTGGACATGGATTCAATTTTCTTGTCACAGTGGTTCTTTAACAAAAGCAGCCTGACTTACTAGCTAATATGAGTTTACTTGGGATGATTTTAGAAGGAAAACAAATTCAAAGAATCGTTCGATAGGAAATGAAACCAGAAGTTTAGTTGCATATGGATGTTGAAAATGAGTTTATAAGTTGAAAGGTATGGCAAATTTCTTTTCTACCCAGTGTTTCTTTAAAAAAAAAAAAAAAGATACTTAACAATAAAAGAGTTTGGGACCTTCACATTTGGTGGCTGCATTTTCATTTAATTAATAACTGTCTTTGCCTTTATTTCATCTGGTAAAGCAACCTAACCAGGAAACAATCAGGAAAGCATTAGGCAACATATTGCCAATCAATTAGAACATGGCAACTGAAGACATCTGAGTTTGGCTGTTCCGTGATCTTTTCATGGACCATTAGGAATAATTTCCACAGGGTTCTTGCAGGTGGTGGAAAAAGCTGGAAATGCTGAAAATTTGAGTCCAACCAAGAAGGCAGAGCAGGGAATTGGTTATGCTTTGACTGAACTAGAACTGCCTCCTCTCAGCTAGAATCAAGTTCAAGTTCACCGTGGATGTAGGGGGCTGGCCATCCTGACTGCTGAGGTCCTTCTCAATACCAGTGACAGCTAGAACGATGCAGTGCTAAGTCTGTGGACCAGCGTTTGGGTTCTTTAGGGCTGCTTCGGGGCAGTGGGTTAGGTAGGACCCTACGATAGCTCCCAAGTCCCACCCCAGGTTCTGGTACACCAGGTACCCGCCCTGTGTAAAATATGAGTATCTGGTATAACGGATTTCACACTCATGATTAGGTTGTTAAGTGGCACAGCCAGAGATAGAGAAAGTCAGAGAATTGAAACATGTGAGAGATTCTGTGTGAAGGAGATTCTTCATTGCTGGAGGGAATCATGGGCCAGGGATGAGGCCTGCCTCTTTGAGGGAAGGGCAGCTCCTGGCTGGCAGCCAGCAGGGAAGTGGGGGCGTCTGCCTTACAGCCACAAGGACTGAATTCTGCCAACAACCCGAAGGAGCCTAGAGTGGATTCTTCTCCAGTCAAGCTTCCAGATGAGAGTGCAGCCCACTGCCTCCTGGATTTCAGCTTTTGGGACCCTGTGAAGAGAACCCAGTCACCCTGTGCCTGGACTTCTCATCCACTGAACTGTGAGTTAATAAATGGGAAAGCTTTAAGCTGGTACACTGGAGGCAATCTGTTACGCAGCAACAAAACTAACATAGCAGCCATGCTCATCTGCGGAATGGATTCACGTGGTGATGTCAGCAGTGGTAGGTGATACCATCTCCCATACACGAGTCCCCGCTTACAGGAGCCCCAGCATCGTTAGGGTGTATCCTCATATCCTTACCGCATGTGCCATTCTCTCCAGCGTGGCCTGCATCCACTCTGCACTGGAAAGTGGCAGGCAGCCCTGAATTCACATCAGAGAACATGGATTCTGCTTTGCAATAGCTTGATGGCATTTGAACAAGTCACTTTGCATAGGGACCATAGTTCACGCCTATAGAAAAGTAATTGAATTAGGTGCTACCTGAAGTTTAAGAGGCTCATATGAACTGTTAGAGTTTTGTGATTATTTACACCCCATTGTCCCCAAGTAGTCGGGGAGCACAGCTGTCCCCGAGCATCTGGAGTAAAGGTGCTGGCAGCTCACTTTGTCTCTGGGCCACAGTGATGTCAGCCTCTGCGGCACTCATTCATCCCACACGTGGTGGCCATGCACAGAGCATCAGCCAGTTATTGTCCCAGACAAAGAATCAAGATGAGTTACAATCAGAAGAAAAGACGAGTTCATTCAGAACTGTTCCTTTTCGCAGGATACCTGCTGAAGTGGGCAGGAGGGAGAAAAGCAATTTAAAAGGGCCGCTCAGAGCAGGGCTCCGGCCACTGGCTGAGATGGTATAAGGTCTTCAGCATGGCATTCTGAGGACACGCTTAGAGTGCGTCACGTGGAAAGAGCAGGCTCTGAAGTAGCATGTGTTGGAGAATCAGAGAAAATGGTCCAAACTGGGTCTATTCACGGTCCTGCTATTCCTTAGAAAATGTTGGTTCCGTGGCCGAGGAAGGAGCAGGGGTGGAGTGGCCTGGCTTGCTCCCACTGGGATGCTTTGTGTCCAAGGCCTGGCTGGCCAGCAGAAGTGGCTCTGATATGAGTCAAGTCACCTAATGGCTCCATTATTGCCAGATGAATGGGTGGCGTCCTCTTTGTGTTTTTTTTCTATCTTTTTATGTGGTAAAATACACATAAAAGGCAGCCTCCCCTCTGTTCTTGGGTATACAGTTTGCTGGTATTAATCACACCCCCAGTGAGCAGCTGTCACCACCATCCGTCTCTGGAGCCCTTCACAGCTCACGAAACTGGAACTGTTCCCCTGGGTAAGGACAGCTCCCCTTCGCTTCCCCGGTCCCTGGCCTCCACTATTCTCTCTTTTGTCTCCGTGAGTTTCAGTGCTCCAGGCCCCTCGTCTGGGTGGGACCATGCAGTAGTTGTTCGTCTGCAACTGGCTCATTCCGCTCGGCGTGACGTCCTCCAGGTCCATCCAGGTGGCAGCAGCTATCAAAGTTTCATCTCCTTTTTGAGACTCAATAACATGCCAGTTATGGATAGACCACGTTTTGCTTTTTCACTGGGATTCTTCCACGCTTTAGCCACTGTGAATAACGCTTCTGCTTCCTGTCGCCTTTACTGAACATGTTCTACAAAGTACACAGAGCTTATGTATATGGTTCAAAGGAGGTTTTGATTCTTTGGGCTCTAGGGGTCTCATTGCTGCTGGGGTTTCCTTATTACTAGGTTTTTCCAGGAGACAGAACTTGGAAATAGGAAACTTTTTTAAAGACAAAATACTTCTTCAGTTAAATAATTGTACCTCTAACTCAGATTTGAGACCATGACATTTGCTAAACTTAATTGGTACATACCACATCTCCTTTCTCCTAAGGCAAAAATCTTTGTTTTCCATGAAACCAAAATGATTAGTGATGTGCCTTATCCTGCAGTGTCCACCCAGCTAGCCCGGAGATGACAGTACCGACATTCACTGGCGGCGGTAGTATTACTGGGAGTAGGTCCGCTCTGTGGTTGTCCCTGGACTGCATCACACAAAGGTAGATCGTGAACTCGCTGTGTTTGGAAGCCACATTCAGTGGTTGCTTTCTGTTTCGTTTATCGCTAACTTGGCACGCAGCCAAGGTCACTGGCTTTATCTTGCTTTAGATTTTTAAGAATTGCTTTTTCAATTAATGTTTTTATACTTTAATTAATTACATGGATTATAAATCAGACCCGTAAGAGTGTTATTCAGAGAAGTGCAGCTTCTATCCCTGTCCTCACCACCTGTCCCCTCCACCTCCTATAGGTAATTTGCTTTACTGTTCCTTCTAAAAGTACTTATGTAGGACTGTATTCTCCTGCATTTTCAATACACAGTAATGTATCATACACTTCTTGGCCACATAGCCATCCTGGTTTTCACAGCTGTGTGTCCTAAATGTCAAACCAAACAGTATATGGAACAGTTTTCATTTCTTTATAGTTGTAGAATGCCCCATTGTGGGCCTACCATAGTGTAGTCAGCCAACCCCCTTTTGATAGGCCTTTGGGTTATTCTCAGCCTTTGCTATTATAACAAGTGTTACATGATTAGTTATGCATATGTGTTTGCATATGTTTCCTGGCGCATCTTTTGGATGTCTCTGGAGGTGGAATTGCTGGGTCAGGAGTAAATGAAAAAGCAATTTTGCCGAGCTTTGAAATCCCACCCACTGGGGACTGTGCACCTTACATTCTCATCTGCCCCGTATGAAGGTGACTGGATCCCCATAGCTTTGCCGAGAATGTATCATCAAGCTTTGGAAAGCCTAATATATTTTCAAATTCTACAGTTTGATCATTGTGCTTTGAAAACATCTGGAACACTTGATCTAACATGCATATATCCTTTTAATATACAAATAACTTGCAACTTGAATAAACACTTAATATAGAAACTAACAAGCTAATTAAAAGGAAAGAGACTCAAAGCACATACATTTATAAAAACAAAGAGTGAAATTCAATCCCCACTTGCACTGACAGCAGCACAGTTCCTGCCGCACGCCGCCCTCTCTTGCGACTGTCCTCGCTTGGTTTACCAGCTCCCCTCCCTTCCTCCTGCGTCTTTGCAGCTTCCCCTTACAGCTGCCCACCAGTACCACCTGGAGGCTTAATCCTCTCCTTAATGGGGCTCATGATCAAATAATCCTCTCCTTAGGGGGACTCAATAATCAAACTAAAGGGCTCCCTTTTATTTGGGAGATGGATCTGTTCTTTCTGACCTTTCCGCTTGTCTCTGCCCCAGACTGCCTCCTGTCCTGCCGTGTACAACCCATGTTCTCTGACACTCATCCTTTGCCATCCCTTGTAATGTGCCATCTGCCCTGGACCGTGCAAGGGGCACAGGAGATACGGATCTCGGGGCCAAGGTCAAGGGCCTCAGAGCAGGACTCTGTCTCACCTAAGTCTGGGGTTTGGCCGGTGCCCATTTAAGTGTTACCTTAGCCTCATTTTAACCATCTGTCATTTTCACTGTCAACGTTTCCACTTAAAACTCTATTTAGGTATGTTTCTCCATTACACTTATTTCCAGGATCAGTTTTTAGGTTTGTGAAAAGAATTCATGCTCATTGTAAAATATTTGGAAAATAAATGAAAATGTAGAATGACAGAAAAAAAAATGTATGAACGCAATGCCCAGACGCACCACTATTTACATCTTGGTATTTTTACGTCTGAGTATTTCCTATGCTTTAAACATAATTGAGACTGTAGTGTGTATGCACATTTTATTCTGATTTTGTTGTCTGTTTATTGCTTTTTCAGAGAACACATGGTTCTGTTTATTGACGGCACTGTTCTTTTTCATGATGTCTTAATTTATCTTCTCTTCCTTATTTCCTTCCTCTTCTAGTTTTTAATTAGAAGTATGTTGTCCTTTTCTTAGCTCTTTTAGTTAAATGCGTAGGTGATTTATATCTATTATTTTCATTCAAAATAAAATTTCAAATATTGATTTTTTTCTGATCCCCAACATAATAGATTTTTATTAAAGTCAGAAAATACAGTGGGACGAACCCGTGATAATTCCACTCACTAAGAAAAAACCGTTAGTGGCATTCAGATTGGTTTTTTGTTTTGTGTACACTTTTCCCAGAGAAAGTTTTTTTTTCTTTTATTAAGGTATTATTGATATACAACTTTATGAAGGTTTCACATGAAAAAATAATGTGGTTATTACATTTACCCATATTATCCAGTCCCCACCCATACCCCAATGCAGTCACTGTCCATCAGTGTAGTAAGATGCCACAGACTCACTATTTGCCTTCTCTGTGCTACACTGTTTTTCCCGTGACCCCCACACCATGTGTACTAAACATAATACCCCTCAATCCCCTTCTCCCACCCTCCCCACCCGCTTTCCCACACCCTCCCCTTTGGTAACCGCTAGTCCTTCTTGGAGTCTCTGAGTCTGCTGCTATTTTGTTCCTTCAGTTTTGCTGCGTTTTTATACTCCACAAATGAGGGAAATCACTTGGCACTTGTCTTTCTCCGCCGGGATTATTTCACTGAGCATAATATCCTCCAGCTCCATCCATGTTGTTGCAAATGGTAGGATTTGTTTCTGTCTTATGGCTGAATAATATTCCATTGTGTATATGTACCACATCTTCTTTATCCATTCATCTACTGATGAACACTTAGGTTGCTTCCATATCTTGGCTACTGTAAATAGTGCTGCAGTAAACATGGGGGTGCATATGTCTTTTTGAATCTGAGAAGTTGTATTCTTTGGATAAATTCCAAGGAGTGGGATTCCTGGGTCAAATGGTATTTCTATTTTTAGTTTTTTGAGAAACCTCCATATTGATTTCCACAATGGTTGAACTAGCTTACATTCCCACCAGCAGTGTAGGAGGGTTCCCTTTATCCACATCCTCGCCAGCATTTGTTGTTCTTAGTCTTTTGGATGCTGGCCATCCTTACTGCTGTGAGGTGATATATCATTGTGGTTTTAATTTGCATTTCCCTGATGATTAGTGACGTGGAACATCTTTTCACGTGTCTGTTGGCCATCTGAATTTCTTCTTTGGAGAACTGTCTATTCATATCCTCTGCCCATTTTTTAATTGGGTTATTTCCTTTTTGGGTGTTGAGGCGTGTAAGTTCTTTATATATTTTGGATATTAACCCCTTGTTAGATATGTTATTTACAAATATATTCTCCCATACTGTTGGATGCCTTTTTGTTCTGTTGATGGTGTCCTTTGCTGTACAGAAACTTTTTAGTTTGATGTAGTCCCGTGAGTTCATTTTTGCTTTTGTTTCCCTTGATTGAGGAGATGCGTTCAGGAAGAAGTTGCTCATGTTTGTATTCAGATTTTTGCCTATGTTCTCTTCTAGGAGTTGTAGGGTTTCATGACTTACATTCAGATCTTTGATCCATTTCGAGTTTACTTTTGTGTATGGGGTTAAACAATAATCCAGTTTCATTCTCTTGCATGTAGCTGTCCAGTTTTGCCAACACCAGCTGTTGAAAAGGCTGTCATTTCCCCATTGTATGTCCATGGCTCCTTTATCATATATTAATTGAACATTATGGTTGGGTTTATATCAGGGCTCTCTAGTCTGTTCCATTGGTCTATGGGTATGTTCTTGTGCCAGTACCAAATTGTCTTGTTTACTGTGGCTTTGTAGTAGAGCTTGAAGTTGGGCAGCATAATCCCCCCAGCTTTATTCTTCCTTCTCAGGATTGCTTTGGCTATTTGGGGTCTTTTGTGGTTCGATATGAATTTTAGAATGATTTTCTCTAGTTCGTTGAAGAATGCTGTTGGTATTTTGATAGGAATTACATTGCTTTAGGCAGGATGGCCATTTTGACAATATTAATTCTCCTATCCATGAGCATGGGATGTATTTCCATTTATTGGTGTCTTCTTTAATTTCTCTCATGAGTGTCTTGTAGTTTTCTGAGTACAGGTCTTTCAGTTCCTTGGTTAGGTTTATTCTTAGGTATTTTATTCTATCTGATGCAACTGTGAATGGAATTGTTTTCCTGATTTCTCTCTCTGCTAGTTCATTGTTAGTGTATAGGAATGCAACAGATTCTGCATATTAATTTTGTATTGCACAACTTTGCTGAATTCAGGTATTAGATCTAGTAGTTTTGGAGTGGATTCTTTAGGGTTTTTAATGTACACTATCATGTCATCTGCAAACAGGGACAGTTTGCCTTCTTCCTTGACAATCTGGATGCCTTTTATTTCTTTGTGTTTTCTGATTGCCGTGGCTAGGACCTCCAGTACTATGTTGAATAAAAGTGGGGCGAGTGGGCATCCTTGTCTTGTTTCCAATCTTAAAGGAAAAGCTTTCAGCTTCTCACTGTTAAGTATAATGTTGGCTGTGGGTTTGTCATATATGGCCTTTATTATGTTAAGGTACTTGCCCTCTATACCCATTTTGTTGAGAGTTTTTATCATGAATGGATGTTGAATTTTGTCAAATGCTTTTTCAGCATCTGTGGAGATGATCATGTGGTTTTTGTCCTTTTTGTTGATGTAGTGGATGATGTTGATGGATTTTCTAATGTTCTATCATCCTTGCATCCCTGGAATAAATACTACTTGATCATGATGGATGATGTATTTGATGCATTTTTGAATTTGGTTTGCTCATATTTTGTTGAGTATTTTTGCATCTATGTTCATCAGGGATATTGGTCTGTAATTTTCTTTTTTCGTGGTGTCTTTGCCTGATTTTGGTATTAGAGTGATGCTGGCCTAACAGAATGAGTTTGGAAGTATTCCCTCTTCTACTCTTTGGAAAACTTTAAGGAGGATGGGTATTAGGTCTTCACTAAATGTTTGATAAAATTCAGCGGTGAAGCCATCTGGTCCATGCATTTTGTTCTGAGGTAGGTTTTTGATTACCAGTTCAATTTCGTTGCTGGTAATTGGTCTGTTGAGATTTTCTGTTTCTTTGTGGGTCAGCCTTGGAAGGTTGTATTTTTCTAGATAGTTGTCCATTTCTTCTAGGTTATCCAGTTTGTTAGCATATAATTTTTCATAATATTCTCTAATAATTCTTTGTATCTCTGTGGTATCCACAGTGATTTTTCCTTTCTCATTTCTGATTCTGTTTATATGCGTAGACTCTCTTTTTTTATTGACAAGTCTGGCTAGGGGTTTATCTATTTTGTTTATTTTCTCAAAGAACCAGCTCTTGCTTTCATTGATTCTTTCTGTTGTTTTATTCTTCTTGATTTTATTTATTTATGCTCTAATCTTTATTATGTCCCCCTTTCTACTAACTTTGGGCCTCATTTGTTCTTCTTTTTCTAGTTTTGTTAATTGTGAGTTTAGACTGCTCATATGGGATTGTTCTTCTTTCCTGAGGTAGGTCTGTATTGCAATATACTTTCCTCTTAGCACAGCCTTTGTTGCATCCCACAGATTTTGCGGTGTTGAATTATTGTTGTCATTTGTCTCCATATATTGCTTGATCTCTGTTTTTATTTGGTCATTGATCCATTGGTTATTTAGGAGCATGTTGTGAAGCCTCCATGTGTCTGTGGGATTTTTCATTTTCTTTGCATAATTTATTTCTAGTTTCATACCTTTGTGGTCTGAGAAACTGGTACAATTTCAATCTTTTTGAATTTACTGAGGCTCTTTTTGTGGCCTAGTATATGATCTATTCTTGAAAAAATTCCCTGTGCACTTGAGAAGAATGTGTTTTCTGCTGCTTTTGGGTGTAGAGTTCTGTAGATGTCTGTTAGGTCCATCTGTTCTATTGTGTTATTCAGTGCCTCAGTCTGGCTGATCTGTCCTTCAGAGTGAGTGGAGTGTTGAAGTCTCCTAGAATGAATGCATTGCATTCTATTTCTCCTTTTAATTCTGTCAGTATTTGTTTCACATATGTCGGTGCTCCTGTGATGGGCACATAGATATTTATAATGGTTATATCTTCTTGTTGGATTGACCCTTTTATCATTATGTAATGTCCTTCTTTGACTCTTGTAACTTTCTTTGTTTTGAAGTCTATTTTGTCTGATACAAGTACTGCAACTCCTGCTTTTTTCTCCCTATTAGTTGCATGAAATATCTTTTTCCATCCCTTCCCTTTTAGTCTGTGTATGTCTTTGGGTTTGATGTGAGTCTCTTGTAGGCAGCATATAGATGGGTCTTGTTTTTTAATCCATTCAGTGACTCTATGTCTTTTGATTGGTGCATTCAGTCCATTTACATTTAGGGTGATTATCGATAGGTATGTATGTATTGGCATTGCAGGCTTTAGATTCGTGGTTACCAAAGGTTCAAGGTTAACTTCCTTACTATCTAAGAGTCTAACTTAACTCACTTAATATGCTATTACAAACACAATCTAAAGGTTCTTTTTTTTTTCTTCCTCCTTTTTCTTCCTCGTCTATTCTTTATATATTAGGTATCATATTCTGTACTCTTTGTCTATCCCTTGATTAACTTTGGGGATAGTTAATTTAATTTTGCATTTGCTTAGTAATTAGCTGTTCTTCTTTCTTTACTGTGGTTTTATTACCTCTGGTGACAGCTATTAAACCTTAGAAACACTTCCATCTATAGCAGTCCCTCCAAAATACACTGTAGACATGGTTTGTGGGGGGTAAATTCTTTCAGCTTTTTCTTCTCTGGAAATTGTTTAATCCCTCCTTCAAATTTAAATGATAACCTTGCCGGATAAAGTATTCTTGATTCAAAGCCCTTCTGCTTCATTGCATTAAATACATCATGCCACTCCCTTCTGGCCTGTAAGGTTTCTATTGTGAAGTCTGATGATAGCCTGATGGGCTTTCCTTTGTATGTGATCTTATTTCTCTCTCTGACTGCTTTTAATAGTCTGTCCTTATCCTTGATCTCTGCCATTTTTATTACTATATGTCATTACTATATGTCTTGGTGTTGTCTTCCTTGGGTCCCTTGTGTTGGGAGATCTGTGCATCTCCATGGCTGAGAGACTATCTCCTTCCCCAGATTGGGTAAGTTTTCAGCAATTACCTCCTCAAAGACACTCTCTATCCCTTTTCTCTCTCTTCTTCTTCTGGTACCCCTGTAATGTGAATATTGTTCCGTTTGGATTGGTCACATAGTTCTCTCAATATTCTTTCATTCTTAGAAATTCTTTTTTCTCTTTGTGCCTCAGCTTCTTTGTATTCCTCTTCTCTAGTTTCTATTTCATTTATCATCTCCTCTACCGTATCCAGTCTGCTTTTAATACCATCCATTGTGCTCTTCAACAATTGGATCTCCAACCGGAATTCATTCCTGAGTTCTTTACTATCTTTCTGTACCTCCATGAGCACGTTAATGATTTTTATTTTGAACTCCCTTTCAGGAAGAGTCATGAGGTCGATGTCATTTAAATCTTTCTCTGGAGTTGTATTAATAATTTTACTCTGAACCAAGTTCCTTTGGCATTTCATATTAGTATATGGCGCCCTCTAGTGCCCAGAAGCTCTACTCCTTGGAGCTGCTCAGCCCCTGAAGCAATGTTCGGGGTTGCAGGGGAGTAGTATTGGTGCCTGGGGGGAGGAAAGAGCTGTTTCCTGCTTCCTGGCGGCTATGCCTGACTCCACTGCCTGAACCAGTGGGCTGAGCACACAGGTATAAGCCTCTATGCTTTGTGTTTGTAGTTGCTGTAGACAGATCTTCCCCCTGGCCGGCCTAATGCCAGGGTAGGTTTTGCTGGTTTGTGTGCCAGGTGGGACTGGCCGGGAGAAAGGTGCAGTAGGCTGCGTATCATGGAGGGGGTCCTTGGAGCTGTGTAGCCAGCCAGGGAGCTGGAGCACCTGAAGATCATCTAAGGAGGAAGATTTCTTTTTCCTCCTTAAATATGTGAGTCCATGTGGCAAAGCTCCCAACCTGCTGGGCAGAGTGCATCTGGACAATTTTGTCTACCTGTCCTCTCTCCTGAGCAGTAAGCTCTGTGCAATCCTTGTCCCTTTAGCAGCCCTCTTGCTAAGGGCTTTCTTGTTAGAAAGTCTCTCAGATTGCCCACATTTCTTTTGTCCCAGAGCACCCGGACATGGATTCCTACTTTCCACAAGCATCTGGAATCTCAGTCTCTCCAGGAATTCTGCCTGTCTTATCTTTCCAACCCCATAAAATGAGAGTATCATGCAAGCACCATGAAATGTAGGTTTGTGCTCCCAGAGCAGATCTCAGGAGTTAGGTATTCAGCAGTCCCAGACCTCCACTCCTTCCCTGTGCTGTTTCTCTTCCTCCCACCGGTGAACTGGGGTGGGGAAGGGCTTGGGTCCCACCAGGCCACAGCTTTGGTGCATTACCCTGTTCTGTGAGGTCTGCTCCTTTCTGCAGATGTATGCAGTCTGGCACAGTCCTCTTTCCTGTTGCTCTTTCAGGATTAGTTGTATTAATTATACTTTCGTATTATATGTGGTTTTAGGAGGAAGCCTGTGTCTCACCTCTCACGCTGCCATCTTTAATCCAATCTCCAGAAAGTCTTATGACTTTTGATTTTACCTAACTGTATTTCATGGACATTATCTAGGTCAACATATGCCTTGCTTCAGCATTATCTTTAATGGTTACATGGTATCTGTGTAGAGCACTCTGGTTTATTTAATCAAATTCATGCTTCTAGATAGGTTAATTGTTTCTATTCTAACATTTTCTCCTTAGAAGCACTGTTTTGCAATTAATATCTTTGAAATTGTTTTGGACACATTTTACATTTGGAGAAGTATTAAATTTCTAGAGGTAAAATTCATGGGTAAAGGGACCACTTGTTATTAGAGATTCTATCGAACATGTGTATTGTCAATTTTCAGTTTATGTTAATTTCCTTCTACCCAGACCTTAGGATGGTATTGCTCTGTCTTCTCATGTTTTTACCAACATGAGCTATAGAGACATCTAAAATACCTTTTTTTTTGATAGGAAAGTGTGGCATTTTTTCTTATAAGATTACCCTTTCCCCTTATTTATGTAGCATTTATATTCACGTTCTTAGACCACTTCTAATTCCACTGCTTATTGGTTTATAAATGTTTTTTCTATATGAGGACCAGTAAAAATTTGTCTTGTATATTGCAAGTATTGTTTCTATCTTTCCATTTTACTTTTTATCTTATTGTTGATGTAAAGAAGTTTTACATATTTATGTAGACTATATATTTTTCTTTTTACAGTTTTTACCTTGGGGCCACTTTTAAAATTCCCCATTCCATTTTATGGCTATAGAAATATTCAATGATCATTTCTTTTCAGACTTCCATAATTCTATTTTTCTTTAAAGTTTAGTGTTTTAATCACAATTGAGATTATTTTAAGACATAAAGCAGGGTTTAACTTTGGGAGTGGATGTTAGTTACCTAAACATCTCTTAGTAAATAACCCATGCTTCCCTTATTAATTTGAAATGCCACCATTGTTGTGTATTGCATACATATTTATGTAGATACACAATATCAAGCTCTTGGAAATTAAAGAACAAACTGAGTCAGAAGAGTAAGAAATAGCTGCAAAGTTTCCCGTACAATCATCTCTGAGACTTGGGATGCATATTCCCACCAGGCTGTCGTTTCCTCTGCTTCTCCCAGGGCGGCTGTGAGTGACCCCCACCCCGGTCCTGGTCCTCGAGGCGTGGCCATGGACTCTTGATTTATTGTGGCTTCAGAGTCTTCATCTCCAAACCATCATCCATCCTCTTCCTTTATCCTCTTCCCAGGTGTAGATTTCAAGGTAGCAGAGGGGGAGAGCCAGTTCTGAATTCCCTGCAATCTAACCACCATGATGCACAAGTCCCTTTTCTTAGATTGGGCACCCTGAGAGCAAACCCTGAGATGAGGATTTGAGCATGATAAATTCATCTGGAGGGGATTCCAGGAGGCACTGGTGGTGACTGTGGAGTGAGGCATGGGAAGAAGAAGCTCATGGACAGATCACCTGTGACTGCGGATGCCCCATCCCACCAGGGAGCTCTGCCGGCTGCAGGCCGTGCCTCAGACTTGCCCACCGAAGGGTCACCTCCCCAACGCTTGTGGGCCACTGGCTGAGGGCTGCTCCCAGGGGCTCCTAACTCCCCGGTGTTCTGGGCGGCCCCTCCTGTGCCGGGGGGCTCGAGACGGGTCTCAGTCACCTTAGTCGGAGTCTGGGGGTAGGAGGGTGACCACCAACTAAGACTGCTGAAGTCAGCCGTTGGAAGCCTTCCTTACTGACTGGTGTCCAGAGCCTGTTTAAAATCACCTCCACAGCGGGAAAATTCAGGGTCGAGTGTGCAATGGTGGGGCAGCTCTTATAAGAAAATCTTTCCTTTGACTGAGCCTAGCTGTCACTCCTCACAGCTTCCACGTGTCCTACTTCTGCCTCCTGGAAAAAAGCGATAAAGACATAGTTTCCAAAGGAATTTGAGCAATCACTGAGAAATGCCTGAGTCCATGCTCTTGTGCAAACTGGAGACTGGCAGTCAAGCCCATCACTATGAATATCTGCCTCACCATCTGTGGATCTGTGTCGTCACTTCCTCGAGCAGCTCCGTGGCGCCCGAGCCGGTGTGGGCCGGGGAGCCAGCCTCGCTTGCATTTCAGCAGCGGGGGCAGAATAGGGGCAACTCAGCCGGCAGCACCTCGCCGGGCCAGCTGCTCCAGGAGCAGGGATGCATGTGCCGCACACTGTGTGACTGACTCATGAGCCACGGAAGGTTTGTTTTCATTTTCAGATTTTTAAAACTCACAAATGCTTTCCTCCCACAAGCAAACAATTGCCATTTTTGTTCTAAAAGACTGTAGACTGGCCAATTCTATCATCATTTTAATCTTCAACCACATTTTAATGGAATACATACATTTAATCTGGCCTAGAAGATCACGGATTCCCAAGAGAAAATCCAGGGTTGGTCTCTTTCCTTTCTTGCCCCATAAGGAAATCCAGGATGAAAAGAACGCAGGCCGGGCCTCCAGCTGCCCTGGGACGGCGGGCCAGCAGCCAGGGGCCTTGAGGAAGGATCTGTGCTTCGCGTCTACTGGTTTTTCCTCAGATATCTGGGTGGGGCACACACCTCATATTTTAATGACAGAGTGATAAGCGAGATCATAAACTAAGTTCTATTGTCATCCTTTTAGAAAAGTTAAGTAGGATTAATGACAAAAAATCTGGGTTAGGGGCACCCCTCAAGGTCAGAAGTTGAATGTAATGGCCTTCCACCTGGCAAGAGTTTTGATGGTGTGGAAGGACTCTTGTTTCTACTGCTTCAGCCTGCTTTTATCCCCAGGTCAGCAGGGAGACAGGTGTCTGTGGGGTTAGGAATCAGTTTCTGGCCCAGAATTCAGAGGCCAGGCATGCCTCTGAACCCCTGGCCCTGAAGCATGTGTCCCCGGGGCCCTTCCCCCAAATGTCCCTCCCCCTACCCCCCCGGCTGGGCGCTGCTCTCCTGGCTGTACCTCCCAGCATGCCAGGCCGAGCAGGCTGGGGGTGGAGGAGTCAGGGAGGTGCCCCAAGGCCCTGGGAGACTTGGGTGATTTTGCTGCTGGCTCTGAGCCTGGTTCCCTTGGGCTTCCGGGGTAGCAGAGATGCAGAGGAAGCTGTCCTCTGGGGGCAGAGGCAGGTCCTGGTACCGCAAAGCCCTGGCTCCCTCCCGTGGCCTGCCTGGCCCATCCTCAACGACAATGTAAGATGGCGCGTGGGGGCCATGTCGTCTTGTGACTCACTGAACAACCTTACGAAGCTGCACTTTTATCTCACGACTGGTTTTTAACAGTGACTTTTGTGCTGTGGCGACAGAGGCTAGGACGCAGCATTTAAAGCTCCAGGAGGTCGAGAATGAAAGGCGTGCTCTTCTCCACTGCCTGGCGCAGAGACCTTTGAATAAAGATCCAGAGTCAGCAGAACAACAGTGACCTAAAATTATACCCAAGAACAAGCAGATATTTATAAACAATGGAGTCTATGATCTGTGGAACATGTGAATGTATCCTTCCACAGATTCTGTTGACATTTAACAGGCAAGGAATGGTTTTAAAATGATGGCAGCCAGTGGCATTTATGGCAGTGCCCTCACGGGGTGTGTGTGTGTGTGTGTGTGTGTGTGTGTGTGTGTAAGAGGTAAACCAGGGGCCCAGACATTACCTAATCTATGGTCAAAAACGGTCCCCAGAGCTGTCCCAGCTCCAGTTTCCTCACTGGCACAGTAAGGACGACAGTGGTTCTTAGCACCTTGGGGTTGAAAGGTGACGCTGTGAGTCCCTGGCCAGGGCAGCAGCCCCCGGGTTCCCAGGTGGGCGCCTCTGAAAAGCTTCCCAAATGGTGGGCTCAGCCTGGCTCATTTCCTTTCAGAGAACTGAGTCTTTTTGTTGGTGTTGTCAGATTCATTCATTATCTTTTTATATTAAAAGAAGAGAAATTTCATTAAGTCATAAAAACTGGGGGAAAATGTCCATTGCCACATAATATTGGGGACAGATGTTTAATTTAAAAGCATAAATGTACTGTATTTTCCAACAACGTGGAAGCCAGGCAGTCTTAACAGCCCATGCCAGTTAGTGGTGTGCCCTCCCAACTGCCACGCCCACTGCCCAGCACACACACTGTTGGCTGGATTTGCTGTCACAGAGTCCCGGGACTTAAAGGAGGTCGTCTGCCTGACAGAGGCTTGGAGGCTGGGGACATCTCCCTGATGGGGACAGGGGTCATTCATAGCAAGGGGACAGGGGAGGAAAGCTGGCAGGATGGGAGGGACTGTGTGAGGAGCAGCGGGAGATGTGGCTGCTGGGTGGTCTGCGCAAGGACAGGGAGGGGGCCCAGGGCAGGCCTGGCTTCCCACCTCCTGCTCCATGACCTCAAGCCTTCTTGGTGGTGAAATGGCTCATGCATTTATGCCTTACCTGCCCCACAGGAGGAAATTTAATAATGAATTTGCAAATGGCTTGTAAACTATAAAGTATCTTATTAATACAAGTGGTTGTTGAGCATCATTCAATTTGTTTTCTTAAATTTGGTGGAGTGGCTACTGCAAGCCAGTCCCTGCGCTGTGATCTTAATGGTCAACAGCCTCAGCACGGCTGCCGTGGTGCCTAGCAGGGACGAGCAGGTGCCTTAGCATTTAATTCACTCCTCACATATGAGATACGTAACTATGTTATCTCCATGGAAAATATGTTCCCACTGTGATCTTTGAGCTATTGAAGCCCAAGAAGGAAATATTGTAAAACATTTATGCAATGTTGGAGTTGGGAGGACAAGGACTGAACCAAAGGAAGAAATGATGAAGCAAAATATTTAAAAACTCACAATACTTATATATGAGTTCTCAAAGGTACGTGTTTGCATGCAGTTCCATCCCTATGACCCTGCTAAGAAGTGGCCCTATTGAATGTAAAAATAGGGAACCTATATTATCATTTGGAAAGGTAGGGGAGAGGCCACTAAATATTGGGATGACCCTGAAGAGCATGCTGGACGGAGTGTGGGCAGGGCCAGATCTAAAGGACCAGGTGGGACCTCAGAGGGTGAGAGGACTCTGCAGTGCCCCGTACACCCCAGCTGGCCGTAGAGGACCAGGAGGCGAGCTTGGCCACTCCTTGGGAGCCCACCACGACAGGTGGTGTCCCCAGGCTTCCCTGGGCCAGCAGTCGGGGGTGCAGGTGAGGCCGGGGCGGAGCATGGTGGAAATGGGAAGGCACGCACTGGCGCAGTGGCAGTTCTGGGTTCAGCTGGATGCAGGGATGGTCCACCCTGCTCGGGGAGGCTGCACAGTCATGCTGGGTGGAAGTAAGGGGAGCAGAACAGGGAAGTCTGAGCAGGGAAGGGCTCCTCTGTCTGCACAGCCCCTGGCCCCTTCAGCATCCTCCAGCCCTAGGCCAACAGCAGACCCGCAGACGGTCCCTGTGTTTCTAGGGAGGCGAAGGTGCAGCAGCCCTGGCGGGTGACGCCCCAGCTTTCACCTCTGTTCACACCCTCATTACAACAGGGGATATCTTCCCAATAATGACCCCCCACTCTGTGACCAGTATCCAGACTATGGCTACCTGGGTCAACAACACTAGGCCAGTGCGATCACAGCTGATAAGGCAGTGTGATGAGGTGGGAATGGTGGGGACCGTACGGGACTGTGATGCATGGATCGTTTGCACAAGACACTGGTGCCTCCTAGTGTATCTCTGTGGTGCTCAGGTATAGACACCATGAGACTCCTGAGGGAGTCGGGGGCAGCGAGTGCCACGCGTGGGGGGCAGGCTGAGGAAGACATGGCCCAGGCCCCCGCTGGCGATGGGTCAGGGAGGAGATGCAGGGTCTGCCTCAGGGCCCCGACTCCAGGTTAGCTCAGTTTTGACTGGTGTCCATGCATCAATTAAATCACATGAACAGAACATGAGAATGAAGCTATGGAAACGAGCAACCAAAGGGGAGGGAGGGCATGTTACGGGGGTAGAAGTAGATTGTAGGCAGCAAGCTGTTCTATGGCTCCAAACATCAAGACCAGCATTTTTAACAATGAAACCAAAGATGGAGGAAGAAGTAAGACAAAGCTGAGAAGAGCTGGTGAGAGGCAGGCAGAGATGAAGTCGGAGCATGGTGCGATGAGGAGACATTTTGAAGTCAAAGAGGTGATTCCAGAGTGTGAAGCCAGAAGGTTGGCACTGCGGAAGGGTCACTCAGCAATGTGGCGGGCAAGCCCGAGAGCCTCCGAACATGCATGGAGATGGCAGGAGAGCAGGGGTGACTCAGAAAGAGGAAAAGGTAAAGATAAAAGAAAAGGTAAAGGTACGGGAGAGAAAGAGCATATGTCTGACATCTGAATAACTGGGGCATAGAGAAGGCTGGAGAAATGGAACAGAAACAATATTCAGACCCAAACGGGCCAAAATGAGGCTGGAAATGCTTGAGAAGAAACATGTTGGTAAATTGATGGAGAGATAAATGCCTTCATATATAAAAGAGGAAGGGACCCACCAGCACTCAGAGCTAGAAGCCATAGAACAAACGCAGCTGGCCGAGCCTCCCTACAGCTGCACACCGCCCAACGCTGACCCCGCACGACATGGCGAGCAGATCTCTTAGAAGTGCAGGCATTCAGAAAACAGGTGACCACTGCCTGTCTTGATGTCTGATGTCTGCTCATGGAAAAGGCACAAAGAGACCCCACCCAGCACAGGCACCCCACCCGGCACACAGACGCCCCACCCAGCAAGGAAGACACTGATGTCAGTGACCCAGGAATGAGGCCGATAACAAGGTCACCATTCCTAAGACAAGAACAGATAAGCTACAATCCAAGAGACCTTTCCCCCATTATTTAAAGATGATCGGAGTCATTGGGAAATGATTAGAACAGACAAGATTTCAGGAGGTGGCTGGTCACAAAATCACAAGGCTAAGAATCCATGATTTTTCTAGATGTTCTATGAATCAGGAAAACAGTGTTTCTCAATCCGAAACAATGACCTACTAATTTTCAGGAAATTGGGATGTTTTCATGTTCATTATGTATAGTGAATATTGTCTTCTTTTTTTTTCCTGGAAAGGTGACTTCAAGTTAACGGTGCCTCATCAAATCAGGGGTGTCTCCAAGTTAAGGAAGCGTGGCTCAACTGCAAAAGCACATTTCATTTGCAAGAGTACCAGAATTCTCAAGAGGAGAGCCCCTTAAATAGTTAGACATGTGAACATGATAGTGAAAGCGTCCTCAGAGTGAGGCCTGAGGAGGGGAGACGGGCTCACGCTTAGGCCCTTCTCCTGCGGAAGGCACTTTGATGCCCTGGGATGGAATTCCAATTATAATCCCAGAAGTTGATTTGGGGAAACAAAAGGAAGCTAAGTTCACCTGGAGAAATGTGCAGGAATAATCAGGAATGCTCTGCAAAGTAGCTCCAGGAAGTGGCCCAGAGGACCAAGTGGCAAAGCACCTCCGGACGATGGCGACGGAGGCGGTGATGGAGGCAGTGCGACAGCAGCGTGCGGGGGACAGTAACGGCAGCCGACAGGTAGTTCCCAAGTGGCCAGATGCTTCAGCATTCCTGACGTGAGGAGGGGACAGGTGTGGGGAAGGTGGGCTGTGCCGTGAATGAGGGGTCACTGCACAGGTGCTTACGGTGTCTGAGAAAGAGACCGAAGTGGATTCTTACCTCCCAGCAAAACAAAACGCGGATACTTTAAGTGGGACACAAATGACCTGGTAAAGGAATGTGAGCAAAATGTTGGTGAATATTTTTTTACACTGTGGGGGTGAAAAGGCTTTTCTAAGCATAAAAACCGAGTTAGGAAACAGAATGGAAACATGTCACTCAATAAAAACAGGAAACCTCCATATGCGAGGAAGAGACATGAAACCCGCGTCACTATTTGCCACAAGACAGAGAACTTCTCTGATTGGCAGCAGTGCAGCTCTTGCCCTGGGCCCAGCAAGGCACAGCCTTTACGCTGTTACTTAAAGCTTCCAACAGCCCTGGGGTGGGGCTGGGATCACCCACATTTCACAGACGGGGAGACTGAGACACAGAGAGTAACTGGCCTAAGAGTTCATGAAAACTAATTGTAGAAAGGACAACCATATTCATAGATGTCTCAGCCACTTAGAACAGAAGAAGTAAAAAGGTGAATAAATCTGAGGAAGAAAATGATGAAAACTCCTTGTTCATCAAAGAATTGTACATTGAAATGACAATCAAGCACCGAGTCGTGTCCTACTGAGGGCTAAAGGAGCGGGACGGGCTGCGAGGTGCCCGCTGCCCCTGTGCCGACCCCCCCAAGGGCTGGCGGGCTGGGAAGGGGACAGAGCGCCCAGGAGGTCCCCACAGCTGGGCAGGTTGTCAGTTGTCGGCCTCGGCCGCCTCGGGCGGTCTTCATGTCTGCTCGGTAGGTGGTACAATCACCCACGTGCCCGGCACAGAGACCTGGGGGCTGTCCGGGAGAGCGGGCACCACCAGCGCAGGCCCTCCACGCCCCGACCGCTGGCCGTTATGTAGAAGCCCATGAACCACGGGCAGTGGACTCTCTGGAGCCATCCGGGGACACCTTGCTGCGGCTCCTTCCAGGTGTTCGCATGCTGACTTCTGTGGTGCAGCCAATGGCAAGGCCCGCCATCCAAGGCCGCAAAGGGGGAACAGACTTTATTCTGCTTTGTTCACGTGTGAGCAGCTCCCTCAGCTCCCGAGTGGAGAAAGAAGGAGAAGGGGAAGCAGAGAAGGGAGGGAGGAGGGGACTGGAGGGAAAGGGCTGGGCTCTGGCTCCCCGCTGACGACAAAGCCAAGAGCCCCGGTTGACCTGGCTCCGGCAGGGCTCATGGAGGAGGGCAGGCAGAACCCGTGAGCCGTCGGTGGGGCGGATGGGCCTCCTGGGCCCTCCCGGCTCCTCAGTGGCCCTGGCATTTGATTGGGGCCTGAGAGGGGAGAAGCCCAGTCCGCCAGCCCAGCTCTTCCCTCTGTGTCGCCCCAGCCCCACCAGCCGCTGCTTTCATGTCTTGGCATTTCCTGTGCTGTGTGTTGGGGAGTCAGAGGGGCCAGAGAAGATCCCTCATTTCCTGGGGGCTGGTTTTCATTTCCTGGGCAGCGGCTGCCAGCACCGTCCTGCGACGCAGCTGCCCAGGCCTCCTCCCAGCTCCCCGTCCCTCCGCCCCGGCCGTGCGTACAGGCTGCGGGGAGGTGACGCGGGTGCCCCAGCGAGATACGCAGCGTCTGTCACCGTCACTGTCACAGGGCCGAGTGGTCTGCATGCCCCTCCCTGAACACAGTCGGGCAACACCCTCCCCAGAGGCCTCCCCTGTCCTTCTGATGAGGAAATACTCAGGGAGTTCTCAGATCCCTCCCCCTCTTGGCAGGTGTGGTGGGAAGCCAAGGAAGCCAAGGAAACGGTTTCTGTTAAGGCTGCAGGAATGTAGAGGAATCACGAGGTGCTTGGGTGCTTGGGATTGAAACAATGTAGCAATGTGTTCTCCCCACGGGACTCAGTGGTGCGGAACAGCTTGGTGATCATAGTCATAGAAGCCCATTAGTTTATAATGCGGAATTCCAGGGAACCTTTACAGAAATGGATTAAAACATAACCAGCATCCTGAATACCCCTATAGTGACCTAATAGCTCCCACTGCAACAGTTTCTGGGTGCTGACGCACCCCCAGCTTTGTAGTAAATGTATAAAAGGCATGGCCCTGCTGTCTTGGGGCTCAGACCTTGGAGAGCACTCTCCCCTGAGCCCGCCGGTGTAAATAAACCTCCACCCTCCAAGACCTCCAAATGCCGCTTGGTTCTTCCGTCCGCAATCCAGTCTGGGTTTTCCGGTTTTCTGTAACACTTCCACTAACCGCACCCAGTACAGATTCTACAGGTGGTTGTGACTGTGCTTTACATGCTGGGGATGGACGCGCCTGCAGCCTTTGGTCATGAGGCACTGGTCAGGTCAGTGGGAGTGCGTGGACTGCCGCCGCCCAAACGCGGCTGTGAGATGCAGTTGCATCAACAGAGGTACAGTGTCTACAGAAACGGGGGCATGATCCCAACCTGGGGGGCAGCTGGACCCTCACCAGAAGACCAGGTTGCTTCTCAACTTATGCGTTTAGAGGTGCTGGATTTGATGACCTTTTCACGCCTTGGTTCCCGAGCTGCAGGAACCTGGGGAAAGGTGCGGCTGCAGGTGAGCCCTGTACTCCTGGGCACAGCGCCTGCCCCGACTGCCGGCTGCCTGCCTTGTTGTGGGGAAGGGCAAGGTAGAAAGTCCTCCCGGCTCCTTCCACATTCTCTTCAAGAACTGGACACTGGGGTAGCTCCTTCCTGCTGGTCCCCTGCCCACTGCTCCTGGCCTAGGCCCTCAGGTGGACCCCAAGTCCCTCTAACTGGAATACACCCCAACCCAAAGAGGGAGGAAGATAAAGGGGCTGAGCGGCAGGAGCCTGCCTGGCCTCGAGGGGCAGTCCCAGACTCGCCCTGCGGAATCCTCACCTGTGTCCCTGGTCCAGGGACAGCCAGCCTTCCCTCCTCCATCCCGTGGGTTCCTGAGATTTGGTCTGAGTCTGCAGAATGGCTTACACCCCCCAGACCTGTGGTGCAGCCTCCATCCATGGACTCGGCACCTTAACACCCCCAGTCCACCCTCCCTTTGACCTTGTGAGCACAGACAAGGAGGTGAGGGAAAGTTGAAGGACCCTGAGGGCAACGGGGTGGCCCAAGTGTGACCCCAGCTGCAGCCATGTCAGGGGGATGAGCGTTCAGACCTGGGAGGGTTCAGAAGGAAACAGCATTAGCTCAGACCCCAGGCAGAGCCTCCTGGGACCTGGAGGAGGCAGGGGTGACCTCTGGCACGCCAAGGGTTTGAGTTGCAGTGAAGTGAATGCTGGTAAAGTGTGGTGGGGGCTCTGGGGGTGAGGGTGGGTGGCTGGCTTACAGCCTTTTAGAGCAGAGTTGCTGTGAGGTCATGAATGAGTTTCTTCTCCACGCAAATTCAGACGTGCTTTGGAACAATCAGCCCCAGCCCCCAAGCTCTGGGCTGGCTAAGGTCATGCCCTTTGACTTGTGTCCTGGCCCACAAAGGTGGACAGTGGGCAAGGTGGGCCTGTTTTAGGCCCCAGAGAGAGATGTGTTCCTCTAGTTCTTCCTGGGCGCCCCGCACGTGGCTGCCACATGGGAGGTCAGACCCCAGGGGTAACACGTGCAGAGCCTTGGGGGCTTCCGGTCCGGACGGCCCTGCAGATGGAGAAATTAGGGGGACATGTGATCTGGGGTTAGTTATGCTCCTTTGCCAAAGGGTCCAGTGCCAATGGCCCTGAGGTGCCCTAGTTTCTGGGTCTCCAGGCAGAAGATGGAGGGATCAGACAAGATGGGACATTTTACTAATGAACTTCATTTTTTAAAAATTTTGGTATCATTAGTGTACAATTACATGAGTGACATGGTTACTAGACTCCCCCCATTATCAAGTCCCTCCCCACATACCCCATAACAGTCACTGTCCATCAGCATAGTGAGATGCTATAGAATCACTACTTGTCTTCTCTGAGTCGTACAGCCCTCCCCGTGCCCCCCCGGCTGCTACACCATGTCTGCTAATCGTAATCCCCTTTTTCCCCCTTGTCCCTCCCTTCCCACCCATCCTCCCCAGTCCCTTTCCCTTTGGTAACTATTAGTCTGTTCTTGGGTTCTGTGAGTTTGCTGCTGTTTTGTTCCTTCAGTTTTTTTCTTTGTCCTTATACTCCACATATGAGTGAAATCATTTGATACTTGTCTTTTTTGGCTTGGCTGATTTCACTGAGCATAATACCCTCTAGCTCCATCCATGTTGTTGCAAATGGTAGGATTTGTTTTCTTCTTATGGCTGAATAATATTCCATTGTGTATATGTACCACATCTTCTTAATCCATTCATCTACTGATGGACACTTAGGTTGCTTCCATTTCTTGGCTATTGTAAATAGTGCTGCAATAAACATAGGGGTACATATGTCTTTTTCAAACTGGGCTGCTGCATTCTTAGGGTAAATTCCTAGGAGTGGAATTCCTGAGTCAAATGGTATTTCTATTTTGAGTTTTTTGAGGAACCTCCATACTGCTTTCCACAATGGTTGAACTAATTTACATTCCCACCAGCAGTGTAGGAGGGTTCCCCTTTCTCCACATCCTCGCCAACATTTGTTGTTGTTTGCCTTTTGGATGGTGGCCATCCTCACTGGTGTGAGGTGATATCTCATTGCGGTTTTAATTTGCATTTCCCTGATGATTAGCGATGTGGAGCATCTTTTCATGTGCCTATTGGCCATCTGAATTTCTTCTTTGGAGAAGTGTCTGTTCAGATCCTCTGCCCATTTTTTAATTGGATTATTTGCTTTTTGTTTGTTGAGATGCGTGAGTTCTTTATATATTTTGGATGTCAACCTCTTATTGGATATGTCATTTATGAATATATTCTCCCATATTGTAGGATATCTTTTTGTTCTACTGATGGTGTCCTTTGCTGTACAGAAGCTTTTTAGTTTGATATAGTCCAAATGAACTTCATTTTTAAGGCCAGTTTTAGATTCACAGAAAAATTAGAGAGTGCAAAGAGTCCCCGTATGCCTGGCACTGACGGGGTGTTCTGGTCTCCCTTAGCCCACCCTCTGGGCAGTGGTGGGGTCTCTCCAGCAGAAGGCACATCTGTTCAGGGGTTGCCCTGGTGACAGTCCACTGACAATGGGGCTCTTTATTGTGCGGCTATTCTGTAAACGTTGCAGACATTACAAACTTACAGGCGTATGTGAGGTGTATGCAGCTCTCCCAGGCCAGCGCAGGTGGGCATACATGTGTGCGTGGCCCAGGGGGCAAGGGTGAAGGCAGGGAAGCACACGGGCAGGCATGTCAGGACCAAGGGGCACACCCGCCCGCAGATGGCCTCCCGGGCAGCCCTGAGGAGCTGGGTAGCCGTGGTGTGGCTGGGCTGGGCTGGGAGGGTAGGGCCTTTGGGAGTCCTCTGGTTCTTGCCAGTTGTTCCCGTTACCTGGTCCTCTCTGCCCTGGGGCAGGTTTCCCCATGCTGGGTAGCCTCCTGGGAGAGGGTCTCTTGGGCTGCTCTGTCACTTCTGAAACCTGTCGCCTGGGACAGCGTGGGGCACGCAGTAGGTGTTCACGGATGAATTTGTCCCTGGTCTTCTCTTCCAGGAGGGGCCTTCTGTAGGCTGAAAAATGACCCCCAAAGATGCTCCCATCCCTTGCTTTCCTATACACTAATGATGAGCTAACAGAAAGAGAAATCAGAAAAACAATTCCATTCACAATTGCACCTAAAAGAATAAAATACCTAGGAATAAACCTAACGAAGGAAGTGAAAGACCTGTACTCTGAAAACTACAAGACACTCCTAGGAGAAATTAAGGAAGACACTAACAAATGGAAATGCATCCCATGCTCTTGGCTAGGAAGAATCAATATTGTCAAAATGGCAATACTACCTAAAGCAATCTACAGATTCAACGCAATCCCTATTAAAATACCAACAGCTTTCTTCAATGAGCTGGAACAAATAATTCTAAAATTCATATGGAACCAGAAAAGACCCCGAATAGCCAAAACAATCCTGAGAAGGAGGAATCAAACAGGGGGAATTACGCTCCCTGACTTCAAGCTCTACTACAAAGCCACAGTAATCAAGACAATTTGGTACTGGCACAAAAACAGACCCACAGACCAGTGGAACAGAATAGAAAATCCAAACATTAACCCAAACACCTACAGTCAATTAATATTTGATAAAGGAGCCCTGGATATACAATGGGGAGAGGACAGCCTCTTCAGCAGCTGGTGTTGGAAAAACTGGACAGCTACATGCAAGAGAATGAAACTGGACTACTGTTTAACCCCATACACAAAGGTAAACTCAAGGTGGATCAAAGACCTGAATGTAAGTCATGAAACCATAAAACTCTTAGAAAAAAACATAGGCAAAAATCTCTTGGACATAAACATGAGTGACTTCTTCATGAACATATCCCCCCGGGCAAGGGAAACAAAAGCAAAAATGAACAAATGGGACTATATCAAGTTGAAAAGCTTCTGTACAGCAAAGGACACCATTAGTAGAACAAAAAGACATCCTACAATATGGGAAAATATATTCATAAATGATGTATCTGATAAGGGGTTGACATCCAAAATATACAAAGAACTCACGCACCTTAACAAACAAAAAGCAAATAACCCAATTAAGAAATGGGCACAGGACATGAATAGACACTTCTCTAAAGAAGAAATTCAGATGGCCAACAGGCACATGAAAAAATGCTCCACATCGCTAATCATCAGAGAAATGCAGATTAAAACCACAATGAGATATCACCTCACACCAGTGAGGATGGCCAACATCCAAAACACAAACAACAACAAATGTTGGCGAGGATGTGGAGAGAGGGGAACCCTCCTACATTGCTGGTGGGAATGCAAATTAGTTCAACCATTGTGGAAAGCAGTATGGAGGTTCCTCAAAAAACTCAAAATAGAAATACCATTTGACCCAGGAATCCCACTCCTAGGAATTTACCCCAAGAATGCAGCAGCCCAGTTTGAGAAAGACACATGCACCCCTATGTTTATTGCAGCACTATTTACAATAGCCAAGAAATGGAAGCAACCTAAGTGCCCATCAGTAGATGAATGGATTAAGAAGATGTGGTACATATACACAATGGAATATTACGCAGCAATAAGAAAGAAACAAATCCTACCATTTGCAACAACATGGATGGAGCTAGAGGGTATTATGCTCAGTGAAATAAGCCAGGCCGAAAAAGACAAGTACCAAATGATCTCACTCATATGTGGAGTATAAGAACAAAGAAAAAATAAAAATAAAAAATAAAAAAATGAAGGAACAAAACAGCAGCAGACTCACAGAACCCACGAATGGACTAATAGTTACCAAAGGGAAAGGGACTGGGGAGATGGATGGGAAGGGAGGGATAAGAGGGTAAAAGGGGCATTACGATTGGCAGACATAGGGTGGGGGGGCACGGGGGGTACTGTACAGCTCAGAGAAGACAAGTAGCGATTCTCATCTCACTACGCTGATGGACAGTGACTGTGGTGGGGTTGGTGGGGGGGACCTTGTGATGGGGGGAGTTCAATCATCACGGTATTGCCCATGTAATTGTAGGTTAATGATACTAAAATAAAATAAATTATTAAAAAAAAAAAAAAAAAAAAGATGCTCCCATCCTTGTCCCTGGAAACTGAGAATGTTGCCTTACGTGGAAAAAGGGACTTTGCATGGAGGAGTAAATTAGGGATCTGGAGACGGGGGACTGTCCCAGATTCTTCGTGTAGGCCCAGTATAACCACAGGGGCCTCAGAGTGGCAGAGAGGGTGAAGGCGGAGAAAGCCAGGGAGAAGGCTGGCATGAGGCGGGGCCGTGAGCCCAGGAGGGCGGTGGCCTCGGGAGACGAGGGGCCAGCCCTGCAGACCCCTCGGGTTAGCCTGTGAGACTCAGTTCAGGGTGCTCCCTTCAGGAAGTAAGAGAATAAATTTGGGGTGTTTCAGCCACAGTTTGTGGTAATTTGTTTCAGCAGCCGGAAGAACCCTATATAGGCCTCACATAACCTGTAAGATGGAGTAAAGCTATTTCTGAGATTATGAACTATTTCATACACACAAATGCATGACTGGTGCCCACGTGGTATTTGTGAGGCAGGCGCTGCAGACCAGTTCATACTGTCAGCCCCCCCGCGAAGGTGTTGTTTCCCTGAACACACAGCGCTGGGTGAAGGCAGCCCGGGGTGCCCAGGGGTGCGTCCACCCAAGGGCACTGATGTGGGGGCAGCTCCCGGGAGGGGCTTGCATGAAACAGAAGAGCTCTGTGAAGTCACACGACACAGCGTCTGCACACGTGGTGCTGTGGCGTTCACACTTTGAAACGGTGCAGAGGATCTGGCTCAGGGGGCAGGTGGGCGGTGGGCCGTGGCCGCTGGCACTCGCGGCGGGCATCGTGGCCTGCAGAGCAGGTGGCCTTGAGCTTCAGCGGCGTGTTTCCCGTCTGCACTTCTGCTGCTAAGGCGTCCGTTCCTCTGCTGCTGACTGGCCAGCAGACATGTGCACTCGGGATACAATGACTACATACGGCTGCGGCACAAACAAAGGCCACAATACCCAGTGCCCTGCCGATGGGGAGGCGGTGGGGCAGCTCTGCGGGCCAGGCACAGTGTTTATAGCCAGGTTGAGTTGCCGTCAGCGGCGGGAGTGGCTGGGGTCTTCAGCAGCAGGTGGTCGTGGGGCCTGGGAGGGGCTGTGAGCCAGGGTTCTTCTGGTTCCCCATTGCACCCCACCCCTCCGTGCGTCCTGTCTCTGGCCCTGGTGACAGCCAGCCGCACGATGGGGCCGTCAGCAGGACTACTTGGAAAGTCTTGGATGACCCACAATCATCTCATTTTTACAAGTGCAGCTGTGTGCTGGGTAGGGTGTCCGTGTGCTGGTGGGGCATCTGTGCTGGGTGGGGTGCCCATGTGCTGGTGGGGCATCCGTGCTGGGTGGGGTGTCCGTGTGCTGGTGGGGCGTCTGCGCTGGGTGGGGCGCCCGTGTGCTGGTGGGGCCTCTGCGCTGGGTGGGGCGTCCGTGTGCTGGTGGGCGTCCATGTCTAATCATTTAGTAGCACACAGGCACAGTTTCCAAAGATTCCCCACCTGCCTTCTACCTTCTTCTCCAGCACAGAATCACATATTTTAGTTTCGAAATAGTCATCAGGACCATTGGATGTGTTTGACGAACAGAGGGACACAGAGGGAGATGGAGAGAAGAGTCCGCAGTGGAGAGGGAGAGTGCCAGCAGTCCTAACCTTGGCCTCTGAAGGTGATTCCAGTTCTGACAGCTAACTGCTTCTATTTGCTGTGTTTCCAGAGTGTCATCTGGGAGCAGTTTGCAGGGAGGCTAATTGCGTGTCTTCCTCTGTTGTGAGGGATCGTGGGCCAAAGTTCCCAGCTTTTGTTGTGGTCACAGGGGATTTCTTCTGAAAGCTCTCACAGCCCAACCTTTCCTGAGGACGGAGGACACATCTTTTTGTCAGAAGAAGTGCTGTATATGTTTGTCGTAGTTCCATGGAACGAGAACTGGGGCAAGCAGCCCCCACTGCCCACGGCACCTCCACCCCAGGCCCCAAGCCTCTTTCTCAGAGTTGAGAATCCAGGCCCTTCCCCGCCTGCCACCTGCCACCCCTGCCCGCTGTGTGCTGCACCCTGCACGCTGCCCTGTGCGTACTCACACCCTGTCTCTAGTTCCTCAAACTCCCAGACAAGCCTCCAAGCATTGGCAGTTATGTCTTGCCCCAAAGGGGCCGTAGTGTTGGGGTGAGTGTGGTAGCCTAGGAGAGAGAGCCCCAAAGCTGTGGCGCCTTGGCCGGCAGGGCTGACCTCTGGCAGGTTTGCCCTTGATGGGCTAGAGGCACTTTTAAAGCCCTTAGCAAATGTATGAGGTCAGACTTTTTATGCTTTGCAGAACCCATGAATTCTGAAGTCCAATATTAAAATGTTGAGCTGTGGCTCAGAAACATAATTCTAGGAAGAAGGACATTTCTGCTTTTGGACACATACTGCACTTTCCTCATGGTCTGCTGGGAGCCCAAAGGAATCTGCAGAGGACACGCCTTGGCTCCATTCTGCAGCGTGTGGCCCGCTCCCGGCAAGCTGCCGAAGGTGGCCTGGAGGCACGGCACGGCCAGCTGGCGGGGTCTGCGCGTGCTGGCAGAAGGCCTTGGTGCACCGAGTGTGGCTCTACGGGACCCACTCCTGCTAGGTCAGCCTGTGAGTCGGCCCCAGCGGAGTGGGCCTGGTCACTTCTCCTTTGATCGTCACCTCCTGGGACATGAACGGCCCCATGAGCACGTTGCTGGGCCTCTGTCATTGTCGATGGTGAAACTTGGGATTTTGTCAGTTGGCTTTTTCTTAGCTTTTCAATGAACTGCAAGAATGTAACAAGGAAGGAAATATATTCTTTACCCAGACACACACAGTCTCAAACATTAAAGATTATTCTAAAGCTGGAAATAAAAATTGCTCAACTCTTACAACAGATGCATTTGAAATAAATTAAAAAAAAACTTAGCCCAAGCCTCTTCCCTGTGCAAGCTGAAGGAAATCGTGTTTCACGAGGCTGTCTCTGACATGCTGGAAGGCTGAGCCAAGGCCCCTGGGGCGGCCCAGAGCCGCGCATCTGAGTCTGACAAACGAATGAGATGCAGAATCTGAGCCATCCCCAGTGGCCCGGGGCCACTTCCCCCAAGTGCAGTGGGCTGCAGTCACTTGTCAGGAGAGATTTCACCGCCTCCAGTCAGCTTGGTGGGACAAGTGGTTTGGCGTGTTGCTCCCGACGGCCCGTGAAGGTGACTGTCATTCCCGACGGGGAGGGCCCAGCTCCTCCGGTGCCAGCGCGTTTCTGCCCAGAGCTACACAGCCACGTGGAGAGTCGGGACGTGGGGGAGGAGAGAGAACGTCCTTCCTAGCGCGGCCTTGTCCCCAAGCTGTCCCCTCCTAAAGGAGAACTTGTCTCATATCCATCCATCTGCTCCTTATCAAGTGAAAGCCAAGCACAAGGAAATAATCTTACTTAAATAAATTCACACTAGTGCGTAAACGTCTGATGGATCCCCAGTAATCATGGAGGGATTTGCACTGGTAAATGAGGTGCTTTGCTAAATGAATTGAATCTCTACCTACTGAATTAAAAAAATTTTAAATTTTGACTTCATTACAGACTCACAGGAAGTTAGAAAAGTCAAACACAGAGATTCTGAGGACCTACCCCCAGCTTTCTGCAATGGCGGCACCTTGCATAGCTACAGTATATTATTAAAACCAGGAATGGCTAACAGATTCACAAACGTGGTCCCCGAGCACAGTGGGAAGCTGGGTGGGGTGACAATGTCTGCTTGACAAGTGTGGGGACCGAGTTTCAGGATCATGTCTCTTCACTCATCCCTCCACAGCTCCCTTCCTACCCCCTCTGACCCCAGCAGCCCCCAAGGCCACAACACTGTCACCGTTCTCCCCACCCCCCCCCACCCCCCGCGGCCCTTGCTTCCTGCCGCCCTATGGCATTTGGGTTGTGGGATAAGCCTCAGGGTCCTGGGGAGAGGGTTCCTTTCTTTGCTGGCCGGTGTCCTTAGCTTCCACTCCAGCTGATCGCAACCCCTACTGTCCTGGGGTCCCGGGCTGGCCCGTCAGCAACTGGGAGGCTCCCACAGAAGGGGTGTCTCCTGCTGAGGCAGAGCCCGCAGGGGGCACTGGCCCTGGGAGAGCAAAACGTGGCTTTAAACTGCGAGACCTCAGGTGCCCAAGAGATGGGCAGGCAGGGTGTGACGACAGACCTGAGGTGGCAGGTGTGGGCAGTCCAGGCAGAGGGGCTGTCATGGGGAGAAACATCTCGTGGGCACCCCAAGAGCTGATGGACCCCACAGTGTCCTGGGTCTTTCTCCCAAATGGTCCAGGGCCTTGTTAACATGGATATTGCCGGATTTCATCAATACCATACCAACTGGCCTTCGTGCCTGTCATGTAGGCAACCTGGGGGCATCCTGCCGGCCTCAGTGTGGGCTCAGCTCCCTGGCCTCGGCACGGGCGGTGTGAGCCAGCATGTCTGTGCCCAGAGCTTCCTCAGGACCCGCCTTGCTGCACTGCCTGAAATCACGCTATGCTTGCCTTTCTCCTCCCTGGTCCTCCTTCCCCGGTGCTCTCTCCTGGGAGCCGTTCTCAGTGAATCTGGTCTCAGGGCCGCATCTGGGGAAAGTGCCTGGAGAGAGACCCTCTATGGCCCCATGTTCTCCTCCCACAGCCTGGATGTCCCACCGTGAGCTCCAGCAGCCTCTGGACCACACAGCCTGTGGCAGCCCACGTCCCCCAGCCTCCACCGGTGAGAGGGAGGGACGGCAGTGCCTTCCCAGATGACTCGCAGGCTGCCCTTGACTTTGAACATGGTTGCTAGAACTTTCTTAGTGGATATCTCCTAGAAGGAAAAAAATGTTTAAGGTTTTGCAAGCACCTTGCACTCTGTTTGCACTGTACCTTAAATGATGCATCTATGCCTTCTGTGGGGCCCTGGGAGCAGCTGGGCGTTGCGTTAACTAAGAGGAATTGCGGTCTATCATCGCTCAGCTGTTTTCAAGCATGGCCCTTGCTCCACTCACCTGGACGTGTTCCTCCATCCAGAGGATTAGCATTTGGGGTCCTGTCTGGATGTGGCATTTTACAAAAGTGAGTTACACTCCTTTAGACCTTGTGAACTCCAGGCTGCCACAGTGCACAGACGGCAGTGACACAGGTCGGCAGCTGTGTGTCCTGTGTCTGTTTCCATGCTCCTCTTCCAGAGTGACATTAGTCCTCAGGGACTCAAGGACCTCGGAGGGAGCTGAATCTCAGAAAGGAGGAGATCTTCACATCCGCTGCAGCAGCCGCTGGCGGAGGCGCACTGGGTGATTCACACCTGTAACCACGGATGAGGGGACGGAGCCTTGGCAAGGGCTAGCGACCAGGGGCATCTGGGGACTGACCGTGGACAGTCAGAAAGGTGGGGACAATTAGAGTTTCGGGAGGTAAGGGGGAGACCGAGAGCCGCCTATGTATTTTCTCCGAAGTCTGGTTTCAGTTGGATTCTGCTCCTGCAAAAATAAGAGAAATTCATAATAACGTAACAACAACAAAAATCTTCCCGTGGGTCTGCAGGGAAAACAGCCTGGTGGGGCTAAGAGAGCGGAGCTCCCAGGAGACCACTGCTGGGGAGACACAGGCGCCTCCAGAGCAGCTGCTGGCCGTGAAGGCTAAGGCTGCGCTGGGCCCGGGCTCCCTGCGGGCGGCGCGGCAGGGCCCTGGCTCCCTGCGGGTGGTGCGGCGGGGCCCTGGCTCTGGGCAGCACCCGGGGCGGTGGTCTCTAGCCCTGATCACTTTTCTGGGATTCAGACCCTCCACTAGCCGCCCTTCCTGGCCGCCGCTCTGCCCCAGCCCATCATCCTCCCCAGCTACACTGCTGCCCACGGTGGAGGGACAGGTCTCCTGGCCGCTGACTCCCTGCCCGTGGCCCTTTGTGTCCACACGCCCGTTTACCACCTGTTGCGCCCTCACGCCACATGCCTGCATCGCCCCATCACCCATAGCAGCCTCCAGACTCTGACTTCCCAAATCACCTTTCACAGAGGCAACTCCCTATCTCTGTTGTGCTAAAATGCCCTGGAAACTTCTTACGGCCACAGGACAGAGGCCACATTGGTGGGCTGGCCTCCCAGGCCTTCCAGCCTTCCACGCAAGCTGCTGACACCCTTCCCCTGAAGAGCCCCGGGCAAACCTGGAGGACGCTGGCCCACCCGCAGGCCACAGGGGACATGCAGCCGGCCCTGAAAGCGAGGCTGGGGCCAGAGACCCTTAGGACTGTTGGTTCTGAGGCTGGACGCTTGCGGCCTCCCAGTGCAGTCACGACCCGGCCACTCCCACTGAGGTGGCCTGGGGCTTCGTGGGAGCCTGGTGGGAGTGGGGGTCAGGAGTCATGCTGCTGGCCAGCCTTAGGCATCCCCTTAACCCCGGTCTCCAGACTTCTAAGTCCTAATGCCTTTCCTTCCAGGTCATTCTAGATCCCCCCCACCATCAAAACTGCCCCCTCCATGCTGGTCCCTGATCGACCCCCTGCTCCTGCAATCAGGGTTCTCTTTCCAAAACGCAAATCTGATCAAGTCACTGCGTCTCAGTGCTCTCCCATTGCTTTTGATTCCCAACGTCTTATTTTGAAAAACTTCCTATCTTCAGAAATTTGGAAGAACGAGACATTGAACGACCTTGTGCCCTCACCACACCGGTGATGAACACTTTGATCCAATCTCTCTTCTGCCTCCCCTCCCTCCCGCTCTCGCTCTTCTCCCATCTCTGCCTCCCTCGTTCTCCCTCTCCCCGCCTCTGCCCCTCGATCTGGAAGTATGGAAGCACACACCCTAAGCAGGCCACTCCTCGGTTCCTGGCCCAGGCGTTCCACCCACCGAGCACAGTGCCCCACGTCGGGGATGTGATTCAGAGCGTGGACTGGACTGTGGAGACTGCAGAGTCGATCTCCCAGCCGTGCTTTCCACCAGCTTTCCACTACTCTCGCACGTGGGCAGCTCTGAGGACTGTGACCTGTGAGGGGCCCAGCATGTCCCATGAATACACACCTGTGCTGACCCACAATTCACTGTAAAAAGCATCCCTGAGTCCAAGGTGAGGTAGTGCAGGATCCACGTCAGTGAATCTGACCATTACCAGGTGTGGCCGTTGCAGTTGTACATTTAGGGATGAGGGAAGTAACTTTCAGGTGGGTTTTGGACCCAGGGACCCCTTTTGGTCCACACTGGGGCCGGGCTACCTTTAGTATTTCATGGCCCCCACACATCCCAGTCTAGCAGACGGTTATGCGTCCGGTCCTAGGTGTCAATGCCGACACCGACGGTGTCCAGCACTCTCCTGAACATGTGGATGACCCCCCCGGCCTTGAGGGTCAGGTGCCCCGGCCAGCGTCTGTTATTTCCTCCTGCTCTGGGAACCTCACTCTGTAATGCCATCCCCCACCCGCTGCCGTCTCCCCTGGGCTTCCGGGGAAGCCGATGCCCCTCTGTCACTGCGTTCCAAAATCATTCTGGCAAGTGGCTGTCCTCTGGGCCTTCCCGCAGAGCCTGGTCGCCTGGCAGGCTTCTGGCCTCCCGGGTAGCGGCGCCCCCCCAGCACGCCCGTTTCTCTGAGTCTCTTCCTTCCTACCTTCGGGTTTCTCCTGCATTTAGTGTCGCCGCTGCTCCCTTCAGGCTGCCACGCGCCCAGGTAAACGCACGCCAGCCCCGTCTCCTGGGGCCCTGCCGGGACGTTCAGTGCCGGGTCAGGGAGAATGCTCTGAGCGGGCGCATTCCCTTGGCCAGCCTGGCCGGTCCTCTGCTGACCCTGCTGTTCCACAGCGGCTGGGCACTGCATTTCCTTTGCCATCTGAGGGCGCCCCACCCGTTCCTTGGGCCGCATCGTCGTCCCCTGGCCCTGGTCTGGTGCACCAGGAAGGAGCCGGGCTGAAACACACCACAGTGCCGTTCCTGTAGCTCCAGTTTGAACTCAGGTCCACAGGGTTCTGGCTGAATCGTGTTGCTCTTCCATCTGCTGAAAACCCTGGTTGCCGCCAATACCACACCTTTGTCTTATCTCACAAGACGCACGCAGGGCCTCCGTGGCCACACCGACATGATGTCCTGAGCAAACGGACCTCAGGGCTTCACAGTTCTCGACCTTTCGCTGTATCCCAAGAACAGCAGACCTTGCCATTTGTTCCCAAGTCTACTTTGTGTCTTTCGGGAGAATTTTTAAGTTTCCCTCATATAGGTTTACCACATTTCTTGGTTACATTTTCCTGACCCTTTTATCTTTTTTACTGTTATTGTAATCTCCCCTTGCATTCTGTTTTTTTGATGGCTGCCTGTATGTAAAAGTGTTATTACTTTTGCCTGGATACATTGATGGGTTCTTTTATTATTTGTATTACTTTTATCATTGGTTCTCTTGAGCTTTCCAGATAGACTCTCATCATCTGAAAATAGAGGTAGTTTTATTACTTGTTTTCTAATTCTTAAGCTTCTAAATATTTCTTTGGCCGACTGTGTTGCATGGCACATTAACGCCCTGCCATGTAGAAGCAGACTGCTGGACTTGAGGGCTGATAATACACACTTCTTTGGTGAGTAGCAATATTTTATTTCATAAACATAATTTAAAAGTTTTTCTCTTTTTCTGTGTCTTGAACAAATTGAACAGCACTGGAATTACCTGGCCTTTGAAAGTTTAGTGGAATTCCCTGTGAGTCCACAGTAGGGCCTGAGGTCCTTTGGGATTTAGTTGTGTGATAACTTTGTATTATTTCATCTATAAAACGGGATGCTTAAACTTTCTGTCTCTATGGGGATTAATTTTGATAAGTCAGATTTTCCTAGGAAGTTCTCACTTTTTTGAAGTTTTCAAATTTATTTGCACAGTTTTGCAAAGCAGTTTCTTGTTTTAAAAAATCCTTTTATTTCAATGGCTATTTCACCCTTGTCATTTCTTATTTTGTGTGTTTGTGTTTTCCCCTTTTTCATTATTAGTTAGCTTGTGGTTTTTTCTTTTTTCAAATAACTGGCATTTAAATTTATGTATTAGTTCCATTGTTTTTTACTTTCCCAACTGATTAATTTTGGCTTTTATCTTTATTATTTCCTTCTTTCTGCTTTCTTTTAGAATACTTTATTATTATTTTTTTGATTTACTAGGTAGAATATTTAATCTATTTCTTTTTATTGTCTCTTTTTAAGCAGTGTAGTCATTAAACTATGAACTTTCTTCTGATTATTGCTTTAATTTTATCCCATTGATTTCACTGTAACTTTTCCATAATTATCACTTTTTAAAGAAATTCTACAGTTTAGGTTTGTTTTTAGCCTTTGACCCTAGAGTTTTTAACTGACAGGTTTTTCTAATTGTCTGGTGGAAGGGACTTTTTGTTATTAATTTTGAGTTTTGTTTCATTACAAAGAGGAAATACTGTTTGTATTAATTCTGCTTTGTGGGATTTACTGAGCTTTGCTTTGTGGCCTGAAATGCAGTTGGGTTTGAAGAACATTTTGAAGGCACATGCTCTCTTTGCTATTGAGATCTGAGTTTCATGTATCCCTTAGTTAGTGGACTGCTCAGGTTTTCTTTTGGATCTGTTATTCACCTGACCCATATTTAGCTGAGAACAGCATGTTCTGTTTATTAGCCTATTCCTATATCTTTCGTTTCCCTTCTCTGTAGTTACTGTTTATGAGCGCTATTGCAACATTTGGAACTAGATGTGAACATTTCATCTTTATTCTGAATTTGATCTTTTAGCACTATAAACTGTCCTTCCTGTCTCATTTAATGCTTTTTTTTTTGCCAGAGTTCTGCCTTGTCATGTATCAAGAGCAGAGCCCCTGCATTTTTTTCTGTTTGTGTGTTCTCTGTTATTAACTTTTCTAAATTGTTTTCTTACAGGCATGTCTCTTACATACAAGCCTAGAATTGGACTTGGCTTTTTGAATTAGTCTTAAACTATTTTTCACCTACTTAGAGAGTTAAACCCTTTTAACTCATTCCTATGACCAAACTCTAAACTCTCCCCCTCTGTCATATTATTTAATGTATGTTAATCCTGTAAAATATGTTCTTTCCTTGAGTTGTCTTACCATGTTGTCTGTTTTATTTTTCCTTTTTGTTTTTTCATTTGGCATTTAGGAAGGTGTGTATTTTTATATAATTTTGGGGTACTTTTTAACTTAAATTTATATAATATTTGTATTTCTACACTATATCCCTTCATATACAGTCCTTAGTCTCCTCTTTTTATTTTATTTAGGCTTCGACTATTTGGTTTGTCAGTTCTAATTATGTCTTTTGACCCCACCCATTACCACTTATTACCTATAAATCAGTCAGTGAACTTACTCTATTTTTCTGTTTGTCCTCTCACTTTTCCCCCTTGTGAAAGCATATAACTTATACATACTGTTTTTCACTCATATCCCCACTGCTTTTCATTGTTGATGGTCTTAATTCTATAGAGTATCCATTAGTATGGAAATAGAGGTAATATACTTTTGTTTTTACAGATTGAAGATATCCTTGAAACCACTGTGTATATTTGTCTGTTTCTAGATTTTACAGAAATCCTGTGCAATTCAGTACATTCTGTAGTTGCTGGCACATTTTCTCTCTTTTCTCTGTCTAGGAACCCAGGCACATCTTAGATCCTGTTACCCAGTGCTGTGTATTTTTCTCTTTATTCTTCCTTTTGCCTCCCTGCATTTGTCTGGATATTTTCTTCTGCTCTTAAATTCCCTAATTCTCTCTTCAGCTGTGTCTAATTTTCTATTACCTTCATCTGTTGTGTTCTTCTGTTGTCTTTTATCACTTCTACAATTTACATTTTTAAAAATTGCAAGTTCTTTGCAAAAAATTTCATCTCGTCTTTTATTTACTTAAACATATTAATGATAATTTTAAAGTTTGTGTCTGATAATCCCATTATCTGAATCCCCTTTGGGTCCATTTCTTTTGTCTGTTGTTTCCCTTGGTTTTAATCTCTTTGTCCTCCCTCCCCTCCTCCCCTCCCTCCTCCCTCCCTCCCCTCCTCCCCTCCTCCCTCCCTCCTCCCTCCCTCCCTCCGTCCCCCCTCCCCTCCTCCCTCCCCTCCCCTCCTCCCCTCCTCCCCCCCTCCCT
>JAQQAC010019064.1:24535757-24591039 GCA_029783875.1 Phataginus tricuspis
CCCTCCCTCCCCTCCTCCCCTCCTCCCCCCTCCCTTCCTTTCTCCCTCCCTTCTTCCTCCCTCCCTTCCTTCTTTCCTTTCTTTTTCCTTAGAAGCTTGGTTATTTTTCTATTGAGTGCCAGATATGGTATATGAAAAACTGTAGAGATAAATGAGGTAAGGGATGAAATAATTGTTTCTCCAGGGGGGATGCACATTTGTTTCTGAGAGGTGGCTGAAGCATTAGTAATCCCAGACAACCTTAATCTGATCAGGATCTGAGAGGAAGCTGGATGCTGTCCTTGTAAGAATGATCTGTTTCTGGTTCACGCACACTCTATGATCTTAAGATATTCCAAGAACTGTCTCCTTGGCCGACTGTAATTTTCCTCTTATCCCTATGAATCTAAAGCACTGCTCAGCTTCTCACTCTTTTTTCTGGAATGGATATATGGCTCTGGGGGAAATATGGGCTCTCTGAGTTTCTTCTTTTTTTTCCTGGATCTTTGCCTTGTAATGATTCTTTGCTTTGTTAGTTGTTTGATATCTTCCAACAGATTTTTTTTTCTTGGTTCAGCTTCTCTAGTTTTTCTCAGCTGAAGTATTTTCAGGAATTACCTATTCTATCACTGCTGGAAGTGAAACTTTCCGATAATTTTCATACTATTTGGCATTTTCCAAAATTTCTACAGTCAGCATGTGTTGAGTTTATATAATTTAGGTATTTAAAATAACAGATAAAAGTAGAGAGGTATATCCAGGGACTGTGGATACGAATCCCTGATCACCGCACACTGCATTTCATTAAAGAAGTAAAGGTGTTGATTTGCGGGGGAGCCGTTTAGTCTCTGCTCTGTGGGGCTCGCTATCCATTAGTTTTGCAGGCAGAAAACAAAATGACTGGGAGACTGAAGACACTGAAGGAATGTATACTTGGCTGCTCTGTCAACCAGATGTCTGTACTGCTGCCTTAAAATATATCAGGAGCCTAATGACTTTCTGAAAATCAGTCCAATGTTTGTAAACAGGAAAGTTACAGTAAGGATGGTGGAGTCACCTGGATTGTTTTTAAAAATAAATATTTTGAGTACCTCTTTTCATGTATCTTGGGCTTTCACCTCCTTTTTTTATTTAACTTACTTTCTCTCCTTAGCTTTTAGATCAGTTGAAAACCCATATAAGTTTACAACATTAATAGCATATAACATTGCGATATTTTGCGACTGGAAGCCAAGTTAAACATATGGCCATTTTAATGTTATTTTGATGAAGACCTTTTTTGGAAAGTCTTTTGTTCACTTTTAGGCAGATCTAATTATAGATGGAGTTGTAGCTTGCATGTTAAGCACATGATCTGGTATTTCTGAACAAGAAACAAGGGGCCAAATCTCTCCTATGGGAGCAGGCAAATCCTTTGGTTGTACTGGAATTTTTTTATATTAACTATTGCTCCAGTGATGTTAGTCATTCTCTTGGGTTTCTAAATAGCTTACTTTTAACACATCTCTATTATAATAGTTAATCTGCATAATGAAATGTGTAAAATTAAATTGACTATCTTAATTTTTATGTTTATGGTCAATTTAAGTTTTCAGGGAAACAGAATTTGCTTGTATGATGGCCAAATAACTATTGAGAGCATGCCCTGCACCCTGCCTATTGTCCACCTGGATAATAGTGACCTCTGCAGCAGGTCGTGCAGCAGTGCTTAATTGGGTACCTCCTGTATGCTTATTCCAGTGCTGGGGCCTCTACAGGCTATAAACCTTGAATAAAGTGTGGTTCTTGCAATCTTGCTAGAAGGCCAGGGTCCTATCGAATAGCATGAGGTGATGAGCCCAGTGTTTACGGATACTTTATGTAGGTGACTGACCCTTCTAAGCTTCACCTGTAACAGCATCTATACCACAAGGTTGTCTAGGGAGTTAAATAAGATTATACATGATAAGAAATTTAGTTCATTGTCTGGCTCATAGAAGCCATATATATATATGATTCGGAAGTTATTTTATTATTGGTAAGCACTTTTGATTAAATTCTAGTTTTATTATCTCTCTTTTCTTTTTCCACTTAAGGTTTCTAGCCTCTTTTTTTCCAGTTTAATTGACATATAACATTGTTTCAGTTTAAGGTTTACCCCATAATGATTTGATATATGTATATATTGTGAAATGATTACCACAATAAGTTTAATTAACATCCATCACCTCATGTGAGTTTTTTTCTTGTGATGAGAACTTTTAAGATCTACTCTCTAAGCAACATTTAGATATACAACACAGAATTGTTAACTGTAGTCACCATGCTGTACATTTCACCCCCAGGATTTATGAATCTTGTGGCTGGAATTTTGCACCTTTGGCCCCTTCCCTCATTCCCCTACCCTCCCTGACTCCCCATGTCAGGCAACTGCCAATCTGTCCTGTGTTTCTGTGAGTTTGATTTTTTAGATTCCACATGGAGGTGAGATCATAGGGTATTTGTCTCTCTCTGACTTATTTTTCCTTTCTCCCAGCCTCCCTTCCCCTTCCCTCCCTCTCCCTCCCCGTATCCCAATACCTCACCAATTTCCTCCATAGCACTCCTTGCACAACACGGGCTGGGCCTTGAAGAAGCAGAGATGAACAAGGCAGGTATAGCCCTAAGCTCAGGGAGGAAGGCCTCAATGAGGAGACTGACATTTTGAGCTGTGTTTTCAGTTCAGGGTGAGAGTAACTGGGGAGATGACTTAGGGGGTGGTCAGAGCACAGGCTGACTCCTCTTTGGGCCTCTGCAGAGGTGGTTTGCCACTGGTCGGAAAGGATGGGTGGGTAGGCATGGGGCGGGAACAGGATATCAAGCAGAAGAAACAGCATATGCAGAGAACCAGTTATTCCTTAGGGCTGGGTGAGATTGTAATTCTTCATACTTATGCCTAGAGATAAATACAGTCAGACTTGTGAAGGTCAAAAATATTTTTGGAAGGGGGGTCCCTAAGAACTTAACTTTATCCCAAAACTATTTAAATAAAACTGGCCAGAATTATTTGGGGGGATAATTTTCTGTACCTTCTAGACGTATTAGATACAGCCATTTAAAAGCAAATTCAGTTGTATAACTTTCAATATTCTTAGGCCAGTGAAGAGAATTTTGATCATTAAGTGTTGCACACGCATCACTATATTTTTAACATTCCTACATCCATACCCCCAACACATGCACACAAACCATTTCCCCAGTAGTCTCAAAATTTTCTGAGAAGTCGCTACTCCTAAACAATTACAAATTGACTTGTACCCATGTCTACTTTTTTTTTTTCCTGCAGTATATTGGTTCTGACGCTTTGAAACTCTTCAGTTCCTGGAAATGTGGACGAGCCAAGGCTCCCATTTCCTTAGCTCCAACTCTAAATAGCTGATCTGTGTGGGTCTGGCTCAATCATGTTTAAAATTTAATAAAACTAGACAAACACTAAAAGTATCAGAAACCTAATGTGCAAGATAGATTGAATTTTCTAAGCAAGCGGTTTTTTCCCTTCCTATTTGGCATTAAGAAATCAAGCATCTTTTTTTGATGTTTGCCTAGGCTGCCCGCCTCGATCCTCCAGGGTCCCTGCGTGTGAGCAGAAGCAGAGGAACGGGCTCTGGCTGGAGGCCCACAGCGGGCGGACAGATGCCGCAGCCAGGAGGCCAGCCCGCCATCCTCACACATCTGGCTCAGCCAGCCAGCATCCCGGAGGCGGCCATTATGTGCAGAAGAGGCCAAGTTGCTACATATTTCCAAACATTTGGAATCTTAATCCCTTTAGGAAGGAAGTTTTTTCTTAGGTGCCATACCAAACCTAAATGGCAAAAATAATTCACATTGTTTGGAGTGGGTGGTATTGCAAAGAGAAAGAATCCTGAAAAAAGCGATCTGGGGTTTGGTCTGAAAATTTAGGGGCTGTTGTTGGGTAAGACTCCTTGGTGGTTTGGCCCCGAGCTCCTCGACAAAATGTGAGCGAGGTGAACCACAAAAGGCCATTTCATCTCCGAGGAAAATCTGAGGAGAGAATAAGGCCTCTGCACATTGCATTATGGCCAGCCACCTCGCAAACGTTTCTAAGTAAAAAGAAAACAGAAATACTTCCAAGTTACCAATCCATGGTCCCCTCACCCCCTCATCCCCTCAATAAGTAAGACCAGCCAATAAAATAGAGAAAGCCGATGAACAGGAGAGCTCTCTAGAAACAGCCGTTGGTAGAGCCTATGATGGGGCAGGGGGCTGAGCAGCTCGGCCTCAGATGACGCCCTCTCCGCCCCCTGCAGTGAGCGTCACATTCCAATGGAGATAAGCAAGGTGGGTCCTGACACAGACCCGCCACCCTATGCCCACTGTGAGCTCCAAACAGGGTGACCGAATGAGTAGGCAAGTTACCACCCTGCTTATCTACATTTATCCCTTCTTCCCACTTCAACCAGAATGAGACAACACCTGCCACACAGCCCAGTGTGGTACAGAGAGGGAGGACTGGCAGGTGGTGTCTCCTCCAGCTCCGAGAGTGATGGGCTCCCTCTAGAGGCAGGAGGCTGGTCCTGAGAGGGCGTGAGGGCAGCAAGGGTGTGCGGGACGGCAAGGCCTACATCAGTACCAACCAGCCAGCCAACCTACAGAACACACAGATCCTGTCGTACATTTAGAAGCCTGACAACCCAACAGAGGCTCCCCTCTCAGTCTGTTAGGGTCAGATACACGCCTTTCAAATATCAGAACCAACAAGCTGTACCTCATAAGCTTTGTGCTGGAAAGCACCTGTAAAACAGTTCTCAGGAAGGCGAGGCACAGACAGTCGTCACTGAATCTCATTCCTGAAAGAGTTACCTCAGAATTCCACCAGGATATCAGAAGATAAATCAAGATTAACAATTGCAAATGGGAAGTCCTAATATAGGACTGGAGGTAGATTTTCACCATTAAGAATTAGAGGTGAGCAGAAAATAACCAATTTGATCGCAAAATTGAATGAAAACACTAAAAAATTGATTAATGTATTCCATCACATTCCAGCCTGAAAAAAAAATCACACGATCATTATCAATAGATGCAAAAAAGCATTTGACAAAATCCAACACACATTCATGGTAAAAACTCTCAGTAAACTAGGAACAGAGAGGAATTTCCTCAACTTGATAAAGAATAGTTTCAGAAACTCTACCACTAACATCATACTTAATGGTAGGAAACAAGAAGCTTTGCCACTAAAATCAGGAGCAAAGCAAGGACGTCGCGTGTCACCACTCCTTGTCAGCATCACACTGGAAGTCTGAGCTAATGAAATACGCAAACAACAACAACAGAGGAAGCACAAGTTACACAGATGGTGGAGGTCACAGAGGATATGATTGTCTCTCTGGGAATCCAAAAGAATTGGCAAAAACCTTCTGGAGCGAAGTGATCATAGCAAAGTTGCAGGATGCAAGTTAATATACAAAAGCCAATTGCTTTCCCATATATCAGCAGTGAACAAGTGGAATCTGGAATTTTAAAACACAATATCATTTATGTTAGCACCCCCCAAGGTATAAATCTAACAGAATGTGTATGAGATCTATATGAGGAAAACTACAAAACTCTGATGAAAGAAATCAAAGACTTGAATATGTTGATAGATGTTCTATGTTCATGGATAGAAAGACTTAACATTATCAGGATATCAGTTCTTCCTAATTTGATCTGCAGATTCAATGCAATCCCAGTTAAAATCCCAGCTAGTTATTTTGTGGATAATGACAAACATTCTAAAGTTTACAAGGAGAGGCAAAAGACCCAGAATAGCTGACACAACATTGATGAAAAAGAACAAAGTTGGAGGACTGACACCAACACAACTGTAAGACTCACTATAAATCTGCAGGAACCGAGACAGTGTGGTGTTGGCAAAACAATAGACACATAGATCAATGGAACACAATAAAAATAACATAAATAGAATCCCATAAACATAGTCAACCGATCTTTGACAAAGGAACAAACACAACGCAATGGACCAAAGAGAGTCTTTTCAACAAACGGTGCTGGAACTGCTAGACATCTACATGCCAAGAAATGAATCTAGACACAGACCTTTAAACTCTTCACAAAAATTAACTCAACATGGACCACAGACCTTGAATTTAAATGTGAAACACAAAACTATAAAACTCCTAGAACACAAAATAGGAGGAAAACTAGATGACCTTGGATATGACAATAACTTTTTAGACACAACACCAAAGTCGTGATACATGAAAGAAATAATTGATAAGCTGGGTTTCATTAAAGTTAAGAACTTCTGTTCTCCAAAAGACAATGTCATGACAAACCACAGACTGGATGAAAAATTTGCAAAGGGCATATCTGATAAAAGAATAGTCTCCAAAATACAAAAAGAACTCCTAAAACTTAACAAGAAAATAAACAACCTGATTAAAAACTGGAACAAAGACTTTAACAGACATCTCATCAAAGAATAGGTACAGCTGGTAAATAAGCATATGAAAAGATAGTCCAGGGAAATGCCAACTCAAATAATGGGATGCCACTACACACCTACTAGAATGGCCCAGATCTGGAACACGGACAACATCAAACGCTGCTGAGGATGTGGAGCAACAGAAAGTCATTCACTGTTGCAGGAAATGCAGCAGCCGCTTTGGAAGGGGTTACATGTTTCCCTGCAAAGCTAGAATTCACAGCACTCTTACCACATGATCTAGAAATTGCACTCCTTGGTATTTACACAAAGGAGTCAAAATTTATGTTCACATAAAAACCTGCACATAGATGTTTATAGCAGCTTTACCCATCATTGCCCCAAACTGGAAGCAACCAAGATGTCCTTCAGTAGGTGGGTGCATAAATACATTGAGGTATATCCAGACAATGGGGCGTTAGTGACACTAAAAAGAAATGAGTTATCAAGCCATGAAAAGACATACAGGAAACAAATGAATATTACTAAGTGAAAGAAGCGAATCTGAAAAGGCTGCATACTCTATGATTCCAACTATATGACACATTGGAAAAGGCAAAACTATGGAGACACTAAATTATCAGAATATCAGTGGTTGCCAAGGGCTGGGGGAGGGAGGGATGAATAATCAGGGCACAGAGGATTTTTAGGGTGTGATAATACTTTATGTGGTACTATAATGGTGGATGCATACCATTATGCATTTGTTATTCCTGATTGGGGTTTTTTTGATCTATGGATTCATAATTTATAAATTATGTTTATAACTTGCAACAAATTTGGAAAAATTTCAACCATTATTTCTTCAAATATTGTTTTTCATCCTCTCTTCCTCCCTTCTGATTTCATATGCTGGATGGATTGATACTGGACTCGCGTTTCTGAGGCTCTGGTCAGTTTATCTGGGTCTTTTTTCTGATGCTTCAATTGGATAATTCCTAATTGGATAATTTATTCAAGTTTATTAAATTTATGCAATGTTCTGTTCTGATAATCCCATGAAGTACAGTTTTCCTTTTGGATGTGGTATTTTTCATAGCTGTTAACTTTGTTAGCGTTTACAGATTTCTTCAATATCTCTTCCTATGCTTTCCTTTAAATCCTTGAGTAGCTTGGGCATGTTTATGACAGCTACTTTAAAAGTCCGCATCTTCTAATTTCATAATCTCTGTCATTTCTCTGTTTCTACGGACTGATTTCTCTCCTGGCCACGGATCACCCATCTCTGCCTCTTCATGTGTCTAGTGATTTTAGAGCAGGTGCTGGGCACTGAGATGACGCCTTGTCCAATATTAGATCGCATTCTCTCCCTTTAAAGAATTAACATAGTGTTGCCAGGCACTGAGCCGCTTGTGGGCCCATCTAACCGTTCTGAGGCTTGTTTATAACTTCTGTTAGGGAAGATCTCACTTAGCCTTTACTCCCTAGGTAGTGAGTAAGTTCTACCCACTTCAGGGGTCAGAACTAAAATACTGCCAACCGTGTGTGAGTTCTGGGTATCATTTTGCTTATGACTTCCCAGAATTCTTTGTCTACCTCATGGAGTTTCAGTCTATACATGTAAGCAGCTTAAAGCTGAGCAAGAAGGGACACCTCTGGGATTTGTGGCTCTTTCTCTGTCTGGCTCTCTTCTCTCCGGTTCTCTGCTCTGCAGGCTCTACCCACCCAGAGACAGGGAAAGAGAAGAACAAAGATTTTGGGGAGATCGAGAAGTGTGTTTTTAGCGGCTTGTTTTGTTTTTAAGATAAGCATAGGAAGCATGATTATATACTGTGACTGAACACCCATATACCCAGCAGGGAGGGTGGGACGAAGATTCAGAAGACAGAAGAGGCCGCTGATGAAATGAAGTTTCCAATGAGAGTTGAGATAAATCCAGAGCTAAGAGTGAGTTTATACTTAGACAAGAGGACAGACCTTTGTCCTTAGAGAAGGGACCAGTGTAGGGGAAGCACTGAACCACAGGGCCCTTGCATGTCCCATGCAGGCCATGTGGGCTGGGCTCCACCACGGTCTGACCCAAGGTGTGGCAGAACACCTGGGGTCCTAGGAACAACTCAGCAGTCTTGAAGGAGCCTGTCTGGGGCCCGTTCCCCCTCCACCTCCCTGTCTTGCAGAAAACTCCCTCTCGTGATGGGCTGCAACAGGTCAGTGCCTCACCCACCTCACCGTTCTGATGAGACCTGGGACTCCCCCCGGGCCCTTTAGGGCACAGATGCAGCTATGAAGCCCCTTAGGTGTAGTTTAGAATCGGCTATTCTGGGACCGAGCCACTGCTGCTTGCGGCTGCCGCCTGCTTCCCCAGTTTGCTCTTGTTCCGGGAGGCCAGGGACGTGAGAAGCTGATCTGAGGATTGTCTTGCTCCTGTTGCCTGTGTAAATTATAACCTTAGTCACTCTTACAACTCTGCTGGGTAAGTTAGACTCGGGCAGAGTCCGTGGAGGCGTGGCAGCCCACCTGTGGTCGGGCCACTGCTGCCAGGGACACCCTGACTCCTCGGCAGAAAGTGATGTGTGGGAGCAGGAGCGTCTGGGGAGAGAGACCAGTCAGGAGTCGCTCATGGTGGCGCTCATTTTGTCCCAGAAGAAGTAAGCAAGGTTTTCTGGGGGGTGGTAGGGAGAGAGCGGGCAGGAGGGATGGCAGTTAGAATGGAAACCGTGGAGCAGAGCTGGCTGGCACCGCCTCAGAGTTAGGTCGTGCGTATCTGTTACACAGCGTGTCTGTGTCCCGCTGGGCAGTCATGCTCCACGGGAGGGCTCACGCCTGCAGAGACACGGGCCTGGCTGCCTGCACATGCTGTGAACGCCTCTCGCAGAAGTGCAAGGCGGAGCTGTGCACTGCCCCGTTTCAGGTGTTCTGCCCGGGGCAACATGGTGACTGTTCCAGGGAGGACATCCCTGTGTCCCTCACAGCCCCCAGGAGGGCCCCGAGTATCACAGATGAGTGAGAAGGGACTCTGGGCAGTGCTCAGTCCAGAGGGACAAAGCTCCTTTAGAAATAACACTGTCTGTCCAGGGAACATCTTTCTCAGAAGCCATCACACTGGATATGCAAAAATAGAACAACTCAGGTGGCGTCCAGAATTAGACTCCAGACGTCCTGGTGGGAAAGCCATCCAGGGTTTTTGTGGGGAACAGTTCAAAACCCGTGGCCGGGTACAACCCTATCTTTGTGCAAGTGGGGACATGCAGGCCTAGAGCAGGGAAGGGACATGCCTGAAGGCCACATGGGCGATCAGAGGCAGATCGGTTTCCAGCCCTGTTTCTGATCCTGGTACCAGGGTCTCTCTGTCCTCACCATGTCTGCTGGGAAAACACCCCAGGGAGGTGGTCGGAAGCACAGGGCCCAGCAAGATGTGTGCAGAGTGAGGTGGCGAGGGGACTCCCACATGACACCAAAGGTGGCTAGAGGGGGGGACATGTGCCACCTCTTCGCTCACTTGACAGATACTCATCGAGCGCACCTGCGTCCGTGTGACACTGGGCACAAGGGGCTCGGCAGTGAAGACGCTTCTGCCTCGTGAGCTTGAATCGTCGCAGAGGGGAGAGCCCCCCAGCAATTCATGATTATTTTGAACATAATACTTACACATGATAATAAAATTCTGTTTTCACCATGTTCTACATGCACTCTTTTGGGGTGTGTATACAATCAATAGTTAATTCGAGTAGTTTATTTGCTTCTCAGGCCCACATCCAGTTTATGGATGAGAAATCCAGAGGTTGCAGTTTAAGTGACTTGCCAACGTGTCCCAGCCGGGAAAGTCAAGAGCCAGAGCTCCTGCCCGGCAGTGTGGGGCCCAGGAACCCACGCCCTGCTCCCTCCCCAGGGCTGTTCTGCACCACTTCTGACCGTGTTCCAGTTTTACCTGCTCTCTGCCGCTGTGTGAACCCACCGTCCTTGTCTTCCCCCTCCTCACAAGCTCAAGGCCACGGTGGGAAGGCCCCTCCTCCAGGGGTGGCCCCAGTCCTCTCAAGTGGGCAGAAGGGACACTGGACGTGGCACTGAGCTGGCCCAACGGGGCATTTACAGGAGCATGTGGATGGCAGGGGCTGCCTCCCGACCACAGAGCCATGTCACCAGAAACCGGCGGGCTGGGGTTCCTCATGCTGACTCCTGGGCCTGGGGAGAGACAGCCAGGAGGACAGTTCATTCATGTCTCCTGTCCTTTCCTTGGCAAATGCCACCACCAGGGGTCCGGTTGGAAGTCTTGTTAGGGTTTGCTCACAAGGGTGGGGTATTTTCTGGAACACTGAGTGCAGATGAAGAGGGAGATTCCTCCCTCGAGAGTCCCCAGGAGCACGTCTGAGTTTGCTGAAATCTTAGCAATGGGGAGATCAGCTCACATCACAGAGGCACACACCGCCGGCCCGGGAGGTCTGGTCGCTGGGACATCACTGCCTGTTCCCTCTCATTCAGGAAGGAGGAATGCTCGCTTCTGAATGGGGCTCTTTGAACGTCAGCCTGTTAAGCGACAGGACGGTCTCATCATGGACAATTACCTGAATGTGATCCCTGAACGCAGAAAATTTCTGGGAAAATGGAGCATTTGTATTTGGATCTCAGGCATAGGGCATTTCTGGGAAGTGAGCTCTTTCCCTGGGATTCTGCGTAATTAGCTGTGGTATTCACTAAAAGCTGGCGGGTCCAAATGTCCCACAGATGTAAGTTTTCAGTCAGGCTGCCCAGATCCAAGATAGTCAGAAATGCTGCAGCAAAACCAAATCCCATCGTCTGGGTTCTCCTCCAGACATGATTTATTGTGTGATCACCAGAATTTTGATGAAAGGGGGAAAAGCAAACTCACTTTTCTTGCTTGTGGTTTGTGTGACTGTTACTCCAGAATCTGAGTCCCGTTTCATTTTGGCTTCCCCCTCGGCACTGGCCCCCTTTGGCACTCTAGTTTTGTATAGTCATTAGCGTTCACTTTTTCCTAAACGTTCATGATGTTCAAGCCATCTCCACGTCCTTCCCCGGAAGGGCTGGCCATCTCAAAGCTCCTGCTGGAAGCAAGAACTCCTGGCCCTAATTGTGAAACGTGCTCTAGTGCCAACGGGCGCCTGGACAAGCAAGGTATCCTTGGAAGGCTGTGGCCTGCAGAGCCCAAGCGCTTGGGGAGGAGGGTGTGGAAGGAGCACTGAAGTCAGGGCCTGCATGAGGCCGTGGCAGCCCAGGCGGCGGAGGCACTGAGGAGCCCGCGGGCAGGAAGCGCCCTGCCTGACATGCCAGTGTGTGAGCTCAGTCCAGACTCCACCGTGACCCGTCATGTGGCCTGGCTGGCTGCGTCAGCTTCCTCATCTCACAAATGGCACGGTGGGTGGGAAGTGCCCAATACAGGCCGGGTGGCTATGCTCCTGGCCCCTTAAATGGGCAGCTACTATGCACTAGGCCCTGAGGGCTCAGAGACAGAGGCAGCCCCTCCAGGAGCTCACGGTGTGGCATCTAGACACTGCTCGGCTGTCCTGGCTTAAAGGGGATGTCGCTCCTGGCATCCCGTGGGGCACTGCCCAGCATCCTGTAGGGCAGCCCTCGTGACCGAGAATTACCTGGCCCAGATGTCGGTACAGCTGAGGCGGAGACGCCCCACCCTAACTGAGCGGAGGCCCAGGTAAGCAGGCCTCTGAAGGTTTCAGGAGGTTGCTGAGCCAGGAACGCAGGGCCTCCCCTTGTTTACTCTAAGGCTGAATTAGGGGGTCAAACCTGCAGTGACCCCCAACAAAGCCCCCAGGGCCCGCCCATTTGTTAGGAATGCCTGGAGTGTCCGAACCCCACTTAGCTCAGGCAAGGACTCCTACCTGCCCCCAGCAGCCCCATCCAAGGAGAGCCCGGCACAGCGTGTGCATTTGAAGGGCAACAGCCGCCATGTGCCAGACGTGTGCCATGCAGGTGGTCTCCATGGGGTCATTCAAACCTGCACAAGCCCTGTGACAAAAGTCCTAATGTCAACCTACATTGGAGAGCCAGTGAGTGGTCAGCCTAGGGACCTGTCCACGTCTTTCTGCCCCTGAAGCCTGTGGCTTGACCATGATACCGTGAGTGTCTCTGTAAAGGACTGCCAAGGCCTGCCGTCCATGTGGTCTTCCAGAACAGTGGCTCAGGGAGAGGGCGCCCCAAACCAGTGGAAAGTTCCAGAAGCTCTGAGCCCTGGGAAAAATTCAGTGAAGATCTTAGGCAGATGACTCAGTGGCTGGCATGGAGTCCAGGCAGGTGCCAGCCGCCCGGGAACACAGCAGTTCTGAGTGTGGCCCCCAAAGGTTGCATCCTTATTGCCTGGAAACCAGTTAAAGATTCAGAATTTTGGGCCCCACCCCAGACCTACTGAATCAGAAACCCTGGGATTGGGGCCTGGCTGTCTGTTCTGGGATGAACCCCCTGGGTTATTCCGGTGTGGCCAAAGAGGGAGGAGAGGAGACCCATGGCTGGTCGGCAAAGTCCCACGACAGTTCAGAGAGCTGGGCCGATGCAGGGCGGGCCTGGAGCCCACTCAGGGCGGCTCCTCCCAGCTCAGCAGTGAACTCATCCCAAACTTGGTGATGCCTCAGTTCTGCAAGAAGCAGAGAATCATTTCTAAGATAATTGTGTACTTTATGTAAGTATGATATGCTTTAAATGTTAGAGTTTACAAAAAGCAACTGTCAAGTGAACCTTTGATAAAATGGCAAGGAGCAAACAGGCTCGCAGTGGGCGCCATACGTACACTGCCACTGGAAGCTCAGCAGGCCAACGGGGGTCTTGCAAAGGCTGCATGAAGACCACGCTACCCGCCTTTGGGTGCGTATGCCAGGCAGGAACAAGGTAGGAGCTGGGAGGCCTATTGACGACAGTCATGCTGTGGCGCTAAATTTGAGGAAGTCGAAGACAGGTGGTCAGGACTTCTTTGGGCAAATGCAGGTGGGGGAACCCCAGACCACGTTCACTCTGCATTTGTGGAGAGGTAGAGCTGTAACTAGACTTCTCCTTAGAGCTGAGAGGCGTCCCGGAGCGCCGAGTCAGGGGAAGTCTGTGCTGTAGGTCAGGGGCTGCTCGCTGCTGCATGAGATCGACTCAAACGCCCATTCCGAGCCCTGGCACAACCCAGTGCTTCTCAGAAGGTCTATAACTTCCTGATAAAGTTTGACTTTCTTTCTCTCTTTCTTAAGCTTAAAAAAAAAAAAGAATATACATTATTTTTAGAACAGTTTTAGACTTGCAGAAGAATTGTACATGGAGTTCCATGAACTTCCCGGCAGTGTCCCTGCCATTAACTCGTCACACTAGCGCTACATTCATTACGGTCAATGAACCAACATCACCATGTTATTTGTAGCCAGAACCCCTACGCTTCATTTCGTTTTTACATATGTTCTTTTTCTCTTCTGGGATCTTGTCCTTTGTATTTAGTCATTATGTGTCCTCAGCTGCTCCTGCTGTGCAGTCTCTGATTTCCCCCTTTGATGATCTTAACCATTCTGAGGAGTAGCAGTCGGCTGTATTGTAGGGTGGGCCTCCGGAGAAGTGGGTCTGATTTTTTTCTCATGATTAGGGTGGGGTTGTGAGTTTTGGAAACAAGACCACAGAGGTAAGGCGCCATTTTCATTGAGAGTATATACTGTCAACATGCTTGTGAACAGAGACACTGACTTGATCACCTGGCCAGAGGGACGGCTCAGGTCTCTCCGCTGTGGAGTGTGTCCCTCCTTCCTCCCCACACTGTCCTCCTTGGAGGAACGGCCCCAGCACAGCCCACCCTCGGCACAGGGAGTTGCGCTCCCCTCCCTCACAGAGGCGGATCTACACACTTTACTTGGGGCTCTGCTCTGGTGATTCGTCCTTTCTTACCCATTTATTTGTTTTTATGGAGATTTAAGTGACAGACAACATTGTATTCGTTTCAGGGGTACACCACAGAGATTCGGTATTTGTATATATTGCAAAACGATCACCGCGTAAGTCTAGTCAACCTCCGTCGCTGCGCGTAGTTACAGGCTTCTTTTCCTTGCGATGAGAACGCCTAAGACCTAGACTCCTGGCACCTTTCAGACGTGCAGTGGGGTGTTGGTAAGCGTCCCCAGGTTGTGTCCTTGTCTCTTCTCGCCCACTTGTTAATTTTGCGAGTCATCCGTGTCAATCTGGACTCACGGATGCTCACTTCATACTCTGGGTCATGATCCAGGACCATGTTTGGTGGCTCACTCTGGTCCTTGGGCCACTGGGGCTCTTACGTGGCTCCTGTGTCCCCGTGACAGGCCATCATCACAGTGTTTCTTCCCTTCCTTCCTTCTTTCTTCTAAAAATCTTAATTTTTAGTGTATTAACTTTAAGTTTTCTTATTTTTATTCTTTGGAACACTTTTAGGACTGCTTTATTTTTTTTAGAGCAGTTTTGAGTTCACAGCAAAATTGAGAGGAAAGTACCAAGACTTCCCACATTACCTTCCTCACCCGCCGGCCTGCACAGCCTCCCCATCATCAACACTCCCATCGGGGGGCATTTGTCACAGTTGATGAACCTGCACAGAGACACGGTCACCACCCAGAGGCCACAGTCTGCATGAGGGTTCTTTTTTGGTGTTGTGAGTTTGGACGAACGTGCAGTGACGTGTCCCCACATTTATGGTTTCAGACAGAGCAGTTTATCTGCTTCGACAATCCTCTGTGCTCTGCCTAGTCACTCCTCCTCCTCCCCAGCCCCAACCACTGATCATTTTACTGTCTCCATAGTTTTGCCTTTTCCAGAACATCACAGAGTTGGAATCACGCGGTGTGCATCTTTTTAGATCAGCTTCCTTCGCCTGGTCATATGCATTTAAGGTTGCTTCATGTCTCTTCCTGGCTTGACAGCTCATTTCTTTTTAGTGCTGAATAGTGTTCTACTATCTGGATGGGCGAGTTTATTTATCCATTTACCTACTAAAGGGCATCTTAGTTTCCTCCAATTTGGGCAGTTATGAATGAAGCCGCTGTAAACATCTGTGTGCAGGTTTTGTGTGAACAGAAGTTTTCAAATCCTTTGGATCCTTCTCTCCCTTCCTTCTCACCATCCTTCCCTTCCTCCCTGTCTTTCTTCCCTCTCACTCTCTTATTTCATGCTCCAGGCTTATCCTGCTGTCTTCCGCGCCAGTCCTAGAATCAGCTGTGTCCCTAAGGGTCCCCAGCCCCTTTGCCTGGGGAATGGTATTAGAAACCAAGATCTGGGTGTTGGGTGTGCTCGTTGCTGCTCAGGAGTCTTTTAGATTCTTTAATGGCCACACTGCAAGGAAATACATGTGTATGTACTACCCCATGTGCATACATATGTCTATAAATACCGCTCCACGCAGCCATCTGTGTGCATATTAGGTTAAGCATGAGTTCTTACTGGTGTCTCGTGATCTGCACCTCACCAATCATTCCAGCCTCCCCCTTACTGATCTGCAAATTTCAGCTCCAACCGTGGGAACTGGCTTCCAACATCCGCCATCTCTACTCAATCATTCAATTCCAGCGTACATGTATAACAGAATCAGACTTGTTAGCATAGCCCCATGGGAATACATTCTAATGAATGGAGTACAGTTACTGTGTGCCATCCCTTTTGCCTTTAGTCTTACAGACTTTGCTCAACTTATGTAAGTCAGAACTTTTTCACTCACCCTTCAGTAGTGGTTTCATATACTTGTAATAAGTTCTGTTCTCTTATCAAAATCTGCATCTTTTCCTGGGATTTCTCCAAACTCCTAAATAATTTTTTTAATTTGCATACATTAAGATTTAACAGCTATATTGTAAAGTTTTATTTATTTTGACAAATGCATAATGTCATTACAGTATCATGCAGAACAGCTTCACTGCTCTAAAAATCCCCCGAATTTCACCTACTCACCCCTTCCTGCCTCCCTGCAAACTCCTGACAGCCACTGATCTTTTTGCTGTCCCCACAGTTTTTTTCCGGAGTGTCATATAGTTGGAATCATACAGTATGTAGCATTTCCAAACTGGCTTCTTTTATTTAGCAATATCCATTTAAAGTTCCTCCCTATCTTTTCAAGTCTTGATTGTCATTTCTTTTTATAGCTGAATAATACCCCGTAGTACGGAGGTACCCGTTTCTTCATCCATTCACCAACTGAAGATCTTGGCTGCTTCCAGTTCTTGGCAGGGGTGAATAAAGTTGCTGTAAACATCCATGTACACGTCTGTTTGTGTGGGTATAAGTTTTCAATTCAATTCAATTGCAATTTCTAGTTTGTATGGTAAGACTATGTTTAGCTTCGTAAGGAATTGCCAAATTGTCTTCCAAAGAGGCTGCACTGTTTGTCATCCCTACCAACAATGAACGTTAGCTCCTTGCTCTGCAACTTCATCAGCATTTGGAATTGTCAGATTTTTGCATTTTACCCGTTCTAACAGGTGTGTGTAGTATCTCGTTGCTTTAACTTACAATTCCCTAATGATATAAGCATCTTTTTATATGTAATTTACCATCTGTACATCTTACTTCAAGAGGTGTCTGTTCAGATCTTTTGTTCATTTTAAAATTGAGCTGTTCATTTTCTTATTTTTGAGTTTTAAGAGTTCTTGGTGTGTTTTGGATATGAGTCCTTTATCAGATATGTGTTTTGCAAATATTTTTCTCCCAATCTGTCATTTGTCTTTTCATTCTATTTACAGTGTCTTTGGCAAAGCAGAATTTAAAAAATGTTAATAAAACCTAACATCAATTTTTTAAAAATCATGGATTGTGCTCTTGGTGTTGTATCTAAAAACTCATCACCAACCCAAGGTCACCTAGATGTTTCTCCCGAGCAATAGTCTAAAAATTTTATAGTTCTGCACTTTACATATAGCTCTGATCCATTTTGAGTTAATTTTTGTGATAAGTGTTAGGTTTATCTCTGTCTCGGTCTCTCTCTATATACATACATATGTGGATATCTGCATCTATATATTTTTTGCATATGGGCAACCTTTAGAACTATTTGCTAAAAGGAACACCCTTTCTCCATTGATTGCCTTTGCATCTTTGTCAAGGATCATTTGACTATATTTGTGTGGGCCTATTAATGGGCTTGCTATTCTATTCAATTGGCCTATTTGTTCTTTCACCAATACTACACAGTCCTGATTACTGTGGCTTTATAGTATATATTGAGAATGGGTGATGTCAGTCCTCCAACGTTGTTCTTCCCCTTCAGTATTGTGTTTGCCATTCTGGATCTTCCCATATAAACTTCAGGATCTGTTAGTACCTACAAAATAACTTGCTAGGAATTTGACTATGGTTGCATTGAATCTGTAGATTAAGTTGATAAGAACGAATATCTTAACAATATTGTCTTCTAATCCATGAACATGGGATATCTCTCCATTTATTTGGATATTCCTTAATTTCTTTTATCAGAGTTTTTTTAAACTTCCCCCTTATAGATCTTATACATGTTTTATACTTATTTATACTTAAGGGTTTCATTTTTACATAGATGTGAATGGTACTTTATAGTACATTAACTTCAAATCCCACTTGCTCGCTGCTGGTGTATAGGAAAGCAACTGACGTTAGTGTATTAACTTTCTATAATCACTTCCAGAAGATTTGGTTGCTGTTATTGATCCTTTGAGATACTTCACAGAGATAATCATGTTATTCGTGGATAAAGTTTTATTTCTTCCTTCCCAATCTGTATACCTTTTATTTCTAGTGCTTATCTTACTGCGCTAGCTATTGTCATCAGTATGTAGCATTTCCAAGCTGGCTTCTTTTAGTTAGGACTTCCAACACCATGTTGAATAGGAGTGTTGGAAGGGGACGTCCTTGACTTGTTCCTAATCTTTAGGGTAAAACATCCAAATTTCTCACTGTTAAGAATCATATAGCCATTGGATTTTTGTAGATGCTCTTTATCAAGTTAAGGAAATCACCTTACATTTCTTGTTTGCTAAGATCTTTTATCATGAATGGATATTGGTTTTGTCTAAAGATTTTTCTGAATGAATTGATATGGTGTTATGATCATTCTTCTTTATCTTGTTGATGTGATGTACTACATGAATTAATTTTCAAATATTGAACCAATTTGCATATGTGGAGTAAATCTGACTTGGTTGTGGTATGGAACTCTTTTTATACATTGTTGGATTTAATTTGCTAATATTTTGTTAAGGACTTTTCCTTCTTTGCATATGAAATATTGGCCTGTAGTTTTTCTTTCTTGCAATTTCTTGTAATTCTGCTTTTGGTATGAGGGTAATATTGACCTTGTAGAAAGAATTGGAAGTGTTCCTTTGCCTCTGTTTTCTGGAAGAATTCATAGAGAATTTGCAATATTTCTTTAAATGTTTGGTAGAATTTACCAGTGAAACCATTTATGTCTGATACTGTATTTTGGAAGATTATTATTTGTTGATTCATTTTCTTTAGTAGCTATAGGTCTTTTCAGATTATCTGTTTCATCTTGTGTGAATTTTGGTAGTTTGAGTCTTTCAAGGAAGTGATCCATTTCATCCTAGATATCAAGTTGGTGGGCACAGAGCTGTTCATATTATTCCCTTTTTAACCTTTCAATGTGCATGAGATTGGCAGAGATGACCCCTCTTTCATTTCTGATATTAGTAATGTGTTTCTTTCCTTTTTTCTTGGCTAGCCTGGCTAAAAGCTGCCCAGTTTATTGGCCTTTTCAAGGTATCAGATTTTGGGTTTGTTGATTTTTCTCTATTGATGCCCTGTTTTGAATTTCATTGATTTCTGCCCTATAGTTTCTTTTCTTCTGGTTGCTTTAGGCTTAAAGACAAGACCTTTAAGCTCTGTATTTTTCTGAATTCCTCATGGTGTTCTTTCTTACTGCATGTTTTTTCCTTCTTTTTATAAAGAACGTGACCTGAACTGCATGGAATAGGGTGAAATAGCAGATGTGGGGACAGCTACCTGGAGTTACCCTGAAATAGCAACTGGATGCAGTGTGACAACGTGATGGCATTTTAAAGAGGGGTGACCCTCCCTGACTGCTGTTAGTTAGCCTTGTTCTTGTTGGAGATGGAAAATCAGAAGCACATCTGAATGCTGTATGTGCCTCAAAATACCCCTTCCCTGTCAAGGAGTATTTTCACAGAGCCCCTTCTGTCATGGCGAGACCTTAATCTGCCAATAATCATAAGTATGCAACGAAGCATGAAAACCCATGGGAGAGCATGGCTCAATGGCGTGTCTCCCTCTTGCACCCTGCTTCTGGAGAGATAGTGGGAAAGAGCTTCTACTCTAGGGAAATCAGAAAGTGTCCACACTGCCACCCGCCGGCAAGCCAGAGCTGGGCACCACCCCGGCTCCTCCCTTCCCGCTGGAGTCCATCACCCACCCGTCCTTATCAGCTTCAGATCTAACGGCCCCCTTGCCCTGTCTCCCTGCCTCACCACCCCAGTGAGCCAAATGGGATTGTAGTTAGTGCATGTTTCCAAGGAGGGGCCTGAAACAAGTGAGATCTGCCCCAAATCGTATGCCGAGGAGGTGGATGGTGAGTGGAAAACCCCGGTCTCCTTGTACCGTATCTTTCTTCTATGATACCCTGGTAGCTGTCACCTCTCCTTCAGACACCAGACGTTCACAGTGTGGTCACCTGTGGATCCATCCTGGCTGAGTGAGGCTGAGAGTATAGATCAGGCTACAGAATGGGGCAAAATTGGCCAGCTTTAAAATTACATCACCAACCTGGGTTCTACCAACAGATAGAAACAGATGGCCACCTTCAGACAGAAATAATAAGGTTTAAGTGGGCAGTCTCCACTTTGCCTTTGGAAGACATGACTTGTTTGGGGTCACCCCGCTGCCTGGTGGCAGAGCCAGACCAGAGCCAGGTCTCATAGGTTCAGGTCAGCATGCTCTCATCTACACTGGGCACCCGGGACTGGCACAGTGCGGCCAACACCTTGCTCTGGGCATCTGTTCCTATATAATAACCCACCCTGAATCCTAGTGGCTTAAGGGAACAAGTTGACATGATCTCTTGTGGTCCTACAGTTGACAGGGCTCAGCTGGGCAGGGCTGATCTGCGGAGATGCATGTGTCCTTGCGATGAGGCGGAGCCTGGGGATCGAGTCATCTAAAGGCTAAGCTGGGCTGGCCACCCGATATCGCCCGCTCACATGGCCCACGGTTGATGCCTGCCAACTAGCTGCTCCCCAGACCCTACATGTGGCGAGCCGTGTGGCTTGAGCCCCTCACAGCATGATGGCTGTGTCTCCAGAGGGCATGCTGTCCAGAGAGTGTCCTAGGAAGCAGGAAGGGGAAGGTGCCAGACCAGCTGGTGGCTACACCAAGTCAATCCGTTGGGCTGCATTCAGTGGTTAAAGGAACCCCAAGGTCAGCCTGGCTCCAGGTAAAAGGAAATATGTTCTGCCTCTTGGTTGGGAGAGACATGAGGTCAGCTGCCAAAGAGCCTATGTGATGGAGGATGCTGCTTGAGGCCATCTTTAGAAAAATACGATCTGCCACCTAGTCATGGCAACTGAGATCTGACAGGCTGAAGGGCTGAGCCTTTGGAGAAAGCCTAGGAGTCCCGCCAACTGCCCATGAAGGAGGTAGACCGAGCCCTTGTGCGCCACCAGGCTGGCAGCGGTGTGGTGCTGTGGACATGCCTGGATCTGGGCTCAGGAGACTACCTGAGAGTCATGGCGCTTGCCCAGGCCCAGCTCCCTGAGGGCCTCATATTCTCATTGGAAACTGGGGACAGGACCACATGGGCATCCCTCTGGGGACAGGGCCACATGAGTCCAACTCAGCGCATGGACTGGCTGCTCAGGCCGGCACAGGCACCCGTCAGAGGTGTTGTCCAGGCACTAACTCGAGCGGGCACTGGGGAGGACGGAGCCCTTGGTGAACTGCTGCTCCCTGTGGGCAGCCCTCACAGAGGGTGGGAAAGGGAGAGGCAGGCGGAGGTGCTGGGAGCAGCCATGGGCCCAGCTGGTCAGCTAACGTGCAAAGCAGAAGGGTCAGCCGCAAGCTGCTGTGTGTTCATGGTTTCCTCGACTGTCCAGGGGACACAGGGGAGGCCAATACTGCTTTGCAGATACATGGCTTGGTGTGGGGTTAAGTCCTGTGTTTAACAGGCTGACTAATGGGCCAGGGGGGAGGGGCTGTGGCTAGTGAAACATGCGGGTGGCCACTGGTGGGTCAGTGGCCACCAATGCGACAGTGGTCACCGTGAAATAAAATAACCAGCAGGTGGGAAAGTCCTGCGCACCAAAGTCCCCTCCTCCACGTGGATGTGAGAAAGCCATTTGTCATTCATTCACTGGAGAGTTTGGGAGCACCTGCCGTGTGCTCTGCTCCCGGGAAATGGGTGCGGTGAGGTGTGTGAGATAGGGCCGCCGGCTTCTAGAAGGTCACAGACTGGTGAACTCAAAAAGTGCTAGAACTCAAAACGCAGACTGGTGAGTACAAAGTGCTTTTCCTGACGACGTCAGAGAGCTTCAGGAACAGCACAGCCCTGCCCCGGGGGGGAGGGACTCCCTCCTGTCAGTGTGCACCCGGAGGTTCCTGATGGTCCAGCCGAGAGCAGCGCAAGCCCCTGGCGCTCCCGCAGAGCGCGTGGGGCCGCAGCCCGCCGTGCTTCCTGCTCCCGGGGCTCTGACCTTAGGGCCTCTTGGACCCTCCAGGCCGCCCCTCACCACTCACAGTCCAGCTGCAGAGGCCTTGGTCCTGCACTCCGTACTTGTGTGGCGTTAGCCCTCCTTTTTCCCATCTGCCACTGTCCCCCACGGGCTCAGGCTCCCTCCTCCCCTGCGCAGGGGTGGCTCACGCTGTCCTTCCTGCCTCTCAGAGCTTCTCCGTGGGCAGCGCTGCTCACCCGCTAATCCCCAACGCCTGCTGGCCTGAGTCCTGCCCCACTCCCTGCACAGCCCCAGCTCCCCTGCTTTTCAGGTGCTGGGGCATTCACCTGGGGTCCTCACTACCCTCTGCTATCGCCTTGCTGGGCTGGGGGCCGCCCCACCCGACACCTGCTCCGACCATGACCTCTCAGCTCCTTCAGGAGCCTGCCCGGCGCTTCCTCCCTCCCGAAGGCACGTCTGACCCTCACGGCTGAAAGCCTGGCTAAACCTTCGCCAAGCGGGGGCAGGTGTCAGCAAGCGCTCTCAGGAGACCAGGAGCTCCTGAGAAACACGGGGCTCTGAGCTCAGGCCCCACAGGCAGAGCGAGGGATCACTTGGCCGAGGGGTCCAGTTCTGCAGTGGTCTTTCCAGAAGGGGGGCATGCTGCTTACAACATCCTAAGCGAGCAAGGACGGGCCAATGACGGGAGCCTCCCTGGGCCCTGAGCCGGGCCGGACGTCACCTGCCTCGCAGTGATGCGGCGTCCCGGCGGGAAGGGACGCGTGCTGTCCTCGATGTGCGGATGGTCGTACGGAGACACAGGGCGTGTGGTGACTGTGCAGGTCACACGGCCGGCGCATGGCGGGGACACCAGGGTCTGTGCTCACGGCCATCAGCCCAGTGTTGGGTGGTGGGACGTCCTCAGTGCTCTGCCTCGGCGGGGCCTGTCACGGGGAGTCACGTCCCTGCCCCAGCCAGACCGGCCGGCCCAGCCTCCCCCTGCCTGCAAGCCCACCACCCAGGCTGCCGAGTGCCCCTCCTAAATTCCCTGCACACCGCTCCTTCCCCAGCGCTGTCCCAGCAGCACCCTGGCCAGCCTGAAGCCCAGTCCTGTCTCTCCAGCCTGTGGCCCACCTGGTGCCCAATGGCTCTTCTAAGTGCAGATGGGTCCCATTCCGCCTCCCCCTTCCAGCCCTTCCCAGGGCCCTGGGGTGACCGTTGGCAGGGACTTGGAGCCCTCTGCGGCCTCCCTCCCACCGCCCAGCCTGGGCTCCACCTCCAAGAGCTTCCCTGGCACCCACGCTCTGAGAGCACGCTCTCCTGACCCCGTCCTTTGTAGGGAGCTCTTCCCAGCCCTTAGCTCTCAGGCTGGCCATCCCTCCCCCAGGCCCCTTCCCTCACCCCCAAAGACCAGCTGAGGTGTGTGCTCGCCCCCACTGCACCCGGTGCTTCTGGCCCAGCACCCACCAGCATATGAACAGGGCAAGGCCTGCCTGTCTTTGGAGGGAGTCTGCAAGCTGGCGGAGGCAGCGTGTGCCCTGCCCTGCTGTAGTCTGCCTGGGGGCTGCCCAGTGCTTTCCTGCTGGCTTTCTGGATGCAGTGCCACATGCAGCTGCCAGGCAGGAGCTGGGCTTGGAGCTGCCGCACACATGGGGGGCAAAGTCCCCTGACCCCCGGCAGCTGAGAGCTGAGCTGGGCAAACAGTGGGTGTCAGGGACAGGATGACGCCCCGGGAGCCCACCGGCTACTCTGCTTGGTGTCTGCAGTGTTCTGAGGTTACCGCTGCCCCCTGGGAACTCCTCAAAGGCCGTGCTTGGGGAGGCCCGGGAGGGCACCGCCGAGTTCGCTTTGCTTGCTTGGCCAGCATGGCCTGCGGGAGAAGGCAGGTCGTGATTGATCTGTAAAGCCGTTCATCTTCACTGGGTGCCTCTGAGCCACAGAAAAGCAGGGCAAAGGGGGAGCCGCGAGCCAAAGGCCAGACTCCACCCTGGTCCTCCCCTGCGCGGGCTCTAAGTCCACCTTCCTCTCTCGCCGGCGGGGCGGTGACCCAGGCTCTGCCCCTCACAGGGGGTTCAGCCAACACCAAGAATGCCGGTGGAGCATCCCGGGACCCCCCAGGTCAGCAGCAGCCCGAGGCCAAGGCCAGAGGCCAAGGGCAGGAGCCGTGACTCTGCAGCCCCGGGCGCCTGAGCTGTGACACTGAGTCCCGACGGCAGCCAGGGGTGGTGGTGACACCTGTGACGATGTCCCGGTCCCTTCCTGACCTTCCAAACATGGCTGTAGGGCTTCTGCTGCTTAAACACATGCTCCTTCCCTTGGCTGTCTTCTGGTTCAATCTTATAAAGAAATGCTTCAAAGTGAGAAAGGCTGCGGGGCCAGGGAGGCGAAGCCCAGGGCGCCCTGCCAGCGCTGTCCCTGGAGCCGAGGGTGGCCCCCTGGATGACCCGCCCCGGGCGCTCTTGCAGACGTCTGCCAGGCGCGGCTCTGGTTCCCATGTGAACGTCTGCCGTGCACCGTAGAGCAGCAGCGGTTGCCAGTCACCCCGACATCACTCCGTAAATCTGCACAACAAGTCGGTGAGCTGGGAGGGGCCGGCAGGTTTACGAGGTGTCATCGCTGCGATTAATGGGCCCAGGAGCTGGGCAGGAGGGAGCCGGGGAGGGGAAGGCGAGAGAACGGACCTGCGTGCGAGTGTGCGCACACCCACACAGACCCGCGCACACATGCACACATGCGGGTCCAGGCCTTGCCAGAGGATGCTAGGGACCCTGCGCGACCTGCACCTCCTCGCGCTAGAATATGAGAGTCAGGAGGGGGAAATGTCACTGGGTGTCTAGGTGCCTGCCTTGGCACTGACTGTATGTTTCTTTGTTATTTTGCAGTTTTGTTTAGATATTTGGGCCTTGAGTAGATGCATTTAGAAAAAAACTATTAGCTATTGTTCATAGTAGGAAGGCAGAGGAATGAGAAGAGGTAACGTGTACTGCGTGCCTGCTGCGTGCCGGGACACCACCGCCCCCACGGTGCACCCGTGTCGTCCCATTTAGTCCTCATGGCTTCACTTGGAAGGGGCATCGCTTTCTGCCTTTGCCAAATGAAGAAAATGAAGCTTAATGAAGTGTCCAAACTGAGATAAAAGGACAGTGCAGGGCCCAACCATGCTTGCTGGGACCACTGGGTGTGCTCGGTCTCATACATCCCAGCGCATGTCACACGTGCTTATTAAGCAGGCAGAAAAACATGGCTGCATGCCTCACAAATCCTTCCCGGAGCTCATCAGCGTCACTAAGCGTGTGAGTTATGTATGGAACTGCACGAATCTTCAGAATCCTCCCCTTGGAGACTTGCATTTTACCTGGAGCTGCTGGCGACGCTGGTATCCACTCAGCTTTGCCAGCTTTCATAGCCCATAGCACTGAAGCTTCTCGAGCCCCAGCCCAGTGCAGGCTGACGGTGCCCATCTGATGCTGGTTAATCAGAGAGGGCGCCATGAAGGCATAAGTGGGTGAGACCAATTTTTCTCGATATTATGGTTTAACAAGGGGAGCACACTTGTCACGTTCAAGGTCATGTAGAAGTGAACTAACGTGTGCAACGAAGGGCCATCACTCTGCTGTCACCGCTAGTGAGGTCGGTGGGCTCCGTGGAGCCCAGCGCCCTTGAAGCTGGCCAGCAGGAGGCAAGCCTCCCCCACCTGCACACTGGGGGCACCCATTCTCCGACAGCGGACGCTGGGGTGAGAGGCAGGTGCCACTGCCTGCAGGAAAGGAGGCGCTGGTGGGGGGCTGCAGCAACGCCGTGCCTGCGCACAGCAGGGGTGACAGGCTGGAGGCAAGGGGACGGCAGGAAGGCGCACTGGCCCATTCAACAGCAGTGTGAGGCGCGGCACCAGAGACGAAGGAGAACGGGGTGGCTAGACGGGCAGGAGAGCATGAGGCGGTGCTGCCTCGGATGGCGTGTGAGGATGGGGAGAAGCCCACGGCACCCCCCACCCCCAGCCTCTAGCGCGGCTGTTGAGGTGAATGAAAGGGGCAACCTTCCTTGGACAGAGGAAGAAATGAGGGAAGGGACTATTGTCTCAGAAGCCAAATGAGAAACATTCAGAACGGGAAGTGGTCCACAGGTCCACCTCTACCTTGGAGTAGGTTTAAAAAGGACTGGAACACAGAGGCAGTGATTCTTCTGTTCTGCACTATGTCTGGAGACACCAATGCCCAAAACACTGGATAAAGTATAAAAAGAAAACTGCTTTTTATATGTGTGGCTGGGTTAGTCGAGAAGGAGAGGAGCTTGTCAGAGCCTGACACAAGCGTGATGGAGACGGTCCCTCGCGGGGATACCGCCCATCCCTGGGGGCTTATAGCCTGTATTTAATGAGACATTTGCTCAGGGACAGAGTGCAAACCTGGGGGCTCGAGCCAGACTGGGAATCAAATTAGAGAAACTTAAATAAAGCCAGAACCCCTGAAATGTGCACTTCAGGAGGTAAAACCTGGGGGAAAAACAAGACAGCTTGCCTTGCTCAAAGGACAGCCTCAGTCTGGGGGTCTGAGGAAAGGAAAAATATCCTCAGAGAATTCCTAACTTAAAGCACATCCACATGAGAGTCTGGGACTGGAATTCACACGATGACCCTCCATGTGTGGGGAACAACAGCTCCGTTTAGTTTAAAGAAGTTACAAGTGGGCTGATTCCCCAGGCACACAGAAGATGCAAATTGGAAGGAGTAAGCTTTAAACTCAAGCTTCAACAGATAAAATCCTACAGAACACGAACGCGCTATCAAAGAACACAATTCACGCAAAGAAACACGCCATGAAAAGTAAGAGTCAGTCAGAAAATTTCAGAATATGATCCACGAAGATCGAAGATGCAGTGATCAGATGCTGGAACATAAAGTACAATTTTTATTTGTTTCAGGAAGTAAAAGATAAATTTCAACATATTGTGGCAAGAAATGATCAAATAAATGAACAAGAAGGAACAAAATAGAACCAATCAAATTACTAAATACGAAAAATATAGCTCAGAAATTCAGTAGATGGAATAAACAACAGATTAAATACAACTGAAGAGAGACTAAGGAAATGAGGAGATAGAGCTGAATAATTTACATGGAATATAAAATGTAACAGATGGAAATTATGCAGGATAAAGAGAGAGGATGGAGAGATTGGGGAAGAGGCAATATTTGAAGAGATAATGGAAGAGCATTGCCAACTGCTGTTGACTCTCATATTCAGATTAAGAATCTCTCGTGAACAAAAGGAAAACCATTTTAGAAGCCTCACAGTGAAGTGAGGGACGCCACAGACGGAGAGCATCTAAGACTGGAGAGAAAAACAGGTTGCTGAGGGGGTAACCACTGGACAGCTGACATTTCAGCAAGAGAAGCCAGGAGGCAGTGAGTCATAGCTTCAAAATATTTAGAGAAAATAATTCTTGATTTAAAATTCTATGGCCAGAGCATCTGTCTTCCAGGAGTAAGGGGGAACTTCCACTAATGAGGAATTCCAAGATTCCTCAGACTAAGAAATGGAGAGAACTCACACCTGAAGGCCTCTTTTGCATGTAATTCTAAAGGATATGGCTCAGAAGGGCAGTGGTCCCAGAAGGAAGGGTTGGATTCAGAAGGAATGGTTTGCAAGTAATAGTGCCACATGGGTAAGTTTGAACAGTGGTTGTGAAAACAATGCTAACAATGTGTGATCTGTGGATGGAAGAGAAACAAGATAGCCGTACATCCCCAAAGCCGATGGCATATAAACCGGGAAAGGGCGACCAGCAGTGAAACATTCTAGAGTCCTTTTTAAGAGAGAAAGGTAAAGATGTTGTTTTTAGAACTTTTAAAGAAAATTGGGAAATAAAGGGATAGAAAAAGGCAACTAGTCAAATGAAAGCTGTTATGGCTCTACTAATATTAGACCAAATAAAAGCTAAAGCAAAAGGCTTTACTAGAAGTAAAGAGGGTCAACATATATTGATAAAATGTTCAGTTTAGCAGGGAAATATGGTAATTTCAGTCTTGGTGACCTAATAACATAGCTTTAAAATGTGCAAAATAACAATTGGCCCAAACCCTATAAGAAATTGACAAAAGTCACCATTAAATGAGTATTTTAACTTACCACTGCTAGTCATCGGCAAGTGAAAAAGCCGATGTTCAGAAAGGGTAGACAAGACTTAACCGATGTGATTGGAAGTCTGGGTCCACCAAGCACACGTAAAGCGTGGCACCCAACAACTGGGGAGTGCCTTCAGGGCATCTCCAGAAACTGGCCCTGTATTAAGCACAAAGCAAGTCTCAACAACATTTAAAGAATTGATATCATGTGGACCATGTTATTTAACCATATTGCAATGATGTTATCAACAAACCACAGAGCAACAACACAACTGTTAACTTGTCACTAATTCTGGCCCCAAATTGCTGATAGACTGACTCAGTATGGTTGAGGATGCCAGGTTAAACCAGCACTTCTACTGATGAACCAGAGGCAGCTTTTGGCTCCAGTCTAGAATGGTTCTCGGGTCCCTCGTTACTCTAGAACTTTTCCTCGTCATCATTCTGCTTAGCAAGGTCTTCTTCATGTCATGCATTCATTCAGCAAATACCTGTCAAAGTTTCTGAAATTAAAATTTCTCCCATGCTGTCGTTGTTTATTGGTTCACGGGCAAGTCTCCTTGCACCCAAGTGTTCAGCGTGAACAACCCCACAGCCTGGGAGGGTTGGGGGGACAGAAATAAGGGGTGCCCAGTAATGAGAAATTCTGTCCTGGGGCTGTGCCAAGGGCTGAGGAACACAGACTGGGCAGGTTGACGTCACGTGGAGCGTGTACACCCACGCTGTTATGGGCTCTGCAGAAGCAGAGCGTCCTGCAGGGTGACTAGCAGTTTTCTAGGCGGCTAATGAGAAGAGCTTGCTGTAAAGAAGGGGGAAGTAAGGTGAAATGTGGGGACCTGATTGCACAACCAGTACATGTTCAAGTGATTCATTACTTGGGGCTGGCAACATGAGTGCTGACCAAGCTTGGGTGTACGGAAGCATTCTCAAGCAGAATTAAAAAATTTTGACTATGTATTCTGGGTGGACTAGATGGCCAGCTTTAACCCGCAGAGCCACGTGATCCCAGCACTGAGTTCACACTTGCGCTCATGGTGGAGAGGAGCAGTTATTTAATTGCCAAGGTTAAAGAGAAAGAACGTCAGCAGACCGTGAATAAACAATGCATTTGCCGCAGGTGAGAGCCAGAGGATTCCATTGCTCAGCGAGAAAACTGCTATGAAAGCAGCCGCCTTACACGAAGCACACGGACCCACGTGTGCAGGGCTGCAGGAACAGGCTGACACCGCTTAGTGCCCCATCATCTTTGGAAAAGGCAGACGAAACTCAGCAAAATCACATCATCCACTCGTTAAGTTGATGCTGTAAATAGTGTCTTAATGGTTTTGATCTTTTCTTATTACATATATTTATTTTCATTTTTTGTTTTATAAGACCTGTTATAAAGGGTCAATACTCTGGTTTATGTTTATGCATATTCAAGTGATACTATAATAAGAATAATGTAAAAAAAGTGCTGGGCATCCATAAAAAGTGATTTCCTTGAATGAACCCATATAGTCTTCAAGTTTGAGAAATCCTGATCATTTTATTTTTCTTCCTAAAAATATTTGCATATATGCACCATAACACTGATATGCTGTAACATTTTGCTTTTTTCTTACTTTTTTCAGTGTTTAAAGCTCTGCTTTTCATTATCAAAAAAGCTAGGCTGTTCTCTCCTCAGATCCACACTGTAAAATAAGGAACATGACATTCCATTAAATTAGGCTTCATAAAGTGTTGCAGCATACTTTTTAAAAAAGATGATGAAAAATGTGAAAACATCAATGACTTTTTATCAGACTTGCCTTCACCTCCAGAAAAGACTGGAATTAATTTATGGAGCCCTGAAAGAAGAAAAGGGAGATTGAACAGGCCAAGTTCTTTTTCAAATAGTAAAACGGAAACTTTTAAAGGCAAATTTTTCTCATAGTTCTCATTCTGACAAAAGAAACCCTATAGATCCATACCATACTTTTGAATTTGGACAGATCACGTAGCTGTCAGGTGAATGATGGCTTGTGTTGGGTGTGTGTGAAAACCAGCTCACCCTATATACGTCGGGCAGGTTTCACTTAGAAGTCATTCTAGCTCCTCCAAAGGAGACCGTGTCCCTTTGAAATTCCCTTACAGAATAAATTCCATCTCTGTTTTTTATTATACATTGCATTAACTCTTATATTAGGATAAAAAGAAACATACTCTGTTCTTTAAACAATAGAAAAGGGAAATGTCACTCTCACCAGGCTTTTTTTTGGGGGGGGGATTCTAACAATTCTTATTCTCAAAGGCAATTTCATTCTTTGGGGATATTTGCAGGCCAGTTAACATTAGCCCCTTGAAAATAGTATAAAAGTTTTCTCTCCATGCTTTAAAAACCACCCATACTCTTCCTGTTTTATGTTAATAAGGACACACATGCTATTTAAGAAGCTTGGGACCCCAGTGGCCAGAGGCAAAGAGTGTTGAGGTGGTTCTGTGTCTCCTGGAAGGAGACAATGTGTGGCCCAGGGAAGCCACTCAGTCTGTGCTGCAATAGGCTGGCCAGAAAAGGACAACCCTTGGCTGTCACAGTTTACCAGGCTTGCCTCATCAGTTTGCCAGAGAGCCCTGGGTGGCTATTGTGAGTGGGTGGGATATGCAGCGAGGAAGCACCATTCTGTTTTGGCTTTGGGGTAAAAAGTTCTTACTAAGTCAGCCCTGATGTCCCTGAGTAAGGGCTGAAGCCTTCAGCACGGGGTCTTGATTACTGCTACAAGAATAAGCAAGAACTTTTGAACTAGAAAACTAGTTCTCAACTGAAACTCAGAGAATGAAGAATAGTGGATGATTTAATATTATTCTTAAGTCACTGTCATACTGGCAGTAACACTCTCTTTTGCTTTTAACAGTGCAGATTTCTGCATATTTTATGTCTTCTAACTGTGCTTTTCTTTGAACTTTATAATTTCTAAGATGTTTGTATTGAACACCCAAGTGCAAGCTAAGCCATGGTCAATGTATTCTCTTACCTAGCATATCATTTATTATAAAAGTATGAGAAAACATAAGTCATAACTTATTTTTGAGAAATTCCACCAGTATCATTATAAAAAAGAATTGGTATTTTAGGTCCATTATCAGAATTGGCCCAGGATGGGATTCCTGCACCCGACTGGATTTACTGACCCAAGTCTTACTGTTGATGAGCTGAGCTGCAGAGGTTTACCAGGCAAAGACCTTCACTTAATCCATAGATGGCTGTCCTGTTTATCAGCTAGATTTCATTATCATTGCCGCCTTCCCTCCCTATCAGATGGCATGAAAGGGACGGAATGGATATGTTCTTCAACATGCATCCAAGCTACCTGACAGGAGCAACGAAGTCCTCGCATGTGTCCCACTGTACCCTCCTCTTTTCTCTTATTCAGTGGACAGTGGGGAGCTGCCGTCTGACCAGTTTTACTCTCTTCTCTTGCTCATTTTGCCTGCTAGCACCCTCCAAGTACTTTATTGGCAAATCAGCAGTATATTTAGGGATTTATTATGACCTAGGTTTGATCCAGCTTGTGAGACAGTAGGTGAAGCAATATAACTTTGAGAGATGAAAAAGTACAATATCTGAAATACAAATTTTGCTGGTGGGCTTAATAGAGGATTGGAGTTGGCAGAATAAAGGTTGGGGAACCTGGAGAAACATGAATAGAAAAGGCTTGACCAGAAAAGTAAAGAGAAATAGTAGAAAAGAATGCAGGGTTCAGTGACCTGTGGGTGCAACAAATCTGGAAGTGACTGTCCCCAAAGCACAGTGTTAGCTCTTTGCTCTCATGCTATGCTATACATGAAGGGCACATGTCTCTCCCGTCAACCTCCTAAGAGAGTCCATGAGAGGGACTGGGTCCTAGTTGCTCCGGCATCTCAGAGCCAAGTGCAGCATGCAACATATCCAGTACTCAGTGGATGCATAGCAAATTGTTTTCAGAACTACTTGTAAGTGTGAAACAACCCAAGTTCCCCAGTAGGGAAGTGGTTAAACCAGGTACCTCTGTGTGATGGAACAGATCACAGACACTGAAAATTTTATTTTTGGGGAATATTTAATGACATGAGAAAATTCTGATATGGTATTAAATGAAGAGAAGATATACAACTTTTATATACCACATGATCTTGCTTTTCCTTACAAATTACATCTTCTCTTTCAATCAACATGTTTGTTCCATGCGCATTACTGCTAACCGTCATTGTTCTAGGTGCTAGCTACATGTACGTGTGTGCATATATATATATAAACAAGCCATGTTCTCATGGAGTTTAAATTCAAAATAGGGTAAATAGACAAAGCAAAATCCCTAAGTTGCGTATTTAATTAGGTGACAAGTGCTGTGGGTTAAACAAAACAGGAAAGGGATGTAAGTAGTTACCTGGGAAATTTTTAACAGGATTATCAGGAGAATCATGCAAACATTGAGCAAAGACTTGGAGGAGGTGCGATGAAGCCATATGGATATCTGAGAGAAGACTGTTTCTGTGTGTGTCTGTGCACGTGTGTGTGTGTGTGTGTACCTACCATGTAACTCTGGGCAAGGCGAGAGGATGTCTAGGCCTCCTCACCTATGAGATGCATTTATCACTTATGGCGTTATTCTGGGGAAAGAATTTGAGCAAGCCCTCTGTGAACTGTAAATAGTATAAATCTTAAGAGATCCTGGAGCCTTAGTTACCTATGTAGTTGAAGGGGTGATATACGTCTTGAAGCGTGTATTTTTCAGTTCTTTCGCTGAGATAAAGACCAGGTAGTTGGGAGAGGTTAGCGGCGGGGGGCGGGGGTTGGGGTGACCCTATCTTGGGATCAAACCACGCTCAAACACGGGCAGTGGTTCAGAGAATGTGTCCGAGTCTGTGCGTGCGTCGTCAGCCTTTCCCTGTTCTTCTGCTGTATGTGGATAGGCGTTCGGTGAACCCAGGCCACACGCAGGAGGAACGTGAAAAGGAAACTCTAAGCACCCCTTACAAGGTTCTGATGGCGTGTGGCCGAGGGCTGTTTCTGGTCTACAGCAAAGGGGTTCCATTATCATTCTGTGGAATGAAGAAAGTTAAATTACTCTGTTTCACTCTTCTCTCTCCCCATCCCAGACGCTTACATCTGAACACCTTCATGAAGTTCCTCCTGTGAATTTTAGTGGGAAATTAAACCCAGTGAGGATGTTTGGAATAGCTTCAATATGCCTTTCAACTGAAGGGTGATTACAGCTCAGTCCTTTCATTCTGACTCCTGCCTTTCATTGAGGGTCACTTTGGTGAAGCGAGGAATGTATGCCCTGGTTCCAGTGGATGCACCAGTGTAGCCGTGAGCCCCTACCACCCAGAAGCCCAAGTGTATGCCTCTCAGTGTCACAGGCGGCTGTGCCATGCAGCCCTCTGATGCCAACCACGGCTACAGAGTCTCTCCAACAAAGTAGACATTCGGTTCATGGCCAGGCGGGCACTCCTAGAGGTCATTAAAGTAACATAATGTGGATAAGCCCACTCACGGTTTTGAGCAAGACCTCTGATTAGATATTGATTTCTGGGGCTGGGTGGATTCAAACCCTGCCCGGCAGCCACATGAGGGGGACTGCTTTCCCCTTGGCTGCCCTTCTGGGGGGGCATCTGGATCCTTGGCCGGCATATACCCTTGTCTGCCTGCCTCTTCTGAAAGCCAAGCTGCATGCTCAGATCTGGATGCCCAGGTGCCCAGGTGCAGCCCTGGGACCGTAGTGCTGAAGAGGACAGCTCCCCATGGCCCTTTGTGGCATGGCTGGCCAAGCCATTGGAAGCTGGTGCCTCTCCCTCGCGGGGGCCGAGAGCTAACATCATAACGCGGGGGCCGAGAGCTAACATCATAACGCGGGGGCAGGAAACAAATGCTTGGCGTCAACTCTGCCTTGGAGGAACTGTGATGACCCATTCTAGCCTTTCCTTATGAAAAGCTGGCCTCTAAATCGACACCCTCCATTTGGCAACTCTCTACATTGCCTTACTCACGGAAATACCCATGTCAGGCTCTGATCTCAGCTCCTTCATAGCCGTGTGACAGGTGAGAATCTAATTATAGCAGAAGTTATCATCAGGTGATTATTCATTCAAAACATTATATGGAACCACATGAAGTCATAATTCATTAAATGCTGATTAGAAAGGAGAAGTGAGAAAAAAAGAAAAAGGAAATGTTCAGAGGTTTGAGGGATCTCCTAAGAGAGGTGAAGCAGAACCTGCTTTAGGAAAAGCAACCATGTATATAAATTAACTGGCTTATTTAGGTTTGTTAGCTAGAAAAGCAGAGTAGAATGTTAGAATAGTCTGTTAGTTTGTGATACATTATTCCACTTTCAACCTCCCAGCTGCCTGTACCTACAGGTTTTGGAAATAAAATGGTTTTCAGAACAACTAAAATGGGAGCTAATATCGCTTTCCAGCTGGATTAGTTAATGATTGCTTGTGATCAATTTGCACTCAAGTCTCTGGGCAAGTGCTTCTCAGGGGTGCTCAGCCGACTTGTTCAGTCATCATTGAAAACATTTTCTCCTGGAGGCCTGCAAGCCAGTAAACTCACATGCAACATCTTTGAATTTGTATGGTTCTTTCATATCTGAAACATAATGTCACTGCTGTTTGGTTTGAACTTCCTCATGGCATCCCAAGAGGTGGATAATAGAGGCTTTATTTTACAGAAGTTGGGACATTGTGTCAAATTCTCATCAAACCTCACATCAGGTGGACTGGCAGAGAACTGCCAGGAGCAGACGCTGGCTTTGCCACTGTGCGGGGCACACAATCGGGGTCTCAGCATTTGGCCAATGTTTCATCTTTTTCTGTTTTCCCACGTTTGTGTGATGCGGTATGGGGCCTGTGGAAAAGATAAGCAGGCCTGGGTTTCTTAACAACCAACGCAACCACACAGTGCAGAACATAGAGCCAGAGTCTGGGGGAGGGCGGAACTGAGTTTAGCAGGTAGGGGACATGAACCGGGAGCTTGAGCAAGTTGTCCGATGGCCCCAAGCTTGGATCCTTCAGTCCTGAAAGGAGTAATCCTGACGTCTCGGGACGGCTGTGGGGATTGAAGGAGACGATACCTCAACACATCTGTCCGGAGCCTGGCATGTAACTCGTGCTCACTGACTACTAGTCACACTCTGAATTATTACTCAGAGTACTGGCTCTTAAGGGATGTGCCTCTATGTCCCATGTGCCTATTAGCTCTATCTACACAATTTCACTATATGCAGAGACAATAAATTCAATCTGTTAGTTGGCACCTTTTCATATTCCAGGTAACAGAGCTCTTCTCAGGCCCCCAGGCCTCCATAGCAGGAATGGGGAGACATCTTCAAAGCTCTGGGTGCTCCAGTGGGACCCCAGCCCCTCGGTGACTCCCTGCCTCAGCACACCATCTGACTCGGAGGTTGTGTGGCCCAATTCCAGCATGCTCTGAGTGGTCGGGCTCCCGGCAGGCTCCCTCCCCGCCTCTCACTTTGGGAAGTCCTGGTCTCCACTCTGTCACTGCTCTCCCTTCAGGTCAGAGGCCCTCTGAAGCCCCTTTGGCTGGGAGCTGTTTCCACTCCCAAACCTGTGCACCTCAGGCCTGCACACGCTGTAGGCATCCTGGCTGCGTCCTGGCCATGGACCCTGCTCACCCCCAAGAGAGTCCTCACCGCACTCCCGCCCCTCCTTGCTGCTGCCCTGTGAAGACCCCCACCGCTCCCTCCCTAGCTTAACTATTCCAACTGCTGGCTCGTGGCCACTCTCACTATCGACATTTCTCTCTTAATTCTGGAATGTTCTGTATCTTTGTAGATGAGCCTGCCCATGACCTGGTTCCTCTGTGCTCAGTCTACTGCCCCCATTGACCCATGTGCCATACTTTTCCCATTGTCATTAGCCAATCAGGTCACTCCTGATAAGAGCAGCCTGCCTGGCCTCGGGGGCCAGCTTCCACCTGCTCCTTACAACCCAGTCTCCCGAGGGCACTGGCTCAATGTTGGGGCCAAAATCCCGTTCCTCCCATCACCTCTTCATGGCCCCACACCCTCTCACGTCCTTGCTGCCCTCCCTCCCCAGCTGGAATGTCACAGTCTATCACCAACATTCCTACCCTGCCCACTTCCCTGGCCCTACTCCCCCATCACCATCCTCACTCTCAGAGCCAACTGTCATCACCCCCTGGTCTGGCCACAGAAGCATGTGTGCAGAGAAAAACACAAGGCATGCTGGCAAGCATCTCTACGTTCATCCCCACCCACTCCGGGTGGGCCCTGAGGCTGCCTAGCAATGCTCCTCTACCCCTCTGGGCCCTCTGTGATTTCACTCATTACTCTCTTGACTTCCCAGACTGTCACCACACCTCCCACCCCACCCGTCTCCACCAGAAAGAGTCCAGGCAGCCTGGAAGCCCCATGTGTCCTGGAGAAGACTCCCCTTTCCATCCATGCTTCCACACACTCCTGCCAGTGATGAGGAGGGGACTCAGAGCTCTGAAGCCCGTGGCAGGCCCACTACCTCATCCTTCCCTGCCCTTCAGCCCCTTCAGATGCCATTCTCCTTTCCTCTTTGTAGATTTTTTATTTCCATCCTTTTCCTTCTGCCTGAAAGACTGCCTTTAACATTTTGTGTAGCTCAGGTCTCCTGGAGGGGAATTCTTTCAGCTTTTTTGTGTCTTTAGAAATCTTTATTTCATCTTTGTCTATGAAAGATAGTTTTTCTGGGTATAGAATTCTATGTTGACAGTTTTATCTCTCAGTACTCCATTATAGATTGTATAATTATATATTGCCCCTCTGTTTTCTGGCTTGTATTTTTTCTGACAAGACGTCTATTATCATTCTTTTCCTTCTTCCTCTCTGTGCAATGTGTCTTTCTCCAGCTGACTTTGGTCTCCTTTTTTCATTGGTATTAAGCATTTCACAATTTCTTCATATTTCTTGTGCTTGCAGTTCATTGGATTTCTTGGATCTATGGGCTTATAGTTTTCATCAAATTTGGAAAAAATGTTGGCCATTATTTCTTCAGAAACTTTTTCTGTCTCTCCTTCTCATTTCTGTCTTTCGGGACTTCCAATTAAACATTTTTTAAGGCTTCTTGAAGCTTCCCCTCAGCTCCCAGATGCTCTGTTCATGTCCCTGTGTTTCATGGTGGCTAGTATCTATTACCAGTTTTCAAATTTCACTGATCTTTCTTTCTGTGATGTCTAGCCTGTTCTTCAGCCCATTCAATGTATTGTTCATCTCAGATATTGTAGTTTTTATATCTAGAAGTTTAGTTTTATCTTTTGTGTATTTTCCATGTCTCTGCTGGCTATGCTCAATTTTTCCTCTAGCTTCTTGAATATACAGAATACAATTTTAATAACTTTTAATGTTCTCACCTACTAGTATAATTTGTGTTACTTAAGTCAGTTTTGATTGACTGATTTTTCTCCTTCTTTCTATGGATCATGTTTTACTGCTTCTTTCCAGCTTGGTAATCTTTGATTGGATGCCACACATGGTGAATTTCATCTTGTGTATTCCTGTAAATACTATTGAGCTTTGTTCCGACATATTTAAATTATATGGAAACAGTTTGCTCCATTTGGGTCTTGTTTTTAAGCTGTGTTAGGGCCAGACCAGTGTTTAGACCAGTCTAATTTTGCACGGCCACTGAGGCAAACTCCTGGGAACTCTTCCTGGGTCTTCATGAACTTTGAGTCTTTATACGCTGGCTGGTGGTCATAGGATTTGTCTGAGCTCCACATATTATTTCCTTTGAACCTTTGAAATGGTTCTTTTCCTGTCCTCTTACAGTTTTCTCCATTCATGTGCTGACTAGTCCTTAGTTTTAGACCCCAGAGGGGAGCCCACTGCAGCTCTGTGGAGCCCTCATCTCGTCCCCTCTCTCTCCCTGTGAGGTCCTTCCTCTGCAGTGCTCTGCCTCACACAGCCTAGCCATCCTGGGCTTCCCAGATATCCAGTTCCATCTCCTCAACTAAGACAACTCTGGGTTCCCTTTCCCTGCGCCATGGTCTATAAGTCCTTTCTAGGTCATAAGCGGGGCAACTGTGGGAATTACCTCATTTAATTTTCATTTCTTAAGAGTTACCAATTTTATTACCTGATATTTAATGTCTTAAAAGCATTTAAAAAATATACTTTGGTAAATTGGCTGCTTCATACAGGAAATAAATCTAGTCCCTGTTATTCCGTCTTGGCTGGAAACAGAAGTCTGACCAACTGCTAAAATTTCTATGGATTTAACCTTAAATTATTGCTACAGAAAAATCCCAGGAACCCTTAAGAAGACAATTCAAAGAAAGTTGTGAGAATGAGCATCTTTAAATTAAATCAGGTTAAGAAAGTAGTAACAATAGAGTAATTACAGTGTGTTTATTCTGATTCAAATAAATGAAGTTTCTTATCATAAATACACATCAACGCAAAAAGCAGGGCTATCAGATTCGTTTGGGGTGAAGAAAATCTGGGACACTGTTTTTACAATTTAGAGTAAAACTGGTCAGGAAAAATAAATTCTAAATCAATATGTGTAATATGTATAATCTAAATCTAAATGTATATAAATCTAAATCAATATGTATAAGTAATTATTTTTTGCTGGAACATTAATATTTATAAAAATCAGCTTGTTAGAAATTAAACCAAAATGGGTGACATAAAGACATCACACTTTTAAGACACTTTATTCATATGTACGAAGTACTTTTAAAACTCAGCAATAAGAAAATAAACAACTGATTACAGAATGAGCTAAAGATCGTAACAGATGCCTCACCAAAGAGGAGGTACAGATGGCGAATAAGCACATGAAAAGATGCGCCAGATCATATGTCATCAGAGAAATGTAGATAAAACAACAGTGAGATGCCACTACACATAAAATAACCAAAATCTGGGACACGGACACCACCGAATGCTGATGAGGATATGGAGCAACAGGAACTCTGATTCACCGCTGGTTGGGATGCAAAATAACAGCCTCTTTGGAAGACAGTTTGCCAGTTTCCTACAAAACTCAATATGCTCTTACAATGCACTACGGCAATCATGCTCCTTGGTATTTCCCCAAAGGAGTTGAAAACATGTTCAACAAAAACCTGTATGCAGACATTTATAGAAACTTTACTTATAATTGTTAAAAATTGGAAGCAACCAGGATGTCTTTCATTAAGTGAAAGGATAAATAACTGTTGTAATACAGACAGTGGAATACTATTCAGCACTAAAAGGAAATGAGTTACCAAGCCATGAAAAGACATGGACGAATCTTAAATGCAGAGTTCTAAGTGAAAGAAGCCAGTGTGAAAGGCTATATAGTGTATGATTCCAACTATACGATGTTCTGGAAAAAGTAAAAACTATGGAGAGTAAAAGGATCAGTGGTCGCCAAGGTTGGGGTTAGGATAGGGATGAATAGATAGAGCACAGAGCATTTTTGGCAGTGAAATTAGTCTGTATGGTACCATATTGGTGGATAGCTGTCATTATACATTTGTCCAAACCCATGTACACCACCAAGAACGAATCCTAATGTTAACCCTGGACTCTGAATAATTATATGTGCAATGTAGGTTCATCAGTTGTAACATATGTACCACTCTCGGAGGTGTCATAATGGGGGAAGCTATGCATGTGTGAGGGCAAGTATTTGGGAAATTTCTGTACTTGTCTCTCAGTTATATTGTCAACCTAAAACTGCTCTAAAAAATAAAGTCTTAACAAAAAAGAAATCCGAAAAAACTTCATATGAATTGTTTAATAATAATAATCTAACAGAATGGTGGCATGACTGAGATGTAAATTAAGAATTAAGCAATGATAAAATGGTGCAGCCACTGTGGAAACAGTATGGAGTCTCTCAAAAAATTAAACATAGAAGTACCATATGATCCAGCAATTCCACTTTTGGATATATTCAAAAGAATTTAAAGCAGGTATTTCAAAGATATTTGTACACTCCCGATAGCAGCACTATTTACAACAGCCAAAAGAAGGAACTCAATGGGGTGTCTATCAGCAGGTGAATGCATAAAGTATGGCCCAGACATAAATGGAATATTACTTGTCCTCAAAAGGGCGGCTATTCTGACACATGCCTCAACATGGATGAAACTTGAGGACATGATGCTCATGACATAAGCCAGTCACAGAAAGACAATACTATATGACTGAGCCCATAGGAGGTCTCTTGAGTAGTCAGAATCAGAGACAGAAAGTAGATGGCGGGCCAGGGGCTGGAGGAGGAGGGAATGGGGCGTTAGTGTTTAATGGATAAAGAGTTTCAATCTGGGAAGATGAAAAAGTTATGGATAGATAATGATCAAGGTTGCAGAACAAATAAATGAACTGGTGAAAATGGTTAAGATGACAAATTTCATTATGTGTATTTTACCACAATTAAAAATTTTAAAGAAACAATGCAAGTTAAAAGAAAAGAAAGAAATGGTTTTCTAAGTCTATGTAATGTCTAGTCCTGAGTCCTGAGGTCCATGGCAGAGCATCCATCCTTGCCACTTTGCATGTCCTCTGGGGCCCGGCTGCCCAGAGCCCCCGGTGTGCAGCACAGTGTGGCTGTGCCTCTTGGGGTGGTGCCATGCCGCGCCCCCCACCACTGCAATGAGGAGATGAAACTGGCCCCCTGCCCGCCCAGAGAGGAGTCTGGAGCCAGGGGCCATTCCTGTGAGCCCTGACCTCATGGTCCTTGCCTGGGGCCCCCAGCCTCCCCTTCAGTTAGGGATGGCTGTCCTGTGATGAGCACCACCCCTTTGTCATGTTAGGGTGTTTGTGATCACAAGGCTGAGGCCCCTCAGCTTTTCCCTGCGCTTAAAAACCACCACCCTGCATGGGCGTGTGGAGCATGATTCAGTAGCAGCTCAGATCTTGGGGGGACGTGTTCCGGGGACTTGGCTGATTCAGGCTCCCCCTGAATCCACAATGAGAAGGCACTGCCAGGAAAAAGCTCCCGACACCAGCAGACATGTGAGGTCTGGAAGGGAGAGAGGGGACAATTGCAGCTTCCTCTGTGTCCCTCTGACCTCACTCTGCATGTGCTGAGACCCAGGGTCCCCACTGTGAGGGGCAGCTGGCCCCCAGGGAAATCAGAGCACTGGGAGCTGAAGGGAGGCCAGGAGCCATGCCGGGTGAGAGGCGGTGCTGCGCCTGGGCACCAGAGCCCCGGGGACAGCACACAGGCCCTCTGCCCAGAGGGGCGCCACCCGGCCACGGGCTCTTGGGAGACCAACTATTTTAAAATAAGCGGAGGGATAGAAGGACGGGGGGAGGGGGGGAAGATCTCATAACTAGAAGGCCCTTCCTTCTGATAGAATGCACAGCTCGAAACTGAGGGCCGGGGCTCCCACCCCACTGCTAACAGGCCATGTGAGCACGTGTGAGGTGGGTCCTGCCTCACAAGGAGGTCATGATCCAGAACCCTGAGTTCTGTGATGCCCTCTGGGACAGGAGGCACGGTGGCTGAGGCGAAGCCTGTATGCTCTTGCAGCCCTAGAGCCCAGAGGGAGGGTGAGGAAGGTTTGCATGCCAACACCAGAGGAAGGGACAGCAGGCAAGGACCGGGCAATGCGCCCGGAGTCTCAGGCACAGGGTCTGGGGAGTGCGGGTGGGCGGTTGGCAGAGGCGTGACCTGGGCGTGGGCAGCCGGGTGAGGACAGGAGGGGCAGTGTGTCAGGCAGACGGGAGAGGTCCTCGGGAAGGCCAGGGAGGCCAAGCTGGGCCTTGGATGCCCTGCCTCGGGAGGATGGGATGTGCTCCCTGGGAACTGGGTTGGTTTGGCCCAAGCCTGAGTCTGGTTGGGAAAGCTCACCTGCTGCCGCAGGGCCAGGCTCTGCCCCTGAAGGGGGCCGCATCCTGACAGGACCCTGGCATGAAGGTGTCCCTGAGACTCTCCCTTGGCCCCTCAGCCAGTGGCAGCTGACCATCTGAATGCAGGGTGGACAGGGCCTGGGGGTAGAGGGCGTTTCAGTGGCCCATGAGGCCTGGGTGCAGCCTGTGGGGTGGTACACCGTGCCCTGCTCTGAGCACATTTCTGGAGAGCAGAGTCGGCAGGTCATGCTGTGGACCTGGTCAGCTCAGGAGATGAAGTCTCCCTCCACTGGGCTTGCCCCCCCTCCCCCGGCCAGGCTGCAGCCCTGCTGAGGGGTGAGGCAGCTCTTCTGCACACACATCCACCCGAGCAGCCACGCGCCTGGGCCTGACCTTGTCCGCTCAGGAACCAGGAGAGCAGTTTCTCTAGGACACAGCCTCTCAGGGGTGGATCGGTGTCCCGGGGCTGCCGTCACAGGGCAGCGCAGCCTGGGGGCTCAGAGAGCTCCAGTTCAGTGTCTCAGCCTGGAGGCTGGAAGTCCGGGGTCAGGGGGCGGGCGGGGCTGGCCCCAAGGCCGAGAGGGACTCTGTCCTGGCCGCCCCGTGCGGGGGCTGCTGGGGGTCTTGGTGCCCTTTGTGGCGGGGTTGCTGCCCAGCCTGCTGCCTCCTGGCGAGGCCTCCTCCCGTGTGTGCCTGTGGGCACGCGGCCCCGTTTCACAGGGGCTCGGGTCACCCCTGCTCCAGTACGGCCTCATTGGCTAAGCTGGTCACATCTGCAATGACCCTACGTCCCAACAAGGTCACATTCCGAGGTCCTGGGGGTTAGGGCTTCAACGTGGGAATTTGGGGGACACAATTCAGCTCACAACAGGTGGTGTTTCTGGTCCAGTGACAAGTTGTTCTGGCTTTTCTTCTTTTGCATCCCACCTGTCCCCCAGGCTGGGACAAAGGCTACAGGTACCAGGACAAAGGTGCCTGGCTAGGGACGGACGTCCGGCACATCGGGCCATCACCGTCCCTCCCACAGCCCCGGAACGCGCATCAGGGCAAGTCCAGTGGTGGGAAACGTGCAGTTACACGATGTCATTGCCTCATGATCTCCTATCACTTCATCTCTTTAAAATAGACCCACTTGCTCCATGATTTCCATGAGCTGCCAGTCCCGTCTCCTCTGGGAAAATGGAGACAATCCGGGAAAGGGCCCTGTGCCTCCCTCCCCTGTGGGAAGACACACCTGATCGTCACCCGTGCACACAGAGTGTCTCCTAGTCAGCCTCTTTGCACACCCTCCCAGCACCCTGCCCCCACCACGCCTGCTGGGGTCCCATGTAACACAGACCTGAGCCTTTCATTAGGGTTTGTTATAGAGCAAGTGGGATTTGACCTCTGGCCTTCAACTCCACCCACCCCATTATCACGCCAGATCCTGATTTCAGCTGTGGAAACTGTTAACCACTGCCAAAAGGGGGTCCCTCACCCAGTCCCCAACAATTTTAAATACTTCAAAAGACCATAAATGTCTCCAGAAGAGGTCACAGTCATCACGAAGCAGTATGGAGAGCCCATGGGTCAACAGCATGGCACACGTGGCTGATCACAGTGACCAGGTTCACCCTCACACTCCAGGCCCGGGACACTGCAGCCTGGTGGGGCATGGTGTGCTGCCCCTCCCCACCTCCCTGGCTTTGGCCTTTGTGTCTTGGATACCTGAGGCCCTGCCCCTGCTACCATCCAAGCCCCCATGGGCACATGTCTTCAAGGGCAGACTGTCGGGCATGACTGTGACCACTCGGGAAAGCAGGCGTCCCCTCGGCCTCTTCAGTCTGAAGGACAGTTTGAAGCCCAACAGCGGAGGCAGCCGCACCCAGAGGAGCTGGGGGGTCGCCCGCCACCGCCGCTGGCCACCAGGGTCTGGGGAATCTGGACATGACCATCCTCACCATGCAGTAGGCGTCAGCAGAGGGCCGGCCTCCTCAGCTGGAGCTCCCCGGGCGCCAGCAGACCCGCTGCCGGGCTCACCATCTCCAGTGGGAACTCAAAAAGGCAAGAATTCTGGCTCCAGTGCTCAACAGAAGAGCAGGGAAAGTGAGGCAAGAGAGCAAATGATGACCGGGGGACATCCTGGAAGACGGCCCAGGGGAGGTGATCCTTAAGAAGAATTCCATAGGCAGAGAAACATGGGAAGAGACGCTAATAAACATGAACAAAATTGCAGGGTATGAGTGAAACCGACTATTGCAGTTATTCATTCAGTGAATACATCCTATTTGTGCTGAGCACGTCCTGGCAGAGGGCTAGCCTGCTGGGGGCAGGAAATAGATTAGCCCTGGCGTTGCAGGGTTCATACTCCTGTGAGAAGGGACCGAGTCAAGACTAGTTACCATGAGAGCAACTAGTCATGATGAGTCACGAAGTGCTGTCAAGAAACAGGCAAACAAGGCCTTGTCGCAAGGAGTAGCGGGTGGGGCCCGCTGAGGTTGGGGGCCGGGGAGGTGGGGCAGCCAAGGAGCAGAGACCCCACGTTCGGGGCTGGAGGAGCGTCCCAGGGATGTGCAGGCATGGCGTCAGCGCTGGAGCCAGGAGGGAAGGGATGGGGGAGCAGGGCTGGCATAGTACAGGCTCCTGTCCTGGGGGAAGACTGCAGCTTTGCACCCAGCATGCTGGAGGGTCTTCAACACAGGAGTGAGTCACGTCCTCTTGGGTTTAGAAGTCACGTGGCTGCAGGGGGTGTGGCCGGCAACTGCAGCTGTCCGGGGCGGGGGAGTAATGGGTGTGCAGAGGGGTGAAAGGGCAGCTGGGAGATGCACAGGGTCGCGCGGACTGCCTAGTGGACCGTTTACAGTCACAGAGTCGCGGCCATGGAGTCCGAGGTGCCAACTGACAAAGGGACATGAAAGGGGGCCGGGGGCCCGCACTCGGGAGATGCCTGGATGTATTTAACTCCGCGGGAGAAAGGCAAGTAGCGGCCGGGACTGAGCCCCGGGGCCGTGGGTGTTCAGGAGGAGGGCCCTGCAGAGTGGTAGAGGGGCAAGCAGGGAGCTGGGCTGGGGGAGGCGACGTGCCAGCATGGCTGACATGACTGTTAAATGTCACAGCACCCCGACTGGCCTCTGGAGCACAGTGAGGTCTGTGGCCACCGAGACCGCCACCCTGAAAGCTTTCTTTTCCTCCCCTGGGGACTGGGACAGGGCCAGCTGGGCTCCTGACTCCAGACCCAGGGTGGGCTCAGACCCCCGAGGACAGATTCTCACTGGGCCCAGGAGGAATGTCTGTCAGAGAAGTGAGTCAGTACTAAAGGCCCTGAAAGCTGCTCCTGAGCTGAGACAGGGTCATGTGTGAAGCTGCAGAGCCTCTTGTTCTGCTGATTTCTGAGAGGCCAGCGGCCCCGGGCCTGTGCCCCATGGCTCTCAGCTCCAAAACAAATGTCAACGGCAGCCACCATGGAAGCGCAAGCACTTAAGGCCACCTTCTGGTCTGAGGTTTGCCTGGGAACCAGGGTCCATTCAAGCTCGAGGCAGCATGGAACATTCTAGAGGGTGGGATACAGCTCCTCACCCTTTCTCTGGCCTCATCCATTTAGAGCATTTTCAAGTTTGCAGTCAAGTGTCAGCAGATTGCTTTCGTTTAGAAAATTTCTTTCTTTTACCAGCAACTTTCTGCAGAAGAGACCGGGGAGGATGTCCCACGTGGGAGCGATGGGTCTGTGGGAGGCACCACTTGGCTAATGAAAAACGCTCCTGGTGCTTCTGGCTAATTTTTGCCCAAGTCACTCCTCCTTCCCTGGGGCCCTTTGGTCTCCTTGAAGCTGTGAACCCCTCTAGCCATCAGGCTGCACCCCAGGGAAGGCTGCACCCTGTGCAGTGGCCATACAGGGCGGGTCTCCTTTGATATTAGCCAGAGGTGTTGCTAAATGGAGTGGGAGAGAAGGGTCCTACCTTTTAGTACCAGCCTCTCAGCCCATACCTGGTCCTCTCCTCTGAAGCCCTAGGGCAAGGAGGGGTCCGAGAAACGGTCGTGGATTAGCATGACCCACGAGGGGTAGTTTCACAGGGACAGCATGATGCGGGATGACAATCTTCACCTTCCTGATTCATCAAGACCCTCTCGTTTTCTCCTGGATTGAGAAAATCCTTAGACAGGGCTCTGCCCTTGTGGCCGCACACACTCACAGGTTTTACTGCAGGGAGTGGGAGGAGGCGATCAGCAGCCCTGGTTCCCACTGGGGAAATCAAGCATGCAACCCTGAGTAGGCTTTTATGAATGACCCATCTGGCCCCAGTGGGGAGCCTGAGCTCAGCACAGTCATGGATCTCCCATGGGGCCTGTAAAAGAACAGCTCTAATCCCATGTGATCTCACAGTTGTGGGGGCTGAGGATGAGCCCTCCCCTCCCACGGAGCTAAATGGCCTACACCCAGTGCCACTGGGCCCTTTTGTGCAGGACCACCTGCAGACGGGTGTGAGCTCAGGCTTCAGACTCAGATGGGGGTGCCCCTAGCTGGGAGCCAGCCCCAGCCTCTGTCACACATCTCCAAGTGGAGATGGGATCGGTGGCTGAGAGCACCAAGGGCAAGCTGATGTGCAATTATTTTATGTGTAACATAAACCATTCGGGATGCAATTAAATCAGCGGAGTCTACCTTCAAGTATAGTCTACCACTTCAGGCAGTGTAGGACTTACAGTATGTACTTACACTTCTCCATCTTGGCCTCTATGTCAAAGTTTTCATACATCTGGCTTCTGCATAAGTATAAACCCCATAATATGTTGCTATTGCTTACAGTCAACTGTATTTTAAAGAGATTTATATAATAAGAGTAAAACTAATATTCACTCCTGTAGTTACCACTCTGGTCTCTACACTGCTTTTTTCCACATGGTGTCATTTTCCTTCTGAAGGACTTTCCTAAACATTTCTTGTATTATGGGTCAGCTGGTGATAAATTCATTCAGCTTTTGTCTTTCTGATTTTAAGAATGCTGTTTTTACCTTCTTTTTTGGAAGATACTGTAGTTGGGTATAGAATTTTAGGTTGATAGCTTTTTTGTTTTTGTAATTTAAATATGTTGCTCCACCATCTTCCTATTCACAGGGCCTCTGATGAGAAATCTCTCATTTTTGTGCCTCTATACATAAAATGCCATTTCTCTCAGGTCATTTTTTTTAATATGTGCCTCCATCATTGGCTTCAAGCAATTTGATTATGCGACTTGGTGTAGGTAGCTTGATTAATGTTCACTGAACTTTGCTCTTTGAGTTTAGAGTCTTCACATCAAATTTTGAAAAAATTTTGACTGTTATTTCCATTTTTCTTCAATTATGTTTATATGTTCTATATCTTTCCTTAATCTTTGGACATGTGAAATATAGCTATGATAACTGTCTTGATTTTTTTTGTCTGATAATTCCAGTATTTGCATTGGTCCTGGATCTGTTTTGATCTATTGATTTTTCTCCTAATTATAGGTGCTGTTTGTCTTTCTCTTTGTCTGCCTGGTAATCTTTGATTGGATGCCAGATATCAGGAATTTCTTCTCATTGGGTACTGGGTGCTTTTATACTCCTAAATATATTACTGAGCTTTTTTTCTGGGATAGAGTTGAGTTTCATGAAAGCAGTTTGATCCTCTTGAGCCTTGCTTTTAGGTGGGATGGGGGCCTTGTTTAATTCAGGGCCCTTATTCTGCATTACTGAGGCAGGGGCTGGTCCTCCACCCAGTGCCTGGTAGAGGGGTTCCAATCTGGCTGGCTGGAACAGGCGGTATTCTCGGATGTGCGTGAGTGCTGGGCTCTGTCCCTCTAACCTTTCAGGCAATCCTTCCTCTGGTCTTCTGTAGTTTTCCTCACACACATGTGTGGATTAGAAACCAGCTGAGCACTTGAGGGTGAGTCTCTGCAGACCTAGGAGTGCTCTCCTCCCTGGGGCACTGCCTTTCAAAATGTCGTGGCATTAATCTCCCCAAACTATGAACTCAAGGAGTCTGCTGGGCCAAGTCGGGGCCCCTCCCTGCACTGAAAGCCCCAGGTGTGAGCCGAGCTGCTGGGGGACTCCTCTCATTTCCTCACCAGCCCACAGGGAACACTGTCTCTCACTGCTTGAGGCCAGTGTCTTAAAAAATGTTCTTCCGTATACCCGGCCTATTTTTTGTTCGTTTTTTTTTCAGTGTCAGGGTCACTTCGGTCCCTGTCCTCGTGTCTTGGCCAGAGCAGCAAAGTCTTCAATCATATTTCAACTCTGTCCGTCCCTACTAGGTTGTTCTAAGTTTTGCATCTTTCATACCCCCAGTGCCTGGAATGGTGACTGGCACTCGGTAGGTGCTGTCATGCTGATGCCATGGATAATGAGCCCAGGGATTTAGCCAGGAGTAATGAAGCGAGGGGGAGGCGTTTCTCACAAGCGTAAAGCAGGCACCTGCTTTCGTGTCCTTCACTTGTCTGTATGGGTCTTGTTTCTTCTCCCTGATGACCTTGAGGCCAAAGAGTCTGCCACCCTTATTCTTACAACTCCTTTAGGGCTTAACAACTCTGTCTTAAGTACTTTAGGCTTTTAATAAATATTTGTTTAATGAATAAACAAACAGGAGACATTCACACATGCATGTAAACAAATTTGGGTTAAAATACGAATACAGCAAATTCTGGTTCCACCCAGCAGCACCCCCGCACTGGCACTGTGCCATCCCAGTGCCAGCCAGTCACTGCCCCTGGAAAAAATGATGACTTGAAAGACGCAGCATAACTTTCAGATGAGAGCCCTGAGTCTTTGCAAGGATTTCAGGTCATTATGGGATGGAAAGAGTGAGGAACAGAGGACGTTAAAGCAGAAATGTCAGCTGCCATTGAAATCAACCACAAATAAAATCTTAAAGCAAATCAGTTGGAAAAGAGAAGTGAGTCTTTACAAATGTGAAAATGAGGACAGTGCCTGGCAGATAGCAGCTGCTGCTACACGGTCTTAATTCCATAGTCAGTCAGTTACTATGGACCCAACCTTCTAGAAGGAACCCTGTCACCTCCAGGACAGTCTTTTATACAGATGTGGCTGACGGGTACACGAGCAGGCTGATGGCAGGAGTTTCCAAGCCACTTGTGACAGGGGCAGGTGTCAGCCTCCAGGGAGGGAATCAAACCTGTTAGCTGGGGAAGGAGCTTTTCCATTTTCCTCCCCTTTTAGATAAATTGTGCCTATTTCTGATCTGGTACCAGAACCAGTCACCAGCAGAGCCCCACAGATACAGCCTGTAGGTCTCATTGGGATGAAATCAAGCTCCTGGCACGTGGTGAAGCAGGAGGCCCTCAGAGCCTGGCCCCCCAGTCCTCACCCCCACCCCAGAACCTGCAAGGTGGGATGCACAGCATTTGTCTTTTAAGCCCTGAGAACTTTGTCACCTAAATGACTTTGCATGTAATCTGTCTTTGACCCTTAAATATTTTATACCAAGTTTTACTGTTAAATGGATTCTTTTTGGTAAATACAAGAGCTTCTATCTTTGGATAGTCTCAGCTCTTCAGCGGCCTACATATGTGTTCTTTCCTGGCCCCTTGAAGAAGCTGTGGGAGGCGCTGAGCCCCCTGAGGCCCCGAGGGACTCCAGGAAGAGCGAGCAGCAGACCCGTCTTCCCCCAGTGAGCTGACAAACTGCTGCGGGCGTCGCCCTCTCGTGGCCACACAGCAGATGAAACGCTCCAAGGGCAGGTCTGAGCTACGGAAATGTGTTCTCCGTTAGGGGAAGCATTGCTGATGGCCCCTTCTTCCAGTCGTGTGCACACGCACAGCTGCGAGCAGATGAGCTGTCGCATCAGGGCTAGTTTCCCCTGTCCCAGGGAAAGAACATGAACATTACATTCTTTGTTGTTGTGTCTTTGAACCTCAGAACTGTAGACCATCACTTTGGATGTTCAAAATCACAGAGTGTCCGAGCCGGCAGGGATGTGGGGCGACCTCGTCCAAAGCCCTCTTCTGCAAAAAGCTAGAGGTTAAAGCCCAGAGAGATGAGTGACTTACCCGTGGGGAGGGGGGTCTCCTCTCCCTTCGGGTCCAGCCTTCCTCCTGAGCTGGGGCCGTCTCTCCCCACCGCCTGGCACTGGGCCTTGGTGCTGGGACTAGACAAGGGAAGCTGATGGTTGGGGTGACGGGCAGTGAGGTGCTGGGGGGGCCCTGGTCTTGCCCTGGATCGGTTTTCTCCTATTTCCTCTGCTTTTGTCTCATCAGATGGGCTGCTCTGTGGCCTTGTGAAGCAGTTCATGATTTTGGTGTCTTTTTCTTTTTCAGTTTGATGTGAAAATAAAACTGTTATTTCTTTTTTTAAGATTGTGGTAAAATATACATAACAAAATTTACCATCTTCACCATTTTTAAGTGTAAGTTCAAGGTCATTTAGTCCATGCACGCTGTGTGCAACCATCCCCACCATTATCTCCAGGATCTCTTCATCTTCCCAAACTGACCCGCACCAGTTAAACACCGACTCCCTGGTGCCTCCCCCGGCCCGAGTCTATGAATTCAACTTTGTGTCTGTATGACACTTTGTATTTATTTGTGTCTCTGTGAATCTGACTACTTTAGGGACCTCACACAGTAGGCGTCCTTTTGTGACTGGCTTATTTCCCTTAGCATGGTGTCCTCAAGGTTCACCCATATTCTAGTGTGTTTCAGAATCTTGTTCCTTTTTAAGGCTGAATAATATTCCAGTGGGTGGGTAGACCATGGTTTGCTCCTGTATTCCTCAGTGGATGGACACAGGGCTGTTTCCACCGGGCTGGGGCTGGGTTGGAGCCCAGCAGTAGGGCCTCCCTCTCACCCTCTGAAGGACGGGAACTTGCAGCCAGGAGGAGTAAAGCAGTCGTACACTCTCTGCGAGTGAGTGTGTGTGTCCCCCGGAGCCAGGCGGCCAGGCAGCCCTTGCTCGAGGTCATGGGCGCTCTGGGCAGCATGGATGCCCTCCTTCTGCTGACCTGGGGCCCAGCGCAGACTGCAGCCCAGGCCCAGATGCTAATGGAACCTGAAATGTCCCTTCAGTTGATCAGAAAACTGGTTGTTTGTTGAATAAGAAGTTCTTCAATGAGCAGTCACCAAATACATCAGACAGAAATATCCTCAGAGGGAGTGTGGATGGTAATGATTTTGTTCTGTGAAGTTCAATGCTGGAGTCATTGTTGAGAACATATGACATGGCCCTGAGAGTGTCTCAGCCATTCTCTCTCCACGTTGTTTTATTTCCCTGAAAAAACCCCAGAACCTGTCCAGAACTCGTGCGCCCTCCTCCTTCTCACCTCAGGGCCTCCTGAACGTCACCGCGGAGGAAGGCGCTTCGGCAAACCTCCTGTCGGTGCTTGCTTCCTGTTCATGTCTGGCTCATCCTTCAGCATCTCTGCTGACTTGGAAGGTCCATTTCTTGCTTCAGCATTCATGCAAGCAGGGAGCTTCCCCCAGTCATACTTACAGCATGAGGCCAAATTAAATATTATATCGCCCTTGCTGCAACTCTTCCACGTTCCTTGCTCTCTGTGAACTTCCCTTTAAAAACCCTGCAACATGATCACGATTTTCAATCAAAACAGGATTACTATTCCTTCCAGATCACTGCAAGCACAGGGAGCGATATGTAAATGTCTCCTTTTCTTTGGTATCTCTGAACGAAGGTCCTTTGTCCAAATGAGGCAGAAGCCCAGGTGGACCTGCCGTGTTCAGGCAGCAGACGCAGGGGGGCCCTGGCACCCAGGGGTCCCCAACTGCCCACGCCCTCTCTCCCTGGGCAGCAGGCACCACGCAATTGCAGGTCCTTGAAATGCAACAGGCAAAACGTTAGGAGGTTACTTAAAGTTCAGTCCACAAATATGGGCAAAGAGAAAAAGTTACAAAAAGCTGAGAAAAATCCTCAACAATGAACTGTGAAGCTGTTCTGTCTTTATGAGCTCTAGCAAATTGCTTCAGAAAATGAAAGTGCCATAAAAGAACTATTGGGAACTAGGGTGTCCTATGTAAAGTGGTCACTTGGTCATATTCTGGAGGAAGAAACTGCTGTGGTGACTTTAAAGTTCTGAATATATTTAAACTATAGCCTTGGTTAATTATGACAGGATTTTTTAAACAAACTTTCCAGTTTTCTACCTAGATGATATCCACTTAAGTCTTTGAAAAACTAATTTTTAACACTGAAAATGCGTTCTCATAGCAATTCCTTATTTTCTAATAAACTTAAGACAGACGGTGTTGTAGTTAATGGAGTTGCTTAAATTACTTTTTAATTTTCACTTACTTGAGCTTTTAGAAAACTGCCAGTTGCGGAATTGAAGCTTAAATGAATAGTTTCTTTATAACAGTTAAGGTAGCAAGGCCTTACCAAACAGTTTCACATTTTATTAATTAAAAATAAAAAGTAATTTAAAGTTATACAGGAAAAGATCCATTGAAATCACACAGCTTGCTTTTTTGGTAGAGCTGGGTGAGGTTTGAATTTTGAAATGCTTGAATGCAACTATTAAAATGAAGCAAAACCTCTGAGTAAAATATTGGCAAATTGGGTCAGCCCAGGTATAATTTTATTTTCGTTATCTTGCTTTTTAAAAAAAAAATCTCTGGCTTTATTGAAGGCTCTTTTTACACTTCACATTTTGGTAGAAATATTGTTAATTCTGAGCATATTTTCCTGAAAGGTTTCCCTCGGAGTAAAAAGGAGCTGGCTTTAAATTCTATCTTCCTATTTTTACGGCAGTGTTTCTGACACAGCACAGTGATATTTTTGATGAAAATGTCTATACCAAGCCTCTGAGTTTTTCTGAATTTGTGTAGCTAAAAGAGGACAAAATACTTTCCATCTGCAATTTTTTAAAGGTATAAGACATTAAAAAGAAACCTGCCTTAAATTAGAAACGGAAATAGTATCCTTTGTCTCCAGTCATTAATAAAATTGAAAATTATTTCTTTTCTCTAATTCTGGAGCATATATAATTCTTACACGACATCCGTGCCCATATGTACGCATAGATACACTAACAGAATCATTGTGGAGTAGAACGTTTTTCTTAAATACATGCTCCTAGTGTTTAAAAATAAATGTGTTTGGCCCATCAACTTATTATATAATAAAGACTTTATTTAAAGATTTAGGCTTGGGATCATGGGTTCCTCATTGATCCCTGTCATGGGAAGTACATCTTATAATGAGGAAACGATATAAGGGGAGTGGAAAGTTTACTGAAGCTGGTTTGACACCATGTTCCGGTTGACGTTCCCCCTGTAGAAGTAAAATGGGAAGTCGGCCCCTCCAGCCTAAACTCTGCATGTCAGCAGCCCGGGATGTGTGGAGAAGAATCGATTGTCCCTTTGTCCGGGCATGAGTGAGCCCGCTCTCCCGGCCCAGACTGCTGTGCCTTATTCTATCTCTGCAATTTTCTCGAGCTGTCTTCTTGAAACAGGCTGTGGAGTCCTTTATATTATCATGCAAGGGCTCCCGACAGATTTATGGCAGTGGACACACCTGTGGGGACTCCCACCCCCACATACACATCTAAAAACCCTGCCACGTTGTCTCTATCTTTGAGGAAAAACAAATTTGTGTACTTTCTTTTGGATTCATTCCAAGAGCTGACGGCCCGCGTTAGGTCCCAGCACTGCTCCTGCTTGTAAAACTTCGCAGGTGTGTGGACTGTCACGTAGTCCAGCTAGAGGGACCCACTCCAAGGTTTCCCTGTAATTAGCAGGGCTTCCTCTGGCTCCTTTAATCAGCTGGTAACACCTCGCTGTTTAATATCACAGCCAGGCAGTCACAAACAATGAAGGACCTACTCCAGAAACTAAAAAAAAAAAAAAAAAAAAAAAAAAAACCTCTGCTTAGTAACTGACATAAAATCCACCCTTATTCAATACAAAGGAATTTTGTTTTATTGTAACAAAACATCAGGTCTGTTGCCGATGCTTTATTTTGATGGCGGAAATTCTTTTTTTTTGACAAAGCAATCTCTCCGAGCAAGAAATAATGTATCTTTTGTTTATTTTCATCACTATGATCTGACTGACACAAAATAGGGAACAATCTTCTACTCTAATTAGTCCCATTCCTGTTTCTGAAAATGTTTGCGCCCATAGGTTTAAAAAAGTGAATATTTCTTCAAAAATTACCATTACGTTGTAAAGATGACCTGCAGGTTATTTTCCTCTAGCAAATAACTAATTTCCTTGAAATCCACTTTTTTATGTAATTAAAGTTATTCATTTGAGGATTTAAATGTGCTTTAACGTTTTAAACGGCCTTCGTGTCTGTGCAAAATGCAGTATTTTGAGCCCAGCGTTGAGTTCAGCTACACTTATAATTTTACCGCTGCTCTGTAATGCGTGTTGTTGTTCTTGTAGTAACAGTTTAAAAGGCGAGCGCTCCAAGGGAAGGCATTAGGACATGGTTCGTGCTGCCCTGGGGCTGAGGCTTCTGTTATCCTGGACTCCTTCAGAGTCTCCCAAATGAGTCCCAAAGCTTGATTTCTTACAGCGAGGCAGAGAGAGGGTCTCTGAGCGTGTTTATTGATACAGAATGTTCAAGACTGACAGACAGGCCTTTGCGTATGATCAAGCAACTTTCTGTGCAAATCTTACGGAATGTGGCATTCCAGACTTTAAAGGGAAAGAGAATTTGCTATGGCAACGGCACTCAGGGGCTGGAGATGGGGAGCCCCTCGGGAGCTCCAAGGCCAGCAGAATTTTAAGCATTTGCAACTTAAAGAAGAAGGGGAAACTCCAGGACTCTGCCAATTCTGTCTACAGAAATGGGATACTGTTAGAGGGTCCTTCAGAAAGACCCAAATAAACACAGCTCAAGCCTGCACGATAGGAGCTGGAAAGGACAGTTGGCTGAAAAGGTAGTGCAGGTCCTGGCCTTTTCTGTTGAGGGATATGCTGATGCTGCTCAATGTCCGAGAAGGAGCAGAGTTTGGGAAAGAGGCCGGTGACCGGCCAAGAAGTGCCCTCGACTGGGGCTGCCCTGCCCGCCCACGGCTGGCCCCCCGGGCATCGGCCTCCCCCAGCTGGAAAGCCCCGTGCGTCCATCCGAGGCCAGCCTGGGGGCCCGGCTGGGGGAGGTCTCCAGTGGCCAGGCGAGCACACAGCTCAGAGACATGCAGAGCCTGGCCGAGCGCAGCCAGCACTTGGGCTCTGGCTCCCAACACTGTGGCAAGTCTGTTTGTAGCAACAGCTCTGATTAGCACGGAAATCTCGTAGGATGCCAAATAATAAGCCTAAGTGAGTGGGGAGTAAAGGCGACTATAAACGGGTGTGATTTGCAGTTGTGGTGCCTACAAGAGAATGCAAAGGCGGCAGATTCACGGACAGGACTAGTGCTACCTCACGAGGAACAGGCCTTTATTACCGTCTCCCAC
>JAQQAC010019064.1:24596588-24729646 GCA_029783875.1 Phataginus tricuspis
TTTTCTTAATATCCTTTTCAGATTGTTCATTGTTATTGTATAGAAATGGACCTGACTTTTGTGAGTTAATTTTGTACCCTGTAGCTTTGCTGAATAGGAGTTCTAACAGGCTTTTTTTCTTTTTGGTGGAATCTTTAGGAAGGGGAAGGTGGACCAGGGCAGATGGACATTGACACAGGGAAGTGCTTGGGGGCCCAGAGAGGCATTACAGGCATTAAAAGCTGCCTCCACAAGACGGGCAGGCACGCCTTGCGCCATAGTCCAGAGAGCAGGGCTTGAGAGAGCCTCCCAGCAAGACCACTTCCTTTGGGGTCGTGGGTCACCCCTGCTGTCCTTCTGAGGCCGCAGCGGGCAGTGCAGCTCTAACAGAGGAGCTGTGTAGGCGTAAGGAGGAACTTCTAACAGCACGGTGCCCAAGAAGGTGGGCTGAGCAGCAGAAACAATGATCACAGCGTGCTTTCTCGCAGGAGAGCAGGTGTGACGGGGTCGGAGGTGGAGGGTCATCCCATTCCCGCCGTGCACTCCGTTTACTCCCAGCTCCAGGTCTGCGTCAGCCTCTGGTCCTCGCACAGCGAGGCGCTGCGGGAAGGGGGCGGGGGCAAGAGGACACGTGGAGCGGCAAGCCTGTCCGTCACCACATGGCAGTGAGACCGAGCTCACCTGCAGAAAATGGACTTTGTAGGGAAGAAAAGAAATTTCTAAACATTATCTCAACATGCAGAAAAAGAAATTACAAGACAGAAAATGACAGACAAAGAAGACAGAGAGTAAAGATCCAACACCAAAAACAGAGAAGAGACAACAGACATCAGAGAGATGACAGACATCAGAGAGACAACAGAGAGACGACAGACATCAGAGAGACGACAGACATCAGAGGGACGACAGACGGAGCCTGTCCTGGGCTGTCTGCAGACACCTGAGGGTGCCGGTTGGGAGGCTTCATCAGCTCACCACCCGGAGTGCCACTCACATTCTCATGAACATTTCGGAAAAAAGGAAAGAGAGCAGAAGAGTAAATGACAGAAGAGGGAGCATGAAGCTTAGAACTGATCATACTATGTTTCGGATAACAGACTAGATATCATAAAAATATGAATTCTTCTTGAATTCAGACTCAAATTCCTACAGACTTCTTTACCTTTATAAAAATAGGTGCATCTGAGAAGATGTGGTACATATACACAATGGAATATTACTCAGCCATAAGAAGAAAACAAATCCTACCATTTGCAACAACATGGATGGAGCTAGAGGGTATTATGCTCAGTGAAATAAGCCAAGCCGAAAAAGACAAGTATCACATGATTTCACTCATATGTGGAGTATAAGAACAAAGAAAAAAACTGAAGGAACAAAACAGCAGCAGACTCACAGAACCCAAGAATGGACTAACAGTTACCAAAGGGAAAGGGACTGGGGAAGATGGGTGGGAAGGGAGGGATAAGAGGGTAAAAGGGGCATTACGATTAGCAGACGTAACGTAGCGGGGGCACGGGGAGGGCTGTACAACTCAGAGAAGACAAGTAGTGACTCTATAGCATCTCACTACGCTGATGGACAGTGACTGTAATGGGGTTGGTGGGGGGGACCTGATGAAGGGGGTAGTTTAATCACCATAATATTGCACATGTAATTGTAGGTTAATGATACCAAAATAAATTGTAAAAAAAAAAAGAGAGAGAAAGGAGAAAAAAAAATAGGTGCATCTGGAAAAAGTGAAAATGGCTTCAACAGATAAGGAAAAGAGAGGGAAGGAAGGGGGCCACCCATCGAGAGCCACAAGGATCACATGGCCTCCCGCTCATTACAAAGGACCCAGCAGTCATAGGTCTGTGCCTGCTCCAAACACTTAGAACTGCTGATTTAAATTTAAAATATTGAACCAAGAGAAGCAAGAAAGGGAATTCTCCACTTCCCAGAAATAAAGAGGAAAATCTTAGCTCGAGCCGTCAGCAGAAGTTGCAGTTGCATGCTCCCAAGGGCTGGTGGCCACGAGCGGCCATGAACCCTGAGGTCCTGGAATCACTCCCCTTATTTGAGTCTCGGAGAAGAGAATTAGAACGTTCTCCATCATGCTTGCAAAGAGCAGAAAAATTTCTGTGTTTTGGCCCCAGGTCATGGCTTGGAAGAAAAACTTCCATAAAAAAGCTCTGAAATGAGAAGATTCTCAGTTTGTGCTATATGAGGTGTGAGGCCCAAATTCACACTTTTCCTCTTGGGGTGTGGAAGTACGAGGCTGGAATGCAAGCTCACAGACAGGAATTCAAAACAGGCAAGTAAGTCCCTGTCAAATAAGAGAGACCACAGAAGCCACCCCACTAAATGGGAGAATTCACACCCAAAGAACTAGACTTAACAGAGGGATCTGAATGAAACTCTAAACTGAAAATACTTCAAATACAACAAGAGACAAAAGAAGGGGAAAAAATCCTTAAAATAAGAGTAGGCAATTATGAAACAAGTATAAACAAATTTGAGAAAGAATCAAGTAGAAACCTTAGGTTAGTGAATTAGGGAAAAAAAGCTCCACTAATAGACATGACGTAGCTGAAGAGAGAAGTAGTCAACTGGAAAAAAGTCTGAAACCTCATTAGCATGCAGCACAGAGAAAGAAGGAAACGGAAATAAAAATAAGAAATGAAGAGACAGAGAAAAAAAACAGAAGCTTAAATATGCATCTATTAGGTGTTCTAGAAAGAGAAAATTATGAGACTTGGGAATAGGTGATATTTGTAGAGGAAATGCCTGAGATGTTTGCAGAATTGCAGGAAGGCATGAGTGCTGTGATCTAAAATTATCCTCAAGTCCTAGAAAGGGTAAATCCAAGCAGACTCATGAAGACAGAGCATAGCAAAATGCCAACTCTCAAGGATAAGGAAAAAAATCTTAAAAGCTACCAGGGATAAAAGGACAGACATGCAATAAAAAATAACAGTGAGGTGGCTTTTGAACCTCATCAGCAGACCAGATGCTGGAACATGGTGAACTAATCTACACAGTCATCACACTCGTAGATGCTGATCTGGGGCAGACAGACCAAGGGAACAGAGTAGACACCCAGAGAGAGGAAAGAGTATTTGAGGGAGGAGACATCACAAAGTGCTGTGGGTGGGGGCTAGTCAGTAAACGGTGTTCATCTACTTGGTTAGCTATATAGAAAAATATGCTCCATATCTTTATGGAGCCATCATCATTAGAACAGTTAATTTTTTAAGTAACAATAATACAAAATGTGGTATGCGTAAGTACTAAATGCGTCTGACACTGATGATGGTCAAAGAGATGCAGATCCAGGCAGTAAGTTCTCAGCAGCAGAGATGTTTTTAAATGTTAATGTCCCGCTCTGGGGGCAGGGAGAATGACCCAGTATTCTTGATTAAGGCAGAGGAGGGGGCACAGACTGACTGAAAACTTCTGGAAAGATGCTTAAAAAATGATCAAATGTCCATTGTCTTTGACTCGGTAATGCTATGCTGAATCATCTACTTTAGAGAAATAATAAAAAATGGAGACAATGATTTATGCGTGAAGATGTCCATCACCATGTCTGTTACAGCGAAATTGGAAAATAACCACAATAGCCATCGGCAGAGATATGTCTTTAAAGAAACAACGGAAAATTAAGTGATGAGATAGTGTAACAGTCAGTATAAACTGTTTCCCAGGAATTTGCAGTAGTAGAAATGTATGCGGGGTAATGTTCAGTGCAGAAAAGCACGTTATGTCGTCGCATATGAAGAATGACCACAGGGACCGTATAAGAGCACATGCAGTGTCTTCAGGATTATCTGAGTGGTAAATTCTGGAGGACTTTTATCCTCCTCTTTACGCTTTTCTGTATTTTCCATGTTTTCTGCCATAAGTATGACTGCTTTATAAGCACAACAAAATAATGAATGTTTAAAATATTAAACCCCCACTAGAGAGAGCGTCCTCTGACTTGGAGTTGCCCTGTGGTTTGAAGAGTGGCAAGAAATCCCGCCCGAGGATCCTGGGTGGGTGAGTGCCGGAGACTTTCCTCTGTGGGAAAAGGACGCTGGGCAGAGCCGTCGTGAGTGAGTGGCTTTGATGACAGTCTTTGTTCTGGGACCCGCCGTTTGGGGAGAAAGTTCTAGAACAGTAAGTGCCCTTAGGCCCTTAGGCTATGCCGCCTGTCAGCTTCTCTCCTTTCCACGGAGGACTGAATCTCCACTCAAGGAATTATGGCATTGCCCTGAGGCTGCCAAGAGGAAGACCAATTAGTACAAAGTAAGTATTTCCCCATCAGGAGAATGGATGGAGGCGCCCAGAGCACTCCTCTGAAGGCAGAAAACCCGTGGTTTCCTACACCCTGGGCCAGCCACCGCCAGGGATGAGAAGATGGCAGAACGTCCCGCAGCCTCCTGGGCCCGGGCCGGCTGGGCAATTAGACCTCAACATTTATTTATGGAACTGATTTTGCATGTATTGCTCCCATTTCTGTCTGCAGATAAAAAGCAGAGATAATCAGCTTGGCGTTGCGCGCAGGTGCGTCACCGGCCCCTGGCGGGACCCCTTTAAGGCAGAAGGACTCCGTCGTCGGCCCGGGTCTGAGTTAGGGTCAAACCATCCAACTCCGCCGCCAGCCACGCCGGCTCCCTTCCCCTGGGCATCGTCCTTGGCGGCCTGTGGGGGCAGCACTCTCAGGGCTCCGGCCACTTGCGGGGGCCGCTCTGGGGGGCAGAGGGAAGGCGGCGGGAGCGAGCTTTCCTCCGAGAAGCCCGGCGCCGCCTCTGCCCTCATTACCCGACCCCCCTCCTCGCCCTCCTCGCCCTCCTCGCCCTGCTCACCCTGCTCGGCCACGTGTTGATTCACCAGCGGCTTCCCTGGATTTGGCCCTCGCAGGGTCATGAATAGTTAATAACGAGAAAGTGGCCTCCCAGCCGTGGGCTCTCCGGACTCCGTTCCTCCAGAAGTGCCCCTGGGGCCCTGAGCAGACAGGCTGCAGAGCCCGGGCGGGGGGCTGGAGGGTGGGGACCTGTGACGACGCTCTCCCAGGGAGTCTCACCTGTCTGCTGACCTCCCTTAATGACCATCAGGGCAAAACAAACGGCCACCCCTGAAATCGGACCTCGCAAACCCACAGGGCAGCAGCTGACGAAACGAGTCATTGTAAAATTGAAGTGTTTTTGAGCTGACTGAAAAGAGAATGGTCTGTTTCTCCCCTGGAGTAATAACTACTGCCTCTTCGAAACTGAAATTAAAATACCAGAAAGAGAAATAGATAACCTAATATGTTTTGAGGTTTAAAGTTAACTTTGTTATTTTTTAGAACGTAGGAGGGTGTTTTTCCTGCTCAATCATATATCAGCTTCCTCTAGAAGTTTCTGAAAGGCCCCACGTACCACTTGTACTGCCTTTTTCAATTAAAACGTACTTAGAGGAATGTGAAATGATTAGTTGATTCAAACAGACTCTATTAATCAGTGCCGCAGTGAGGACTTTAATATTGACAAAAATTTGCCTCTCGGGACAAACAGACTGAGTCTGAGGTGTCTCCCAGGGTGTGGGATCAGATCCAATAACTTGAGGGAATAAATATGGTGATTCTATAAACCTTAAACGCTGCTTTCTGTTAGCGTCATTGCATTTGAAAACAAAACAAAGGGGGCTTCAAGCATAGAGTAGCCTTGTTGTTTGAAACGGACACGAAAATTCTGAAAGTGCAAAGGAATGAACAAAGGTAGCCAGCCAGTAAATACTTAATTTCGATGCTCAAGGGGACAAGTCAGTTTAGTGGTTGAAAAGGGATAACCTGGGTTTGTATTGATGCCCGTTTTTTCCCCTGCGTTTGAGAAATTCTTTACCTTGTGCCCTGTTTGCCTCCCAGAATGCACACGGATGTCCAGCCCATTTTCTGCGTTAGCTGAGTCTCTGAACAGTTGCTACTCATTCCGTGGTGGTTATTGTTATAAGCAGGAGCTTATCTAAAAAATGTTGAAATAAACAGAAGAAACAGCCACTTGAAAATTTGGTGGTGAAGGTTTTGTAAAGAAGAGTTGTCTCTGCTGAAAGCACTCGCCCTAGGTTCTACTCCATCCAGGAGAGGAGAGACTACCTTTGGGCACCTGCTACCTGTCCTCGCAGGCAGGCGCGGGGTGGGCGTGGCCTGCCTAAGCCCGGGCCACCCCGTGGGTGCCGCTGCGGAGTGTGGGTGGACTCTCTGAAACGCGCCTGTGAGCCCAGGGCAGAGAGGCACCCAGGAGACACCAGCTTTAACAGACCTACCAGGACACTTGTTCTGCGGTAACACTTGGTGTGTGTAACGCACCTCCATCCCACTTCCATGCCCCAGTACAAAATTTCCAAAAACCGAAGTCCAGTGTGCTTATACCGATGGCGAGAGAGTACCCAGGATGTACGATACCATGACAGCAGCCTCCAGGGTGTAGGCCACATTGACCTCCCACCATCCAACTTCAGCCACCGATGGGGAGCAGACAGATGCTCTCCCAGCATCCAGGATCCCGGCTGGCACCCTCTCGGCTAGAGTCCAGTCCTCTCCTCCACTTATTCAGGTGGCTGGCAGGGTTCAGGTCCTGGCAGTCGTGGGACTGAGGCCCTCTGTGCCCAGAGGCGGAAGTCCACATGGTGGCTGTTTGCTCTTCAAGGTCAGCAGGAGAATTGCTCTGACCTCTGGACCACCATGTACAGGGCTTGCCTGATTGGGCCGGGCCCACCCAGGGTACTCTCCCTTTGACGGTCTGCCATTCTCAGATGGAGAGGCTTACACGACCTGGACACCAGGGCTGGGGACTCATGGAAGCCACACCAGAGCTGTACCCACCATGTCCTCCAGTCCGCATGGTCTCTCCCCCACAGCACTTTCAGAGCAGCTGGCTTCTCACCTGGCGGCTCGAGGCTCCAAAACAGCAGGCCCACGCTTTTGTCCTTTCTGTGTCCTTTCTTCCTTCCTCATGTTCCATGCCTTTCATTCTCCTTCTGCTAGGAGAATGTCCTGTAGTATTTCTTTCAGAGAGGGTTGGCTGGCAAGAAATGCCCTTGGTTTTCCTTCATCTGAGGCACCTTTGTCCCCTGCATTCCTAACAGATAATTTTGCTAGAAATGGAACTCAGGGCTGACAGCCCTTTCATTCCAGCTGTCTGGGAATGCCATGCTATGCCCTCCGGCTTCCCTGACTTCTGCCAGGATGCCCACCGACATTCAGATGGTTTTACTGGGTGGGGCCTCACTTCTCCCTCCCTGACTGCAAGATCTTTGCTCGCTCTTTAGTTTTCCAAAGCTTAGGTGTGACACATACTGGCATTGGGGGGGTCTCTGAATGGTTTCCTGTTTGGGGTTTGCTCAGCTTCTTGGATCTGTAGGTTTATGTCTTCTGCCAAATTTGGGAAATTTTCAGCCATAATTTCTTTGAGTACTTTTTCAGGCTTTCCTCTTTCTGTCCTTCTGGGAGTCCAATGACATGAATATTAGGTATTTTGCTGCAGTCCCACAGGCCCCTAGGCTCTGTGGTGTGGTTTCCAGCCTATTTTCTCTCTGCTGTTCAGATGGGGTAATTCTATTGTCCTCCTTCTGGTCCATGCATCCCCGCTGTGCTGCTGAATCCACCCACTGAATTTTTATGTTCATATTTCAGTTATTGTATTTTTCAAACATCCATGGACTTAAATCATATCTTTGTTTTAAGTAGTTTACATGTAACTTCCAGACTGCTGTATTTCTCACCATGCCCTTCTATCCCATATTACAAACCTCAGGGTGGAAATGCCTTTTAATGATTATTGTGCACATTTAAAACTGCAGCACCACGCCTCCATAAATACCCTAACGTGAGACTAGATCAGCTCTGTGCTGTAGAGACGATCGTCCCGTGTCCAGAGCATTCCTGACTCATGACTTGCACGTAGTGAACCTCGGGGGGTTTCTGCTCAAAGACACAGGTCTTCCCTCTGCACAACTTGGTGATGAGATCAGGTCTTCCACCTACTGCTGTGCTGGTCCTAATTTAAAGATCCTTAAGGTAGAGTTGTGGGGAAACCCCTTTAGGGGTCTGGGGGTCTTCCTGTCAAACAAGCAGTCCTGGGTGATGAGACAGTCTTTCCTCAGTGTGGCAGACCCCCACTGTAGGTGGGGCTGTGGGTCTTAAAGGTAAAAATAGCTGATACAGCTGGACTTGAATGCAGGAACTTGAAATCAGGCTCAGACACCCAAATTAGAAGTGCCAGAGTGTGAGTGACCTTCAGCAGTGCATTTCGAGGGGTCTGTTGGTCATTTGTGCCTGCGAACATTCCTGGAGGCTCAGTCACTCTGGCCAGGAGTCCAGACCCCAGCTTCTGGGGCGCTCAAGCTGACAAGGCTGCCCTGTGCTCTCTGGAGCAGCTGGGCCAGGGCCCACTCGTCTGAGCCGTGACCAGGGCCTCTGCTGCCTCCGTGGAGCCCCTGCTGGATGTGCTGTCCTCCCCTCAGGGGCGCGGGGCAGGGGTGGGAACTGAGCGCCCACCTCTCTGCTGTCATAAAGCCCGGGGAGCTGCCTGAAGTGACACGCGGCTGCCACCTCTGCCCTCTCTGTGCTCCGGCCCCTCCCTCTTCTCTGCCAGTGGGTCTTCAGAGCCTGGAAGGGGACACCAATGGCTTGTCATCTGTATTCTCTGTGTCAGGGCTTTAGTAAGTGTCCTGGGGCTGCCGTAACTATCACAAACTTGGTGGCTTCAATCAACAGAAATTTGGTCTCAGTTCCAGAGGCCAGAGGTCCAGAGCCAAGGTGTCGCCAGGGCCACAGCCTCTGAGGCTCCAGGGAGGGTCCCTCCTTGTCCCTTCTGGCTCCGGTGGCTCCCATCAGGGCTGCCTCAGCCCACTCTCCGGGTCCACCTTTACCGGGTCCTCTCCCCTGGTCTCTGTGTCTCTCCTGTTCCTTGTACAGACACCTGTCATTGATTTACAGCCTATCAGATAATCCAGGTGACCTCATCTTAAGATCCTTAACTTCATTACAGCTGTGAAGCAAGGTCACCGTCGCAGTTCTAGGGGTTAGGATGTGGACATACCTTTCTGGGGGCCGCCACTCACCCCACCACAGGCCGCAGTCACCCTGAGGGACACCCAGAGCCACCGTGGTGGTGCTCACTGAGCTCCTTCTAGGACCGTCCCCCCTCCTTGGGCACGTCATGCTCATGGTTCAGCCGGCTCCAGGTCCACCTGAGAGCAGTGCTGGCGGCCTCCTCCATCCTGACACCACCCCACACAGCAGGAAGTTATCACCTACCTCCTAAGCTGAATGCACTCCATGATAAAAACATTGTTTTTTTTTAGTCATCTGGAAATCAGAACAAGAAAGCTCTCCAGTTGCCTTTGCCACATCTGGGTGCTAGTGATTCATGAAAGCACAACCTCATTCTGGTTTCCATTTCAAGTGATGTTTACAAGGAGTTTAAGCGGTTGTCTCTCAAAGAGACCTCTTTAATATATGGCCACTGGCTTCTCTCAGAGCCTGGCTTCTCCGTTTAAAAGCAGAATAACATTTTCCACAACCATATCATAGGAAACATTGGAAGTATTAACAAAACTCCTACTGGCAAATTAATTTCAGATCTACTGGTCTGCAAGTATAAGATGTTGTTATTTTATTTGCTAATTAAAACCAGTTCCCCCTGATTTTGCTTTCCTCCCTAATTTGAATAACAAAGAGAAACAGACCAAGAACCACATCTGCTGAATTCTCTCAAATATTTCTGAATGTGGGGAAGAGGGAAAACATGAGACACCAGCACAGACGCTGAGGAAACCAAGGATGTGCTGACTAGCGGCTGGTCAAAGCCCAATGAACAAACGCGTTTCCATTTCTGCCCACAATGAGTCTCAGCTCTCCAATCTCAGGTGCAGGATTGGGCCTTGGGTTCCCTCTTGCTCCTTTATAACAGGATTGAATCGGCGTGGTCCTGGTCTACATGTATTTCTTGATATACCTTCTTCCTTGTCTCCACCCTCGCCTTCAGTTTCAACTTAAAAAAAAAATGGTACTTATATCAGAATGTCCAAGGATCAAATTGGAAAGGACATGATGGAAGGCCAACAGATTAATATGAAGTTTAATATGAAGTTAATTGCCTAATCCTAAACATTTAAATATGTTGCTGAATAAGATTTTTGAATGTCTTTTAAAAATGCAATTTGTGATTCCATATTGCTAAATAAGCCAAAAATGTACTTTTTTGACATCTTACCTCAGCCATTTGGCATCGTACACCCCAGTGCCCCTTCTGACTCTTTTCTTGTGTCTTGATCTTAGTCTTGACCATTCAAATACAGGTAGAAAACACCACAAACCCGAGAGCGATCGCAGGTTCCTTGTTCTGATAGACACATGTTGTGTGGTTCCCGTACAAGGAGCCGCCTTTCCAGAGGCCAGAGGCTCTCACTCAGCAGCCCTGGACAGAAGGTTCTTGCTCGCAACGTGTCTGTGTTTGAAAGCCTGAACAGAAACCCCCAAAGGGAGACAGCTCTCTGGAGGGGCAGCCGTAGGCGCAGACATGGTGGGCCAGTTCTTCAGGTTCTTTCAGTTATTCGGGAGTTGGTGCAAATGGGGAGTTAGACGTCTGGGAGACAAGGTGGATGGGGTACAGCAGAGCCTGGCAGACTCTCTCCCTCCTTCGGGTGGCGGCAGGAAGGCACGCCTCCCGCACTCATCCTGCTGATAGGCGGTGGGGGTGGGAGTGGGACTGACCCCACCTAGGTCTGTCCCTGGTCCCACCCGTGGTTCCGCCTCAGCCAGCTGGCTGCTGAGGGCAGTGGTCACTGCTGCCATGTCATTTAGTGCCGTGTGCCAGCTCCTATGCCCGCCTTTTTACCTACAACTTCTCTTAGAGCCCTTGAAGTACTTCTGCATGGGAGGAGGGGGAGGAGGAGGGGAGGTGGGGAGGAGGGGCAGGGGGAAGGGAGGTGGGGAGGTGGAGGAGGGGGAGGGTTGGGGAGTAGCAGGTGGGGGGGAGGAGGAGCAGGGGGAGTAGCAGGTGGGGGGAGGAGGAGGAGGGGATCCACACTCTGAAGAAAACTGGGGCTCGCGGAGCCCGTGTCAGGAAGCAGGCAGGTTCAGCATTTGGATCAGGCCCCTCACTCGCCCCTTTGCTTCTTCCCTCGGTCCCTGCCTCAGGGTCTCATTCAGGCGCCCTGGCCGCCGGCCCCCAGGCCATCACAGCCCCTTCTGCCATGCCTGTTTCCAGCACCTCCAGCATTTCCTCCACCCGTCACCACCAGGGCAAGTCCTTCTGCAAATCTTTAAGCAATCAAGAGCAAAGCCTGGCCCCACACCCCACCCACCCCGGTCTGACCCCTCGGCACCTCCTGGCCCGAATCCTGTCAGGTCCCAGGGACACTCTCCTCCTTCCCCAGGACAATCCTCTCCCCTCCATCATGCCCGAGTCTCCCAGGCGAGACTGCGGCCCCTCCTGTTCCGGGAGGACCTTCCCAGGGCCCTGCTGCTCTCCTCGTGCCCACCCTCGGGAGCCAGGCATGCCCACCTCCTCAGGAGTCGGCCCGACACTCGGGGCCGCCGCTGCCCATCTCACCCGGCATATGTCAGGCGTCCTGCCGGCGCTCTGTCTTTCCCCTGTTGTCTGAGTGCTTGCTGAGTCAGGGCACATGTCTTCCTTCTCTGTTGCCCTCAAGAGATTTTCTGGCTCTTTTCTTGGCTAATTTGATCCATCTCTTCCCGTCCTACCATCAGGCCCTCGGCAGCGCAGCTCGGGGCTGCTTCCCTGCACTGGGGTGCTCCCTGACGGAGGGGGACACGCTGGCTGGCTTCCAGGACTCCCATCTCTCTTTCTATCCATTCTAGGAATTCTAAACTGCTTCCAGAGCCTTCTGTATTCTCTGGGATCTCCTGAGCAGAACAGGCCCAGGCTGGTGGGGGTCTGAGCCTCCACTCTCCTCACCTGACCTCCAACCAGAGCAGGGAGTCTAGGTGCTCTGTTCACTGAGCAGTTATTAACCTTACTGGGCGGACGGCTTGGTTTAAATCCTGGCTCTGCCTCTTACTCTTGGCGCGGTCAGTGGTAGCACACACAGCTAGCCTGCTGCCTCCTTTCCTCACCGGCAGGCCGGAGAGAGCGTCAGCCCTCCCGCGGGGGCACCGTGACAGCCCTGGGAGCTGCGGCTGAGTCGGGCGGACCAGCCTGCAGAGGCTGGCCTTAGTCCTCGTGTCCCTCCTGCCTTAGGGCTCACAGCCTCTTGGAGGCGACAGAATGTCCGAGGCGAGAGCTCTGGGCCAGCTCGGGCCAAGGCAGCACCGCTTCCTCCTCCACAGGGCTCCGACAATGGGTCTTCAGTTTCTGTGGAAATCAGAATTAGCCCCTGTTGCTGGGGTCACTTGGTGACATCTCATGAAAGCAGAATCAGTGGTTACTCTGTGCCTCGTCCTGCACAAGACCAGGTGCAGGCACCCCTTCCTGAGCCCAGGCAGCCCCAGGGCCAAACTCTGTTCACCTTGGGCCGTGCTCGAGTCACTGCAGGGCTGACACAGCACTTCCCTCCTGGCCCGTCTCGTAGGCTGCCACCCAGCCACTCTCTAGGCCACCATTGTCCCCACCTAGGGGCAGGCTTCTTTTCCAAGTAGGTGAGCCAGAGAGCTCCCGTGTGCCCTTGACACCAGAGCCAGCAGGTGCTAATTCCCAGCAAAGCCACCTCTTCCTTATGTAGACCTTCTGGGAGATGTGGTGCTTCCCACGGACCTCGAGAAGAGCTGCGCAGCTCTGGGCCGTCTGCCCTGTACCACAGTGCTGAGGGCATTTGCTCTGTTCAAACTGAGTGACATGCCTTCCACGGAGAAACTGTAACACAGGGAGAAGCAGAGGACCGGAGTTCTGCCGAGTAGACCAGGGGCAGGGTGATTTGTGACTCCAGGATTCAAATATTCTCTTATTCAAAAGCTCAAGAGACTTGATCCAGACATACACATTTTTTTCACTCAAAGTTGTCGGAGAACTATGGTGGCTGGGAAACCTTGGTTCAAACTGGTTTGAGCTCTGACTGGCTGCATGGGTGTGAAAGTAGCTTGAGCTCTCCAGACCTTTCAATAAAAAGGTCTAGATCATAAATGTTATCACACTGAGTGGTGACTGGGGAGGGGTGGCATGAGACAGGGATACTGGGGCTGTGCCCGCCCTAGCCTCCCGAGACTATTTCATTTCCAGGAACCCAGTGTTTCTATCTACGTGGTGACACATTAGTAACTAAGACTTCCACAAAAGGACTGGGGTATGGGGGGTGCTTATCAGGAACCTTAAAAAGGAAGATGGAAAGTGGTAATTTACTTCTGATTCCACTTTCCTCTGCCATCAACCTCTCTCACTGGTTCTTCAAAGAGGACTTTGAAGAAAATGTGTTTTTCTAATATCTTTATTTGCCAAAAATGGAAAGAATGATCTCATTAGACCCAGAGCTGTGATTTCACTTTAGGTTCAGTGCAAAGGAGAAACTAGCTCCTTGGTAACAAAGCCTATTAAACACACACATGTTCACTAATAGCAAGGGGACATTGGCAGAACCCCTGTCATTTAATTCTAAATAAACGCTTTCTATTCTGTATTGCAGACTATTAAAGAAGAAAGTACATTTGACTCCATTTCAATTCAAGGAGAGTTTAATTAGCATCTATAATGGCTACTGGTTTGGCCCATTTTGTCAGGCTAGGGAGCACGTGTGTCTGTGCCAGGTTCCCCCTTAGGGAGCACACAGCCTTGTCGTGGAGACAGAAGTGCCTCACATCTAATCATCAGTACTGATCATAATAATCTTAAAAATAGCAGTAGCAGGCACTCACCTGGCTCTGTGTGCATGAGGTTCTTCCAAGGCACTTTCAAGAGTCACAAGCACCAGGCTCATCCATCCGTCAACCAGGGCTCAATCAGTGAATGTTAGTCACCAGTCCATCGGACTTTGCTCCTATTTGGTGTCCTTGGAAGGGGCCGGTCTTACTTCGACCAGTGACTGGAAAGACCTCAGTGCCACCTGAGCTCTGGAGAGGGGCGGGGGCAGCTCCAGCCCTGGCCTGAGGCCCGCTCGGTGCCCTCGCGTCAGACTGGCTGCATCGCTGCGGACATTTCAACTCCTTGGAGTGAGAATGAACCAAGAAGACTCCAAAGCTGACCTCCTTTCACACCGAGACCCCCGAATAAGACAGGTTTTCATGCCCAGTTGGTCCCAGTCATTATTCTAATTGAAGTTCAACTTCTAAAGTCAGGCTTATTCCTTCATATTTCCTTAGTTTTACGCATCAGAGAGCGACCCCGAATGTCAAAGCCAGAGCAGTACAAAGTGATTTTTTAAATCAACAATAAACCAATTAGTTTATCTGTAGCAAATGTCAGGGCTTCCTTCCTCCCAGGGCCTGAAACACGCTAGTGACTATTTCCTCAGCTGCCCCGCGTGTGTGTCTGGAGCTCCGTGTACTGAGAGGGGCTGTAGCAAATACGTAAACAGCATGTGAAGGATGTGGAGCTGAGTTTCTCTGTATCCCTCCTGCCCAAAAAGACCACTGCTGATGCGACTGCAGAGTATCATGGGACAGCTGCACATCTTTTTGGGGTAGATTTTGACAGTGAAAGAATAATTATTGATTGTAATGAAGCGTCAGTACATAGCCATCAAAACCACTGCCGTATTTGGTCAGAGGCCTCACACGGGGCCCTGGCTAGGATGACCCTTAGAAGGAACACAGCAGTTAAGCAAACCTAATTGCCTGGAGGAACAGAAGCTCAGACCATTCTTCAGCAAGGAAAGCAAACAGTATTAATGGGGTTGCAAACACAGAACCATTCAGCCCCAGCGGTTGGATTTACTCAAGGCAATTGGTCCAGAAAGGAGCTGTATTACTTTTCTATTGTTGCTGTAACAAATTACCATAATCTTGCATCTTAAAAGAGCATAAATTTATTAACTTACAATTCTGGAGGTAAGAAGTCTCAAATGGGTCTCAAGGGTCTAAAATTAAGGCGTCAGCAGGGCTGCATTTCTTCTGGAGGCTCAGGGAAGAATCTGCTTTCTGGCCTTTTCCAGCTCCTAGAAGCCGCCTGTGCTCCCTGACCCATAGCTGTATCATGTTACCTGACATCTGCTTCTGTCGCCCCATTTCCATCTCTCTGACTCAGACTGTCCTGCCTCGCTACCGTGAGGAGCCCTGCGATCACAATGGGCCCATCCAAATAATCCAGGATAATCTCCCCATCACAAGACCCTAAACTTGGTCACAAATACAAAGTCCCTTTTGTCATGTAAAGCAACATACTCAGAGGTTCTGGGGGTCAGGGCGTGGACATCTTAGGGGGCCATTATTCTGCTCCTGCAGGAACTGTGTCCTGATTAGAGGGCAGTGGCGCTCCTTCTGGGAGGGGAATCGTGGGGAGTGAAGTTCACCATTAGACCCCACCTTGGGGTCCCTTGCAAAGAGGGAACAGGGTCATGAAGGAACAGCCTGGAAAACCCAAGGCAGCACGTGTGGGTGTGAGAACGAGAACAATATCTAACACCTACATTAGGCCTCACTCTTTCACACTCTGTCTTAATAATGACAGTTTATTGGGTAGTATAGCATTATCATCCCAATTTATGGAAAAAGAAATTGAGGTTAGAAAAGTTTGAGTTATACGCACAAGTTCATACATCTCTCATAAGTGGTGGGGTCTGAATACAAATTGAGGCCTGAGGGCACATCCATCTCTTTATGGTGAGTTTAAATATTTAAGAATCATGAAAATAGAAGACCTGGCTAATGCAAGAAAAGGAATAAAATGTATATTGATTGGGAAGAAAGAACTCTGTCTTTGTTTGCAAATGACATGAATGTCAATGTAGAAAAATCAGAAGAACCTACCCAAACCTTCTGAGCTACTAAGGAATTATATCCAGGTTGAAGGACACAATGATAATACACAAAAGTCAATCACTTTCCTATACACCAGCAACGAACAAGTGGAATGTGAAATTAAAAACAGAATACCATTACATTAGCACCACAAAAATATGTCTAAGTATAAATTTAAAAATTCTGTATAAGATCTATATGAAGGAAATTATAAAACTGATAGAAGACATGAAAGAACTAAATAAATGGAGAGCTAGTCTATATTCATGGAAAGGAAGAGTCAATATTGTCAACATATTGGTTTTCCCCAATTTGATCTATAGATTCAACCCTAATTGAAACCCTAGCAAGTTATTTTATGGATACTGACAGATTCTAAAGTATATGTAGAGTCAAAAGACCCAGAATAGCCAATTCAGTATTGAAGAAGGTCGAAGTTGGAAAACTGACACTACTTGACTTCAAGGCTTATGATAAAACTATGGTAATTAAAAATAGATAGAGTTTGTAGACAAAACTACAGTAAACAAAATAGATAAATAGATCAATGGAGCATAACAGAAAGCCCAGAAATAGACCCACATAAATATAATCAACTAATATTTGACAAAAGGGCAAAGGCGATACAATGGAGCAGAGAGAGCTCACTGGTGCTGGAACAGCTTGGCCTCCACAGGCAAAAATGATTCTAGACACAGGTCTTACACCCTGAGCAAGAATTAACTCAAAATGGGTCACAGACCTGAAGCAAAGTGCAAAACTAATGACTAAATTCCTAGAAGATAACCCAGGAAAAAACCTAGATGATGTCGGTTTGGCAATGACGTTTTAGGTACAACACCAAATGCACAATCCATAAAAGAAAGAAATTATATGCTGGATTTCATTAAAATTGAAAACTTCTACTCTGCAAAAGACAATGTCAAGAGAATGAGAAGGTAAGCCAGAGTGGGGAAAAATATTTGCAAGAGAAATATCTGATAAAGGACTGTTATCCAAAATATACAAAAAACTTTTGGAACTCAGCAATAAGAAAAGAGACAATCTAATTCTTAAAATGGGCCAGAGACCTTAATAGACACCCCCACTAAAGAAGATACATTTGTAGCAAATAAGTTGCACCACCTCCTATATCATCAGAGAAATGTAATTAAAACAAGGTATCACTATGCATCTATCAGAATGGTCAAAATCCCGAACACTGACAATACCAAATGCTGTTGAGGCTGTGGAGCAACAGGAACTCTCATTCATTGCTGGTGGGAATGCAGAATAGTGCAGCCACTTTGGAAAACAATTTGGCAGTTTTTTGTAAAACTAAACAAATTCTTTGCATCAGTAACATGATCCAGTAAACATGTCCTTTGGTGTTTACCCAAAAGAGGTGTAAAAGTATCTCCACACAGAAACCCATGCATGGATGTTTAAAGTGGCTTTACTCATAATTTCCAGAATGGACACAGTCAAGAAGTCTTGAGTAGGTGATAAATAAACTGTGGTACATTCAGACAATGGATTATTATTCAGCACTAAAAGGAAATAAGCTATCAAGGCATAAAAAGATATGGAGGAAACTTAAATGCATATTACTAAAAAAAGTATCTGTCAAGACTGTGTACTATATGATTCCAACTGTATGACATCCTGGAAAAAGGAAACTATGGAGATAATTAATAGATCAGTGGTTGCCAGGGGCTTGGGGGAGGGATGAAAAGGAGGGACACAGGGGATTTTTAGGAAAGTGAAAATACTCTAATGATGCTATAATGAAAGATATATGGCATTATACATTCATCCAAGCCCATAGAACGTGCAACACTGAGTTACCCTAATGCAGACCGTGGCGTCTGGGTGCTGAAGGTGTGTCAGTGCAGTTTCATCATTGTGACGAATGTGTCAGTCTCGTGGGGGATGTTGACAGTAGGGGAGGCTATACATGTGTGGGTGCGGGGTTATCTGGGAATTCTCTTCCTCTCAATTTTGTTGGGAACCTACAATTGTTCTAAAAAAAGCAAAAAACAAAAAAACAGAATCATGAAAGTACCCTTTCCATGGAAAGGAGGCATTTTTCATTATCACTTTGCAATGGGGCAACCTTACAGGAAGGAGCCATCCGGTTAAGACCCTCAGATACGAGAATGAAGCATCTGCCTGTGATACAGGATCTTTAAGGCCATGATTCACGATGCCAACAATTTCCTGCTGATTCCTGTAACTTTAAGTCACTTTGACAATGTACGCTGTCTGTTTCATGTGCTGTTCACAGAACCCTGCTTCATGACGTAAGCTATAGACAATGCAAATTTGTAAAGTATGATGAATGTGCCATGTGTCAGAGGAAGGATCAAAGGCTGTGTGTGTGCATGCTCCAATGTGGTAGACGTCCTTCCAAAGGTTCAGGGCTCTGAGGCTCTGTTCCCTGCAGAGAAAAGGAGGGGGAAAAGCAGCTCTGCTCAATAAGAGGAGAAAAATCAAAGCAAAATTTACATGGTATGAAATATTTTCGTGATCCAAAAAAGACAGGAAAGTTGGAATGATGAGAAGAAAGGGGCCAGAGGCCAAGCACGAGCTGCCGCGTAACCAGCACTGGCTGCCTCTGGAGAGAAGTGAAGATGCTGATGGCTCCAGGGTCTGCCTTTCAGCATCTCCATACTTCCCCTGGGCCGGCTGTCCTACTCAGTGCAGACTCCAGCTGTCAGAGTTCTGCCTCTTCAGGCTCTGGCCTCATTACGGCAGTGCTAAGCCAGCCCCAGTAGTACAGTTGGAAGGGTCCAGGAGAAGATGGGGGCATGCCAGCCAGCATCAGGGAAGGGACCTGGAGACTAGGTGGGCAAAGTAGGAAACTTCCCCATGGCTGCTTCTAAGAGTAGAATCAAGGTTGTGGAGGGTGAGGGTCAGGGTTCAAGGACCTGAGCAGTCATTGCTCAGGAGGAAGGGGAACCTTGAAAGAGGCTGGGGTCTGGAGAACACAGGACCAGTCCAGAGACAAGGTGCACAAAGCACCAAGAGGCTTTGGCTGTGCTGGGGTGCCTGGTCCCCTAGGAGTAGGACGTCTGTTTAATTGTCCAAGAATGTCACTTCTGAGAATGAACAGGGAGTGCTATAATATTCACACTATCTGTGAAATGGTTCACACTACCCATGAGGTGCTGTGGGTGGAAGAGAGGAAGCCAGGACCCTGCAGGGACCTCTGTGATGCGCCCGTCTCACCTACTGAATGGCAGAGGTATGCATGACTCTGTCTGTATGGGTCCCAAGTAGGATGAATGGAATTACTTTGTGACATTAGTTTTTACATGGGAAAGAATCACATTTGGAAAACTCCAGGAGTCTCACTTTTGAGAATTTACAAGTTAGTTTCCTCTAAGACTTGGAAGACTGGTGAAATTATTCTGACAAAGAGATTCATCTGATGCAAGTTGAACATAAACTTTGGTAATGAGTTATCCAAAGACAATCTAAATGCTTCTGCCAACCACAGACAGTTACGGACTTGTGAGGCAACCATGCCACGTATCTTCACATGCCTGCAGCAGAGACCAGCTGGGAGGCAGCTGCAGGGAGGCATCAGTGAGAAAGGCTTTCAAGATTCAGTGAGGGGAGCTCTGTTCCTGCTTAGGCTGTAACAAGCTGGGAGGGCATTGCTCTGACTCTCACCATGAGAAGCCACGTGATCTACAAGATCATAATTTCTTTGAGTCCCTTAGAGAGCTGGTCACAGGCAACAGGTAAGCTAAATTGCAAAGTGTGACAAGAACCCTGGGGAGATTTTGGACACATGATTTATTTCATGTTTGATGGGGCATAAAAAGAGGTAATTACCATACAAGCAGGCAAAAATAAAGGGCTGAAATTTAGTGATGTCTTAAATGCTGAATATAAGTGCATTGGGTTGAATGGTGGTTCCTAAAAAGCCACGTTCATGTCCTAATCCCTGAAATCTATTGCCTTACTTGGAAAAAGGGTCTTTGCAGTTGTGATTAAGTTAAGGATGTTGAGATGAGAGATCATCCTGCATTATTCAAGTGAGCCCTAAATCCAAAGACAAGTCTCCTTAGAAGACACTGACAGAGGAGGAGACAGACAGAGGCAAAACTGATGTGAACATGGAGGCAGAGGTTAGAGTGGCCAAGGATGCTGGCAGCTGCTAGAAGGTAGAGGAGGCAAAGGATCAGAATCTCCCTTAGGGCCTCTAAGGGAGTGTGGCCCTGCTGACAGCTTAATTTCTGAGTTCTGCCTTCCAGAACTCAGAGAGTAAATTTCTGTTGTTTTAAACCACCATCTATGTGGTAATTTGTTACAGGCAGCACTAATAAATTAATACAATGGGCTGAAATGACAGCTTAGAATCTCTGGTCATTCTAGACATGAGGGGAGTCTGCAACTCGTTTATCAACTTTATTTCTACAGCCCTTTACCAAGTACTTTCAAGAAAGACCCTAATGGAAGAGGACTTGAGAGAGTCTGTCTCAGTGGCACTCAGGCACAAAGCCCTGCCTACCTCATGGACCTTTGTCTCCTATGGAGCAAAAGCCATACTGTGGAAGGGCCAGCCCAGGGCCCAGAAAAAGGTGCTCTGCCTCAGGGCAGAGGAGGAAGCAAAGCCAGCTCTCCTGCAGTGGGGCAGAGCCCAGCTTGAGCCCAGGACCTGCACCATTACACAGCAGAAGTCTGCTCTTACTGCTGGAGGAGGATCAGGAAACACTCTCCACCCCCAGATCTTCCCACACACTAACAATGCAGAATTAGGCTGTCACAAGGGAAAGGCAGGAACACTGGGAAGCCTTGCTCCTGAGACCCGAGAGCATAGCCATCAGTAAGGCTGGAGCAAGAGAATGGAGAAACCTCTCTAAACCCCATCACAAGGGTCTGCACCAAATAAGCTGTCACAGCCCACCACTGGGAGAGGGTCGGGAATGTGGAGGAAGCTCCTTTCCATGCACAAATGTACAGGGCACACCGAGAGGTGAGGGTACAGCAGGTGTGTGGAGGAACATCCTGCAGTATTGCAGACCTAAAGTGAGCACAGAGAAGTAGCAGCCCTCCAAGGAAGAAATTTAAAGCCTGTGGCCACTGAAGGTAACTCTAGTAACAAAAACACCATATTCACTCAACTACTGAACAGATGGACTCAACTTGTGCACCAGCACCCTGTCAGAAAAGGCATGCCCATTTCTGGGCATAAATACTGTTTAAGTGAGTCTCTACCATTCTCTCACATGCAATGTCCCACATTTAATAAAAAGAACAAGTTGAGAAACACACAAATCTTATTGTCAAGAGACAAAACAACTGGTAAAAGCAGACCCAGAGATTATCTAAATGTTGGAACCATCAAACAGATTTACAATAGCTAATTAATGTAACAAAAGATAGGAGATAAGTTGGACAACATATATGAACACAAGGTAAGTTTCAGTAGAGGGATATTATCAAAAAAAGTCAAATGGAAATTCTAGAAATTAAAAAACAATTTATTTTTAAACCCTCGTGATATCAGAGAAGAATTCCTTTGGCAAGCTTATTAGAAATTTGGACACAGCAGAATAAACAAAAAGGTCATTGAGTTTAAAGTTAGGTCAATAGAAATCATACAAGCTGAGACACAAAGAAGAGAAAAAAAAAGAATAGGAGAAAAAAGAATAGAACATCCAGTATGCCCTGTGAGGAAATAGAAAATAATCTAACATGTAGTTTTATTCCCAGAGGAGAAGAGGGATTAAGAGATTTGGATAGGACAAAATTTTGTGTGTTAGTAGTGGATAATTCACCCAAATTTTAAAAAGCAACAAACTGAAAATCAAAGACACCAAAGTATCTCAAGAAAAATTAAAAAAGAATGACACATTCAAACATATCACATCTAGAGAGATAATAAAGCAACATCTTTGAAGCGCTGAAAGAAAAATGCTGTCTGACCAGCATTCTAAATCCTGAAAAGCAAAATGGAGACTTTTTAAGACCAGCAAAAGCCGAGCTAATTCATTCCCGGCCTCCTTGCACTACACAGAGTATTACAGCAAGTTCTTCAGCCAGAAGAGGTATGACATCAGTGGTACCAGATGCATATGTGTATCCACACGAATGAATGAGGAATGAACATAAATTACACCTTAATCTCTTTCAAAGTTTATCAGCTATCTAAAAAGAAGCAGCAATGTGTGATAGGATTTATAGCATATGTAGAATCAAAATGCATGACAATAAAAGGACAAAGAATAAGGGAGGAAAATGGAAGTAGAGTGCTGTGAGTGTCATCTACCGTGTGGAGGTGGCTTAAAGTATTTGAAGATAGATTGTTAAAGGTGAATATTGTAAACTCTAGGGCAACCACAGAGAGAGAGAAAGACTTGTAGAGATAAGCCCATTGTAAGGTAAAACTGAATACACAAAAGTATTTAATTAATCTAAAAAAGGCAAGAAAATGGGAAAAAAAGAAACAAAGCATTTATTCCAAAGATGGAATAAATAGAAAACAACAAGCAAGATACAGATTTAAAGTCGACCATATAAATATTTACATTAAGTGTAAACTCCATTTAAAATTCCTATTGCAAAATTGGAAAGAAAGTAAGAAGACCCAACTATATGCTTCAAAACATTTTTTAAATATAAAGACATAGGAAGGTTAAAAGCAAAGGTATAAAAAATATTTTGCAAACACTAATAAAAAGAAAGCTGAAGTAGCTATTTTAATATCAGGAAGACTAAACTTCAGAACAAGGAATATTATAAGGAAAAAAAAAGAGGGATGGAAAAAATTAAACATTAGTTCATCAAGATGACATCATAATATTGGACAGTGACTGTAATGGGGTGTGTGTGGGTGGGGACTTGATAATATGGGTGAACGTTGTAACCACAATGTTGTTCATGTGAAACCTTCTTTAGACTGTATACCAATGATACCTTAATTAAAAAAACAAGATATCATAATATTAATTGCCCTTATTGACTGAGCTTCAAAATACATAAAGAAAATGCTGAAAGAACTAAAACGAGAAATGGACAAATCCACCCTGCGAGTTGGACATTTCAACACCCCTCACTCAGTAATTGATAGAAAAATAATATACCAAAAATTCAGTAAGGCTGTAGAAGATGCCAAAGGTAGTGTCAACCAACTGGACCTAACTGACATTGTTCAGAACTGCACCCAACGTTGTCTTAAAGTGCACACAGAATATTTGCCAAGGTAGAACATATTCTGAGCCATCAAACAAAATAACAAAATTAAAAAGAATGAAATAGTATAAAGTATATTTTCTGACTACAATGTAATTAACCCAGAAATCAGCACTAGAATAATACCTGGAAAACCCCTGATATTTGGTTATTAAACAGCAAGCAATCGTTGGGTCAAAGAAAAAAATACAAGATAAATTAGAAAATAATTTGAATTTAAAAGAAAAATGAAAATAAAACATACCAAAATTTGTAGGACATAATTGTTAGTTCTTAAAGCAGTTCTTGGAGGGCAGTTTATGTCCTTAACTGTTTGTATTAGCAAAGAGGACAGAAATCAGCTACTTAAGCTTCCATGTAATAGACTGTAAAAAGAAGAGCAAATTAAATCCAGAGCAAGTATAAGGAAGAAAATAAAGATAATACCAGAAATAAACAAAATAGAAACAGAAAACCAATAGAAAATATTGAGATAAAATTGACAACCACTTATCCAGACTAATAAGAAGAGAGAAAACACAAAGTGCAAAGATGAGAAATAAAGCAGATTGTATATAAATTAGACATAATAAGAGAATGTTATTAACAACTTCACAACAATAAGTTGTATAATTTAGATGAAACAGAACAATTCCTTTAATGACACAAGCCACCAGGAATTCTCCCAAGAACAGGCAACCTGCATAACTCTCCATGTGTTACAGAAAGTGGATTTATAGTGAATTGAATTTCTCTGGGTTCTACAAAGAAAAGTACAGGCCCAGATGGCCTCAAGGACACCTATTACTAAACAGTCAAAGAAGAAACAATGCAAGTGTCACACAATCTCTTCCAGAAAGTAGCAGAGGAAGAAGCAGTTCCAGCTCACTTCAGGAAAGCAGCATTACTCCACATCCAAACAAAAGAAAGATATTGCAGAGAAAAGATGACCAGACCAATGGACCACACTAGATACAAAAACTCCTAACAAAATATTAGCAAATTGATCCATCAATATATAACAAAGATAATGTATCATGTTTAAATAATACTTATCAAGGGATGCAAGCTTGGTTCAACATTTAAAATCAATCAATGTAATTTGCTGTATCAACAGACAAAAAAAAGAGAAAAAAATGACCAATTTAGTAGACGGCAAAAGAATATTTGGGCAAAATTGCATATCTATTCATTATAAAAACTCTTAGAAAACTATAAATAGAATGGAACTTTCTCAGTCTGGTAAAGAGAAGCTATGAAAAACCTGCATCTAACACCATACTTACTGACAAATAAATGCGTGCTTTCTCCCTATAACTGGGGGAAAGGAAAAGATTGCTGCTGTTACCATTTTCTTTAACGTTGTGCTGGAAGTCCTACCCAGTGCAGTAAGGCAAGAAAAAGCAATACGAGGAACACAGATAAGAAAGAAACACTGAAAACCCTTTATTTGTAGGCAACTTGATTGTGTAGAAAATCTCCCAAAAGTTTAGACAAAAGCTCCTAGAACAATAAGTGAGTTTAACATGGTCACAAGACGCTGGTCAGCATACAAAAATGAATCTGTCTATATACTATTAATGAAAATTGAAAAATAAGAAAATTTAAAACACCATTTACAATAGCACCAAACTGAAAACACAAACAAAAATAAATGCACAGGTGTAAATCTACCAATATATGTGCAGGATCTATATGCTGCAAAGTATAAGACACTAATGAAAGAAATCAAATAAAACCTAAGTAGATGTAGATACACCACATTCATGGATTTGAAGACTCAATATTGTTAGGATCTCAACTCACCCCAGATTGATATGTAGATTTGATGAAATTCCAGTGAAAAGACCAGTAGACCTTTTTTTTTTTTTGTAGAAATTTAGATTCTAAAATTTATATGGAGATGCAAAGGACCTAGAAGCGCCAGAACAATTTTGTAAAGGAAGAGCAAATTCGGAAGACTTATAAAACTACAGAAATCAACAATGTGTTTTAATGTAAAGACAGACATATATATTAATGGAACAGAATAGATAGTCTAGAAACAGTCTTGCACATATAAGGCTAATTGATTTTTGGCAAATTTGCAAAGAAAATTAAATTGGAAGAGAATATTCTTTCTAGTAGTTGGTGCTGTAATACGAACATCAATAAACCTCAACTATTAGTTCACACTGTACACGAAAAGAAACTTGAAGTTAATCACTCACCTAAATATAAGGGCTAAAGCAATAAAAATTCTAGAATTACATAGAAGACAAGATCTTTGTGACACTGAATTAGGTGAAGATTTCTTAGATAAATGATATGAAAGGAATAAACCATAAAAGAAAAAGTGATAAATTTGACTTCATCAAAATTGAAATCCTTAGCTTTGACACTCTTAGGGAAATGAAATGAGAATCTGAAAACTGGGAGATAAAACATTTGCAAAATACATTTTAAATAAAGGACGTACCTCCAGAATTTATAAAAATGTTTTGTATATTCAATAAGGAGAAGACAAGTGACCCAGACAAAAATGGGCAAATATTTGAACAGACACTTCAGCAAAGAACACATACAAATGGCAAGTAAGTGCATGTAAAAGATGTTGAAATCTGGAAATACTTGTAACGCCAGAGACTTAAAAAGTGGTCAAAAATGAATGGGGGCTTATCCAGAGCACCCAGAGCCAAAGTGAAGGTGCCCCAGGGACCAAAGCCGGGACAATCAGAGCAACTGAATAATTAATGATAGCACTGAATCACGACCAATAGTGTAAAAGAAATACCATGCGTCAGTATTGATACAAATAAACAACTAAACAAATTCATGAGGGAAAGGAACTGCTCTTCCTCACAGTAGAAATCTAATCAATGTAGAAGAAATAATGGAAATAAAAGTTCACCATTAGGCAAACAATATAATGATTGTTTTTGGCAAGAATCATGAATTGATGTTATAGTTACTGAATGAAAATATGATGAAAAATAGCGTATCTGCCCAGTATCAATGTACCACCTCCCCACCCCGCCGCAGAAGGTAGTTATTAAAAGTGGGAGCTACTTAGCAAAAGGGAAAGTAACTTCACAGGGTAGAAAATTGGCAGACACGCCCTGCCCCGAGGCAGCAGCGACGCATCGCAGTGTGACGCAGTGTGACGCAGCTCCCATCAAGACTTGCTTCTGTGGTCCTGCTGCCTAAATGCAGAAACTGCATCTGTTTGCGGGGAAGCACCAGAAGAGCTCAATTGGAGGGACATGCTTTATAATAACTGGTTAGAACTTGTCAGAAGTGTCAAGGCCGTGAAAGACAAAGAGAAACTGTCACACGTTGGAGAATATCAGGAAATCTGACCATTAAATGCCATGTGGTTGCCAGGACCAGAGCCTGGCCAAGAAGGGAATCAGCGGGCCTCGATTAGGTTTCCAGATGAGCTGGCCGTATTCCTTATCAGTGCTGTTTCCTGGTTTCTGCAGGTACTCTGTGGGTTTTCCGGGATTGGAGGCAGCTGGAGGGAGGGCATAGGGTCTCCGCAGTACTGCAGCTTTCATGTGACTCTAAAATTATTTCTGAAAATGGCATTTGGTAGAAAAGAATGCCAACACCATTAGTCCTTATGGGAATGGAATTGCAGAAAACTCTGAGACACCACACGCCCACCAGAATGGCCAAAATTGACGACTGACAACCGCAAGGGTTAACAAAGATCTAGAGAAACTGGCTTTTTTTCCCTATTTAAAAAAATTGTGGTAAAATACACTGTGATGATTACTTTTATGTGTCAACTCGACCTGACCCAGGGGGCTCTCTACTTCTGGGTGTATCTGTGAGGTCTGAGATTTGCATCTGAATCCCCTGTGTGGGTGGATGTCATCCGATGGTTGAGGTCCTGAGGGGAACAGAGAGAGTGCAGGCTGCTGGACCACCCCCTGCCGGCTCTGCTCGAGCGGGACAGCGGTCTCCTGCCTCGCACCCGGACTCACACCATCTCCTCTTTAGTTCTCAGGTCTTCAGGCCTGGACTGAACTTACACCCAGCTTTCCCGGGTCTCCCGCTTGTGGATGGCAGACTGGGCATTTTTTAGTCTCTGGAATTGCATTAGCCAAGTCCCCATAATAAATCTCTTCCTGTATTTATATATATGTACATATGTATGTATACGTATATGTATATATGGGTCCTGTTCCTCTGGAGATTCCTAATACCCACAACATAACATAAAATTTGCCGCTAGAGACGACTGGCACACTCACAATGTCAGGCGGCCATTCCCACTACCTAATTCCGGAGTGCTCACGACCCCAACGGTAACCCTCTGCCCACCGAACAGTCGCTGCTATCTAGCCCCTGCCCTGAAATGCACCTGGGCTTTGTTTTAATCAGGTGTGCTAAATGCTAAGACGCTCAGACACAGACATGACTGCCATGAAAGAAGAACGTTTTATTCTCACAGATCCCTGGGAATAGGAGGCTAGGCATGCCTCATGGGCCACCCCAGGCAACACCAGGGTGGATCAGGAGGCAGAGAGGGGGAAACGAGAGCGAGAACATTTATTGTGGTTTTGTAGGAAAGGCGAGGCAGGGTAAGCAGACTGAGCAGATTTAGGGTGTTGGATATTTAATACTTCTGCAAGACCCCATGATGTCAAACATCATAAAATATAGAAAATAACAAACATGATTAATACCGCCTCCTACCAACCCTTAGCAATCACTGGTGTGCTTTCTGGGTCTTTTGGCTTGCCTATTCTGGACATTCTATATCAATGAGACCATACAATATGTTACCTCTTTTCTGACTTCTCTCCTTGAGCATCATGTTTTCAGTCCGCGTCATAGCATGTATCAGTGCTTCATCCTTTATAGGGCTGAATGGTATCCCATTGTGTGGGTACATCACACTGTTTCCCCATTCATCCTTTCATGGACGTTCGCATCGTTTCCATATTTGGGCAGTTGTGACTAATGCTGCTGTGAACATTTGCATATGAGTTTTTGTTTGAACACCTGTTCTTTTGGGTCCACACCCGAGGGTGGAATTGCTGGGCCGTAGGGTCATTCTATAATTAACTTTTTGAGGAACCACCAGACCCCCATACACAGTGGCTGTACCGTTTCCATTCCCACCAGCCCTGTGTGAGGGGCCCGGTTTCTCCACATCCTCGCTAATGCTTGTTATTGTTGATTATAGCCACCTGCCAGTGAACCTCCAGACCTTGTGGTGGGAATGCAAATTGTCCAGTCAAAATGGAAAATAGTCTTGCAGTTTCTCCTCAAGTTACGCATACCCTTACCCAGGGCTTGGCAGTCGCTGTGGTATGTCTATATAATGGAATACTTGGCAACAAAAAGGGACAAATCATAGATCCAGGCGGCCATGTGAGATGGACCTAAAGAGCATTATGCTAAGTGTGAAAAGCCAGGCACGAAGGCCACGTCCTGTGTGACTTCACGCGCAGGCCTTGCAAACCAGGAACAGGAACCAGATCCGTGGCCGCGAAGGGCTGGGTAGGAAGAGACGATGTAAAGCGCGAGGGCAGTTTCTTCGGTGACGGAAATGTTCTCGATTGTGGAGGTGGCTCCACGTTTGTCAAAAGGTGTCAAAGTTCAAACTTAAAATGGGTGTGTGTTTTACTGCTGGTGTGTTATGCCTTGAAAAAAATGGTGAATGAAACCCAGTTCCCCAGCCCACAGACAGATCCGCTTTCCTGATTTAGTGTATGGAACATACTTGCTGGCTTTGCATCTCAGCGTCATGGGACACAGCAAGGGGGCCGGTGGAGGCCATGCTTGTGTGGGAAACGGGGCCAGTCCCCCTGACGTCAGCAGCCTGTGCGTGGAGGCTGGTTTTTGTTTCTGTTTCACAAGATGTTTATCGGCTCCCTCACCTGGTCTTTCTCCCTCTCCTCCTCCTTCCTCTTCACCAAGCTGACTTAAATGTGAGCATAAAGATAATATCCAGTTGTTAGGGAATTCCCACTCCTGGCTTGGTTATTGATGATGAACCAAAACATTACTCATGGAATTTTCCTAGAAGAAAATACAATATTCCAGGTTCCTTACATAAATTATTTGAAAGTGGAAAATCAGTGCAAAAATTTTATTTCTTTAAATTGCAAGGCTCTATACAGCCACCATATGAGCAGTGATGATATAAACCGCTCGGTCGCAAGCTATCTGGCCATGGGCTTCAACGCGGATTAAAGGGGTAAGAGCGGTACTAATTGTATGGCCTTCAAGATATAACATATTTCATATTCCAGATAGTCCTGTCTGACCCAGAGAAAGGAAGGTGACATTTTCATCATTCGATACACTGTGGTTCATTCATTTTTTCTCAGGGGAAATGAAGTATCAGTCAAAAAAATAAAACTAGTTAGTTTCTTTTTTTTTTCCTTCAGATAGTATGTGCTCTGAGGTTAAGCACGAGGGCCTTTTTGAAGAGGAGGAAGGAAAACTCATCAGGGCCAGAAGAGGAAAGACAGGATTAGAAGGAGAGGCCTGGAGCCAGCAGGCCCCTTGCCCCTCAAGGGCTTCCAGCCGGAGCAGACCCGGAGCCCCCGTTCGCACACATGAGGGGAGCGGAGTACTCCCAGGTCGCTTGGGCACCTTCCCCAGATGAAGATGAAGAAGTAAAGAAGGAAAATGGAGTTGAATGAAGTAATTAAAATCCTTTTAAAAATTGTGTAGCCTAGAGAAGTTATGCCTTGCCTCATATCCCTATGTAAACACACACACACACACACACACATTTTCTTCTTTAAACAAGGATATCCAATCACTCTCTGTCCTGGTCACTTGGGAGAGCTCTGCAGCCCGGCTCCCCACTGCTCTGGTGACCTCTATAAAAGAGAAATTTGCCATACACCCAGAAGTGTTTCCCCCAGATCGCTTCTTTGATGCAGTTTTATATTCAACATATAATCAGAGTTTTGACACACAAGTTTATTTCCTTAAAATGGTTTAGGTCAAACCTGTATGTTTATTTAGATAAGTGTTCAGGACTTTTTAAGTCAAATTTTCAGCTCATGATTTTAAAGTTTTCTGAAGAACATTTAAAAACATGTACACGGTTTTAATTTAAGATCTGCTAAAGCTCAAAAGTGTCATGCAGAAGAGAGACCATAATTTCTAATGATAAAGTAGTGGAGACGGTAAATTCAAGTGCCCTTTTCAGGAAAGTTTATGACCAGGCCACAGCAAGGCAGGGACTTTATGAGGGGCCGGGGCGTGTGCGGCCACCAAGGGCTCCCTGCACATTATTCAGACAGATTAAAGAAAGTCACCCCCCGCCCCATGTCCTGGCAGTGCCTCCCCCTGGCCCCAACTGTTTCTAAAATACCACCAAGCATTAAAGTGAGATTTGAAGCTGAAGTTCCCAAACAGGGATCCAGTTTCCCAAAACAGAACCTAGATGTCATCGTGTTATGGGAAACTTAGGGATCATTCATCCCAGCCTGTTACTTCACAGAGGGGAAACTGAGTACTGTGGAGAGGAAGGGACTATTGAGGTCATTCCCAGTCGATGACAGAATTCAGAATCCCGACTCCTCCCCACTCTGTTCGGTTTCTGTTCTTCCACACAGCCTGGCTGTGGATAGGTTTTAACTTATTTTCTTACAAGATAAAGCAGTGTTTAAGTTGCATGTCTTCCCATTCCCAACTAGGATATGTAAAAGTCAAAATATAATATGCAGCAAGAGGAGAAATGGGTGACTGTGACCTGCCTAGTTAATCCCAGGCCTAGCTCTAGGGGACGCATGATCGTGCCAAGACAAGTCGAATCCTGCAGCTTCCCCGTAAATGCCCGCTTTTCCTGTCCCCCGTCCCCCCACTCCAGCCCTGCTGGTCCCTGGTCCCCGAGGGCCTGGTTTCTCGGTGGGTTGGCAGCCTCCCGCTGCCTCTACTTGGCTATCATCTTGCAGCTGCTCTCAAAATCAAGGTCGGTCGTCATTTCTTTCTTAGCACTCTCCGGGCTCCCACCACTCCAGAAGGAATCCAGACGCAGGAATTGGTCCTGCGAGACCCCTGACTGCAAGGCCCCAGCCTTCCTCCCCGGTGCCTTCACAACGCAGAGCGCCCTGCTGGCTCACAGCCCAGCCTCTTGTTCGGAGGGAGCCTCCCCGTGCTCAGGACGCCCCCACTGCTCTTCTGGTGGCGCCCACCACGACCCACACAAACCTGGTTGGTTCATTGGCCCCCAGGTCCTGCCCACATGGCAGAAGTCCAGCCAGTCGGGGTCCCATGCCTGACTTGCCTTCTGTGCTGGAGCAGGAGGAGGAGAACTTGTGTAATTCGTGATGCCATCCCAGAAGGATGCCCCTGGAGTGTCGTGCCTGTCATCCTCTGACACAAAGGGGAGGCCCCTCGCACCAAGAGAGAGTGGGAGAAGAGGAATGCCCTGTCATGGAAACTCCTGGATCCAGCTGTACCTGAAGTGAGACCTGGCCTGAGCTCCCTAAGTAGTGAGCCAACAGATGCCTTTTCTGGTAAGCAGGCTCAGGTGGCATTTGTATCACCTGCAACCAAGAGAGTGCTGGCTACTGAGAATCTGCCCCTTCCAGCCACAGGGACTCCCCCATTGAGGGGACACCAGTGCCTCTGGTCCCAGCACATTCTCATCTCTTCATCTGAATGCTGTTCCCCACCCCCACAGATGGTAGACATGGTAGACCTACTCTTTGCTAACGTCTTTTCCAGGCCCCAGAACTGTGGGCTCCCCACTCAGTCCTCAGTCTGGGTTCATAACCGCTCTGCCCTTCACTGGGCTGTGCTGTGAATCATCTGTTTATGTGGCTTCTGATCTACTTCTTAGCACAGTTTTAAGCACATAGTGATAATTAATTAAAAGGCACTGTATTCACAATCTTTTGTCTTTAATTTCTTCCCACACTGTACAAGAAGTGTGCGTTTTTTATTAGAGCATAATTGCGAGTCCTATTACCTCTCCGCCAAGCAGAGTCAGCCTCATCGGCTGGCCTCCAGTTGAAAGTGCGAAGTTTGAAGAGTAGAGGCTGGGTGGGGGTGGGGGTGGAGAGGAGAAGGCAGAAGATGTGAATGAAAATTTGAAGATTAAAAGCCAATAGCACAGGACAGTGAGAACTTGAGCAAACATCTACTCAGTCTATATTAAGTGATGGAAATGAGGTTCCCACCTGGGTGACCGGGACTTGCATTTCTTGCATTTCTTGCATTTCTTGCAGGGGGTGCTGGGGAGGGGAGAGAACGTGCTTTCCCGATTCATGAATTAAAGGTAAGCTAAGCTAAATCAGGCCACCCCAGAACAACACTGGATGGTAACCTTACCAGCCCCCTCAGGTGGGCAGCTCCTGAGAGGCGAGACCTTCCTAGTGGGACCAGGCAGCCTTTCAGGGGACTCAGCACCGCCTGATACCTGAGTGCCTCCCAGTGGGATAGCAAAGGAGAGGGGCCGCCGCTTTCTCAGCCTGCGGCTCCAGTCATCACTGTGGGGTCTCCCTTCTGGCCCCATGGCGCTGCTGGCTGCTGGATCGCCTACCCTGAGGGATCTGAAATGCATGGCTGCCCCTGAGAATTGTGGACACAAAGGAGGTCACAGGGCAAGCTGGCTCCCGGGTATACCGGCGGCCTTCCCCGGTGAGGAGGGAGAGCGCCGAGTCACCTCCAAAGCCTGCTATCTCTGCACTTGCATTTTAGCTTTTAAACCATTAATTTTGAGCAACTTACAATTAGAAAGGCTGGCTTGCACCTATGCATTTATCTCTGCTTTCTCCTCAAATCCATCTAAAATTGGACTGGAGGAACCAAAAGGCAACAACCCAGATCTCCAGGAAAACAGGAGAGGACAGGACAGCAGGCATACTCAGGAAGGTGCGTGGAGGCTGCAGGAGATGGGGAGTGACTCAGTGGCTGGGGTAGGACACAGATGACAGAGCACAGGTTGGGGGCTGCCACTGGGGAGCAAGCTGGCTCGTCTGGGGGCAGAACACCCCCACCCCTCAGCCAGTGTCAAGCCATCTTCCAGGTCCCCTCCCTCACCCCAAGAGGCTAGGTGCCAGCCCTCCCCAACCCTGGGAGGAGCGGGCGGTACTCTGGAGCATCTGAGCCAGAAACCATTCAGATGGTGGGTGGGGTGAGGGGTGGTACCAGGTAGCGCTGAGAGATGCGAGGGCCTGTCCTGAAAACAGGGTAGATGCGTGACAGTCCGCATTCTGAATGCTGAGAGCCCTGCCCATACCTCTTCCCTCCCTTGGTGCCCAGGACCCTGGAACCTGGGCTGATGCCCCAGAGCAGGTGGAAGAATTCCTCCCTGGAGACAGCAGGCAGCCACAATGAAAAGATAGACAAGTGTGCGCGTGTGCACACACACACACACACACACACACACAGCTGCCAGTCAAATTTTTAATGCTGGGCTTGGCTATGTGACATTAGCCCAGGGAACATTGCAAATACGATCCGAGTTGGAAGTGCTGTGCAAGGGGGCTTATTCTCTTTGGGCTGTGGTTGGAGTCCCGAGACCACAGTGAGCGCGAGCCTGAGCTAGCTTGCTGGAGAAGCCACGTGAAGCAGAGCTGAGGTGCCCTAGCCGAGAGCCTACCTACCTCCACAGCTGTAACTAAGGCCATCTTAAAGCCACAGGATGATGGCAGGTATGTAGTGATACCAGGCAGGACTGACTAAAGACCCACACGAGCGAATGCAGTCCAGAGTGCTGCCCTATGCAACCGTGAGCAAATGAAACACGTGGTGTTTCTAAATGTGCAGGTGGTTCGTTATGTAATGATCAATACCTGAGATAGACTGGAAGGATGTGAGGAAGTCACATGGCTATCTGGGGGGCAGAAAGTTCCAGGTAGGTTCATGTATGGGCACCTGCACTGTGTGGGGGAAGGGGCCGGGAGGCCCACGGACAGGAGCAGAGGAAGCCAGAGTCCTAGGGCAGGCGGGCAGAGTGGAAGTAAGGCAGGTTGGGCTGGCCTCACAGATCATGATAAAGACAGGCTCTTCCAACGTGTGAAACGAGGCCTTTTGGGGCTCAGAGAAGAGAAGGGCTAGCTCTGATTGCATCACCTTGGCACAGCTTAGCCATGTGAGTGGTGTGCCCTGGATTTCCTGGGACTGGTGGCCACATCCGGGGTTAGGTGGGCTGGCAGGAATCCTTCATAGATGGTGCTGGGTCCTGCCACTAGGGGCATGTCTCTCTTGCGATGCTCATTAGCACGGATGAGGTTTGCAAAAATGGTGAGGTAGTCTAACCATTCAGCTCCATCTACTGTCTGGCATGCATCAGCAGAGCCATCCATATTCTTAGCAACTCTTACGTTACTTTGCAGTATAATGTGATAAGAGAGGCTGGTTACTTTGATTCTTTTCCTTTACTTACCAATTTTTGGAATCTTGAGTCAATTGCCTACCATCAGCCACAGGTGGTCAATAATGTTTTTATTTGATTAACATGATACACATGGATTTTTACCATTTGATGTGTCTCCCTCCATCGCAGGGATTGTTCTTACTGAGACTCACCTTGTGTCATGTTTGGCCTGTGGAGACACCTTCAGGTTAGTTCCTGAGTCCTTCTGATATGACCCCAGTGGTCACTGGTCTCTTCCTAGCTTTCTGGCATAACATGATGCTCCAGGCTTATCTTGTACCTTTCCAGACCTTAAGTTGATCACTTCTTCAAAGAGATACCAAAATCTGGTGTTCACTGCCACTGGATCTAGGTTTTTCCAGTAGTTAGGAACAAAAATACACTGTTTGAGAGAAACTACACAGTGAGTTCATACTGATATTTCCAACACATTTAGAATGACATGGTATTACCTACTTAGTTCATTTTGTATTTGTATTTTTTTCTTTTGTTTGGAAATCAATTCTCAAAGACATAAACATAATAACACTTCTTTTCCTTACAGTTTTAGAATGACTGTAGCAATATTGTTACTAAAAACATGAATGTGGAAAACAGGGTAAGCCTTTTGCCATTCCTTTTGGCCTTACAATATCTCCCACGTAGGGATGCATACTCAAATTATTGTGTGTATAGCTATCTTAAATTTTTCCTGTCTGTATGGTGAAGTCACTAAGATGATACAAAAATTAGGTACTTTGTCTGATTTTGCCTCTGACATTTTGGGATTTTTTTCTCATTTTGATTTAAATTTTTATAATTATGCAAAATGTGCATGATTCCAAAGTCAAATCTACAAAACAAGGTTCATGCAGGGGAGCCTGGCTTCTGCCCCAAGCCCTGCTCTTGCCCCCTTTCTGTTTATGTCGTCATTGATCTTTCCACTGGTCTTTCCATTGATCTTTCTCAACTGAAATGTGGTATATGTTCCAAGTGAAAAAAAATACTAACAGGAGCTTGTTTCAAGAACAACTTTGACTAGATCTTAAAGGCATTTATAAAGCCGATGTCAGTCCCACATTACAAGCAAATGTTGTTACTGTCAAGAAAGCCCCACATCTTGGTGAGGCCTACCGTCCACCTTCCAGACCAGGCCAGAGTGTGGGGGTCCCAGTCATGGCTCTGCTGGGGAGAACAGGGCCCACACTGGCTGCTTGGTGCAGGAAATGGCTTATTAGAGGGTCTGATGGATTTGCTGTGTAGCTGAATAAACAGGCTCTCGGCAGAGCTGACTTTTAAACCGTACTGTTGAATCAGAGATGCTGCTTCATGGCACCAGGAAAACAGTGTTCCCAGAATCACCCTGGAAGCAAGGAGCTGTCGCCACAGCCATGCTCTCAAGCCTGCCACACCTGCTGGGCTCACTGCAGAACATGGGTGCTCATGCCCTGCCTCCAGGCACCCAGTGACCAGTCACTGTTGTGGAGGAACACCAACCATCTCTACCCCCGACCTGACGAGGATGTGGCAGAAAGCAGGGCGCTTTGTCTCCCACATTCCACAGAGTACATCTCACAGACCAGGGCTGCCACGGTCGGAGCAAGGCCATTTTAGCCTGCCATCCCCTGCCCCTGGGGAGGGAATGGTAGGAGGATGAGAAGGCCAGTGCCCCCCCCCCCACGGAAGGAACAGTGTTGCAGGTAACATTACATTTGCAAAGGCAGAGCCATTATCCCCACGCTGGTCATGTGCCTTCCTGAGCGATTTTCAAGGGGATTTTTTTAAAAGGAGACTCTTCCCTCTATGTTATGTGTGCCTCGGACACCGGGTCTCTGCTCCCTGCGAGTCGGACCCCACCCCACCGGCGTTACTCCTGTGACACGGGCAGATGAGTGGCTCTCAGACCTGACTTCCCGAAAGCGTCCTGACGCCCTTCAGCAGGAGGGCGGCTCCAAGGCAGGCTTCTCTCCCGCTAGACGCCCTCCGGGGGTTTGGGGCGGCGGATGCCACTCATTCGCGCTGGGCTGGAAACAGGGTCCGGGCCCTCGGGCTCCCTACCATGAGTGACACACGGCGCCGGTGAAAGAGCAGCAAATGCCGCGCGGGGACGAGCCGGGGAAGGGGCAGGCCTGCGAGACGCGCGAAGCCCGGGGCGGCCGCGGCCAGCGCGGCCAGGGCGGCGGGGGCCCGGCTCCTCTCGCGCTCTCTCTTACATGCTTAGTTCGTAGTTTCCAGGAAAAGCTGCGGAAAGCTACGTAGCTACGTGGCTGCGCGGCGTGAACCTCGGGCCTGCCGGAGCAGGGGACGGGCTGCGCGGGCTGGACGCGGAGGCTCTGGGGCGCCCTTTGGCCACGGGATGGCGAAGCCCGCCGGTCGGGAATGCGCTCCGAGCACACGGCGCTGGTCCGCGGCCGCGCGCGTGCGGGGCCTGCCCTCCCGAGAGCTCGCTGGGCCCCGGCGCCGCCGGGGAAGGTCCCCTGGGCCGCCCGGGGCTCCTAGCGCGGTGCTCGCGGCCCGGCTCAGCTTCACTAAAAGGGCCCGGGCCGCCCTCGCTCACGCGGCCTGCCTGACGGCCCGGGTCACCTGGGACGGGGTTCAAAGGCATCAAAGCCGTAAACCACCTCCAGGCCCCGAGCCAGAGCGGCCCGGCGAACAAAGAGCCCCCCGAACCACTTCAAACGCGCCCCCGCTCGGCGTCCAGATGGCGCGGGCCCGGGGTCCACGGGGCGCCCGCCGGGTCTAGGCCCCACGCTCCGGCCGCCGCGTGCCTTCCTGCTGGGCCGCCGGCGGGCGCCAGCACGGGCGGGACGCGCGTCTCCCCACATCGCGGGGACCCGGTGCCCAGGGCCGAGCGGCGCCGGCGCCCTGCTCCCCGCACCCGGGCGGGGCCGGACAGGTGGACGCGGCGGCCCGGGCGCTCCCGCCGAGCCTTGAGGCGCTGAGGCGTTAAAGCACTTAGGAGGGTCTGCGAAGGGCGTCGCGACCGGGGCTCGCCAGCAGCCTGGGGTGAGAAACGGCCCCCGACTGGAGGCCTGGGCAGAGCGGGCGCGTCCCCAACGATCCCCGTGGCGTGTGCGCGAGGAGTTGCGTCTCCAAGGAGACTCCAGAGTCCGCACGCCCGCTGTAGGCGCGCCAGGACCCCTGCCCGCGCAGGTCGCCCAGCCCAGGCCGAGCTAGCGGGCCGCGGGGCGGACTCGCTGAGCGCCCTGGGCATCCGGGCGCCTCCGGAGGCTCCCCGCCGCGTCCTCACCTCCTGGGAGCGCATCTAGGGTAAGACTCGCCTCCCGCGCCCCCGGTGCCCCGGGAGACATCCCGCAGCCCAGCGGGGCTCGATCTCCACGTTAAGAGGCGACAAAGCCCGGTGGGCAGAGCCCAGGGCGCGCGGAGGCCGGAGAGCGGCCCGATCCCGGGGACGGGGAGCGAAGGCCAGCCCCCCGGGTGCCCGCAGCGGCCGGAGCCGACCGGGGAGGCAAAACTGAAAGTGCCGCGCCGGGGGGCGGGGGCGGCGGGCGAAGGCCCCAGAACTTGTCCTGCCCCCGGCCGCGGCGGCCAATCAGCGCGCCGCCCTCGCTCCTGACTACTATTTAGCAACCCAGCCCGGCTAGAGTTTCCAAAAAAGTTAGAATAACTTCCTCTCCCGGAGATCTCGGTTTTGCACAAGCCGGCCTTGAAATCAGAGCCTTTCGAGCAGCTCGGGGAGCGTGTGCTCGACGACTGCGGGCTCGGCCAGCGGCGCGCGCTCGGCGCCCGGCGCCCCCAGCCCCACGCGCGCCGGGCGGGCGTCATGGAGGAGGGCTCCAGCTCGCCTGTGTCCCCCGTGGACAGCCTAGGCACCAGCGAGGAGGAGCTGGAGCGGCAGCCCAAGCGCTTCGGCCGGAAGCGGCGCTACAGCAAGAAGTCGAGCGAAGATGGCAGCCCGACCCCCGGCAAGCGCGGCAAGAAGGGCAGCCCGAGCGCGCAGTCCTTCGAGGAGCTGCAGAGCCAGCGCATCCTGGCCAACGTGCGCGAGCGCCAGCGCACCCAGTCGCTCAACGAGGCCTTCGCGGCGCTGCGCAAGATCATCCCCACGCTGCCCTCGGACAAGCTCAGCAAGATCCAGACGCTCAAGCTGGCCGCCAGGTACATAGACTTCCTCTACCAGGTCCTGCAGAGCGACGAGATGGACAATAAGATGACCAGCTGCAGCTATGTGGCCCACGAGCGCCTCAGCTACGCCTTCTCCGTGTGGCGCATGGAGGGCGCGTGGTCCATGTCCGCCTCGCACTAGCGCCGCGCCACCCGCGTCTGGACCCGCGCGCCAAGGTAGGTACTGAGCGCGACGGGCGCCCTCCGCTGCGGGGGGCGGGCGGCAGGCGTATCCGCCCTCCTGGGGGCCCCGCGGGCGCGGCGGCGAGGATGGGTGCGCTTTACCTCCTAGCCACAGATAGGGGGTGGGTGGGAAGCTCCCCTGGCCCAGGGGCCCCCTTGGGGCCATTTGCAAGCTTCCCCGCAGGGTGTCAGTTGGGAACGGGAGGGCTGGTGACTGCCTTTTCGGTCCTTGGTGCTCCTGGGGGTCGTGGGTGACTGTCGAGGAGCAGGCATCAGGAGAACCACCTGGAGCTGGCCAGGCGCAGGGAGATGGGAACCAGCTGCCCTGTTGTTCCTCGGAGCGGAGGCCGCCCGGGCAGCTGCCCGAGGCGGGTGGTGCGGGGCTGTGGCTTCGCGCTCCTCCCGGGAGCAGCAGAGCGCGTTTGTCGTGCGGCCACCCGTTCTAGCCTGCTGCTCGTGCAGGGCGTCCCGGCTTCGAGAGCCCTGCCGTTGGCGCCCTGGCCGGTTCGTGGACGCAGGGGTGCGGGCCGGCGCCCGCGTTTGCCTGGCGAGGGCGGGAGGACGCTGCCCTGCGCCAGCGGCTCCGGGGCCAGCGCAGCCCAGAGCCGGGACCGCCCTGCGCCTGAAGCGCGGGGGACGGGCGGCGGCTGAGGCGCGGAGACAGAGCGGAGGCCGGCCGGGGCAGACTCCGTGCTGCCCGTAGGCAGGTGGAGCGTCCCTGGAGCTGAGAGCCTTGGGTGCCAGCCTCGAACCTGGAGAGTCTGGGAGGGGGAGCTGCCCGCCCTGAGTGGAGCGAGGGGCCCTGGCTGGGAAACAGGTTTGGGGGGAAAGGGAGGCGGTGCGGACCAGCCTCTGTGCGGAGAGGCAAAGGACACGCAGCTGCTGGAGCATTGAAGTTCTGGATTCCTCTGGAAGAGCGCTCGGGGTGTCCCGCACCGGCTCCCTTTCACCAGACGCCTTCGAAGCCCCTTTCGACAAGCCCTAACTGCAGAGGCGCCATCCTTTCCAGAATGCTCTGTGAGGCGAGTGGGCATCTCCTGCCTAAAGCGCTCTCGGGCGATGGAAAGGTGACGATTTGGGGGAGGGGGCATAAAAATCCTTCCTACTTAGTTTGCTTTAGTTTCTTGCTAATCTTGCAATGTTTTTATAAAAGTCTCTACGTGACACAGCAGGAATTTAGATTAATCCAGAGCATGCAGCCGCCCAACCTCCCAAGCAAGCATACCTATTTCTTTCTTTCTTTTTTTTAATGTGGTTCTTTCATATCTGCAAATGTTTTTGCTATTGGCCACAAAAGGCTGATCTAGCACAGGTGGCTTAAAATTTTTTTTATTTGTGCCACTGGAAATTCTTTTGGTGAAACAGCTCCCTAAGATAGCCATTGTTTCATAGGTTTTTTAGAAAAGAATTTTTAGCAGAGAATAACTTATGGGACTCTTCTCCTATCTTTGTCAAAAACAGATGGAAAGTGTCTCAATCACATATTTCTCTAGGAAAGAAAGTTTGGATTGGCGGAGTACTAAAATGCTACAGTGGGATAATACATTAATTCTGGGTTTTGCTCCCTAAATTATGAGCTTCCATTAGTTAATACCATTTACCATTTATACATCCATAGTTTACAGCACATCTGAAATAAGAACAAACAGATGAGGAATGTCATCTTTTTAAACATACACATACAGCTTTGTTTAAGCAAAATGTCAACAGAATTATCATTAAGACTTCCCTCCAGAAAATTATTGAAGACAAATACCAGGAGATACTACCTTAATGTAAAATTTAGTAGGATTATTTAAAATTTATTTAAAATAATCACATTCCTAAAACTTAAGAGAATCATAGACCACAATTAAAGATTATATAAAAATAAAAGGTAGTACTTAATAATAAATGACAAGCATTGAGGTTTTTTGGGGAAGAGCCCTTAAAATATAATAGATAACACATTCAGCTCTAGAGCAAATGGTCTATATGGGGGCTTGATTATCTTTATATATTTGAACGTAACTGGCTAGTTCCAATAAACCAGTTTCTGTAGGTAGATAGATACCTACTTTGTACAGGAAAAGTAGGGATATATGGAAATTCTTGATATGTTGATGAGTCTGAACACACCGTCTTTTTACTTACCAAGGAGGTCAGGCAAATATTTTGATACTCTTTTTGTTTTAAACCCATTAGTCTCTGTGAGTATAAATAGAGCCATAATGGGTTTGATTTCCTGAAAATGTTGCTAAATGGCATTTGTTATTTATTTGTGACATTTTAAGGAAGCATTAGTTATATGTATCAGCAAAGAATTTCTAGACCTTTCAGTAATTGTATGTGATTTTAATGTCTAATGTGAGATGTTTTCACATGTATGAAAAAAGCTGTGCCAATGGAACAGTAACCATGAAAACCCTAATTGCCCCTGATATAAAGAGAAACACAGGAAATGGTGGAGTAGGGCTGGTGCTAATATTTATCTTGACTTTCTTCTTTGGCCTAGTATTTAAAAACACAAATAGACAATAAATCAGGTGTCTTTGGGCGGTCAGCTGGGTTCATCTAATCAGAAAATCCCAAATGGAGTTTTCAGGATTCCCATTAAAAGCCTGAGCCTTAGAAGCAGGGTCACTGGCACCTCGCTTGGAAGGTGGGGGGAGGTGACATTACTTATAGGACACTTTTCCTATTCTCTGCTTTACCCTTAAGAAAAAATCTTCTCTAACTTGTGCAGTATGCACAGATTTTCAGTAGGTTACTGTATTAAAAAAACTTAATTTTTGTGAGAAATTTTAGACTTTAGAGAACAGAGTATGACATTCTCACCATGTAGTATCCGTAAACTTTGTCATCCTTCCTGAAAACTCACTGCTTGGAGGTATTTGGTAACTGCTATATTCAGAATGCTAGCTGCTAGCTGGTCTTCATAGAAAATTAATTACTGTGGAGAACAGAAATGAAGAATCCCAGGAGAGCTTTTGATTGGTCAGAGTAGAATGAAAGACCCAGCCGCCTGAAATAAGCAACGCTTTGTTATAAAATACCGGTCAATAAAATGAGCGTTGGAAGCTGACCTCTGTTGTGTGGCTTTGCTCCCTTAAAATATCTAGTTCTTTTGTCCTTCATAAAGGAAGTCTTGCTACCCATCTGTCCATGGTGGGGGCTGCAGGGATGGGACTTTGAGAGTGGCTATTTGGGGTCATTTAAAAAACTTTATTGAGATTTTCTGAAGATGGTACTATTTTCAGACAAGACTAAGCCTAAAATAATTGAGTTTTCATCATTCTTGCTTCATTATATTCTGGGTAGACGGCATGGATGCCAGATTCCTTTTGCCTGGCAAAAAGATCGTAAAGTAAACTCTTTCTGAGCAGAGCACTATAACTCATAACTTTAGTTTAAATCTGGGCTTTAAAAAAAACAAATATTTTAATAAGCCAATTTTAAAGGCTGAGCTTTTATGACAGTTTTTAAGCTTAGTATTTATATTAATCTATTCTCACTGGTGTCTTTAAAAACCCTGTGAATGCATGCTGGAATGTCTGTTTATGTTTGTGTCTTTTCCTGGGAAAGGATAAATGTGCTGCAAAAAGCAAACCGAATACAAAGTTCTCTACTAGCAAAGAGCTCACGAATAAGGCAATAAAATTCAAAGAAGGGATGAATAAGTTACTGTAGCCAAGAAACAGAAAGCCATAAAGAAGAAATAGACTCTAAGAGATACAGGCATGATTGCATTCAAAAGGAAACCCAACATGAAACACTAAAAACAGGAAACACTTAAAAAGATACTCCATGTGGGTACCTGGGTCTGCACATGTGATAAAATTGTATAGGATGAAAAATACACACAGAAACACATACACACGCCTGCATGTGTGCTGCATGTAAAACTGGTAAAATCTGAATGAGGTCTGAGGTTGTGCCATGTCAGTTTCCCGGGTCATGATCATTGTATTATAGTTTTGCAAGATTTACCACTGGGGAACACTGAGCAAAGAGCATAATGGAATCTCTATGTATTATTTATTAATACTTCATGGGAATCTACAATGATCTCAAAATAAAAAGTTTAAAAGGAAAATATTCTGAAGATTGTACTGTTTTCAGACAAGCATTTCTTCTCTGGCTATCCCACCGCCACCCAAGAATTTAAAAAAATTCTGTATTCAAATGAACAAATTATATGAGGAATTATTACACCTTATCTGAGAGTAATAAACTAAAAATGTGCTTTAAACCAAAACCCACTTTTTTTCCCAGTTGATGTCATTTCCATTGTTTTTACGATAGGAGGAATCTCAACATATTTCTAGTATACATTAATTAGTTAACTGAAGGTGGTTACTTACAGTTCTTAAAGAGTAGAATCCCAGAAAGCTGAGAGGAGAAATACCAATTGATGCAATTATCCCTTTGCTAATAAAGAAAATATTTTTTCAGAGAAATTTTAGGAATTATTTACGTGAAAGTGATGCATTTACTTTTAAGAGATTAAATCTATAGTGACTTACATGAAACACACGCGGACACATGACTCTAAAGCCAAGATTTATGAAAATCATTCACCAAGAAGAGTAGAACCATACCGAGAGGGAGAGGAGACAGAGAGAGAAAGATATCAATCCTAAACTCGGTCATGGTTATTTTAAATTAATATTTGTCCTACGAACATACTTTGTGTTTTGGTTCAGTAGTAAACCTTTGAATGCAACTTAGTTATATTAAATGTGCCTTAATTTAATGTTTGTTTTGGAATGAGATACAGTGACATTAATGATGTGATTTTCGTGCTGATGTAAACCGGAGCACAGTGGGCGTTTTCTTCAGTGATCAGGACGGGCGTCATGTTAGAAGCAGGCTGGAATCAGAAACTGGGAGAGCCAGCACGTAATTTTATTCCAACATGAGAGAAATTTTTAGTGCTTAGTTGAAAATAGAATCATTTTGAACCCACAACAGTGTTTTACACACTTCAAATATCTGTATTGTGTTATCCATGACTGTATTGTTCAGAATAGCCTGGGCCTGTGATTATGTGTGAGAAAGACTGTGGCTGAGAGCTGAGTGCAGGGTGTCTGTTGAGGCTGTGTGTACTCACTCGCTTTCCCATCATATCATTTTCTTCTGTTATTTGACCAGGAAAGATTCAGATAACCCAGCTTCTCACGACGTCTCTCCTGTAGAACTGTAATTGTACATCTCAAATCCTAAGATCAATGCCTTTAAAATGGGCATATCCTTCCTTTCTTTAGACCAAAATTTCCCCATCAGTTACAAGAAGGACAGGGTTGAACCAAAAGAGCTTTCAGTTATCGAATTCAGTTCTTCTGGAAAATGCTCTTTCTTTTTAGCTCACATTCAGCCTTTAAAAAGTAACCATCTGCTTCTTTTGGGGGGAAATTGTAAATTTAGTGATGTCTGGCATTCGGTTCCAATTTCTCACTGTCTAATTTGATGGAGGTTCCCATTTGTTTCTAGGGATGTGCAGATCTGTGTGTGACTGACAGGGAAGATGTGGGCACCAACCTTGGTTTTTATTAACCCTTTGATGGTGACCGAATGTCAAACCCTGAGCCTGTGGCTGAGGTGTCCAGTGCTTTTCCAGAGCAACGCGCAGGACAGGACAACGTGGGGCAGGTTTCAGCCTTTGGCTGTGAACGGGGAGGAGTAGGGATCCTCCAGCTGTCTGCCCCATGGAGAAAAAAATACCCCAGCTTTTGTTAATGCCGTTTTTCTATTGTTACACAAATAAAATGCCACATTAGCCTTTCTGTTAAATTCTCTATGAGTATGTCCCTCTTCTAAAGAAAAGATTCAAGAGATTTTCGCCTGCTTTGGAGGCAAGTGGGGGATCCCGGGGGGCAGCTTGTAAAATAAACAAACTCCCTGAAAGAAAACACAGGCCAGGGTTTATAGGCTCTGACTCCATTGCCATGGTGGGTTTCTTTGTGTGTTCCACTTTGATTTAACATCCTGTAAGGCAAAATGCAGGCAGGCACTGTGTCCTTTCAGTCCTGAGATCTAGAAATAAATGTTGAGTTGCTATTTCCTTTCATTAATCTTAGTCCTCTAAGTAGATCTGGGCTCGGGGGGACGCAGAGGGATCAGAAGCTGAAAGCCGTTTCCCTCAGTGACTTGGTGGACCTGGGGTGCAAAAGGACAGGTCAGCTCGTCGTCTGGGTCCATATCTCAGACATCTAACCCGTGGGGCAAGAAGGAGGCAAGCCGTCCAGCAGGGCCGGCACGACCCGGGTCCCGTCCACAAGGCTCGTGTGGATTTGAACTCCTGCTCCTGATGGGATTGCCTTGACAAATACACAGCAAGGCAAGTGTCGTTTCTCTGGGAAATGCCCCAATCACCTCAAATTGGGAAGGAAAGGAGGGAGGAAAAGGCATTATTTTCTTTCTCAAGTTGAGCATCAACACATCTCTTTTGCATAATTAGGTTCATTTAATGAACAACATCTTTACTGAAGATTAATTTTCCTGAATTTAAATCATCCCAAACTGTGTACTACCTATGTGTGTGTGTGTGCGCGCGCCAAACTACGAACTAGTCAAGCTCTTTGAAATACACCCAGCCAACCACTTTCCTCCTTCCTGCCATCTGTGTGCATAGGTGGGAACCTAAAAGGAGATTGTAGCCTCTGTGCATTTTTGTGAGTTGGGAGCATTTTTCTCCAGCCGTCCCACTGTCGCCAGCCGCCTGACACACAGCACACACTCTCACGTCTTCTCTTTCCCTGAGATCTCATCTTAGTGTTATCATCAGTAACTGAGGTCCAGGTATGAAGGTTTCATATTATAATGGCGAATAAAGAATGAGGGAAAAGTCCAGGTCCCAATCACATACTGGCAGGATTCTCGGAGTTGAGCGTTTCTGGATGTCCTGAAGTTTAGTGCAGCTCAGTAATAGATGTGCCCCCAGGACCCCCCCACCCCAGCTGTATGCTCAGTGACTCCCTCTCCCCAGTCAGTGTTCCTTGCTATTTTCCAAAAAAGTTGTTCCACTGACATTAGAACAAGTGTGCCGCAAGCAGATATGCGCCCTTGGAGACCTGATGTGCCCCCCCTTTTGCTGCATTCCTCCTCCCAGGCTGCACGGGGGCCGCGTGCATGAGCCCTGGTGTCTCCCGTGGGGCGAGGTAGTTCTCCGCGCACACAGCACTGGTCTCTCTTGTGAAATTGCCGCAGCGTGATAAAGAGTCCACGTGGTGAAAATTTTAAGGGCAGAATTAACGTAAGGCTGTTTTGCTGGACGTTAAATTACTGCCAATCTCCAAACTCTTTTTTGACTATTTTTTGAAGATAGAGACTGTCTTTTAATTAAACAGTAAGCAAAAGGCAAGGACTATGATATATCTACTCTCATGTCAAATGTTACTATGCTAGGTGCGTCTTTACTTTTCACAAATGAACAATGTTGTATAATTTCATTGTTGACCAATTTAATCTCCTTGTGTGTCTCCAAAAACTTGGTGAACATTAATCTACCATTAGCACTTATAATATGAAAAAGGTGACTTTTTTGGGAGGGTATGAACAGGGAAGGTGATGTGTGGAGAATCTCACAGGATGGGGTAGTTGAGGGGCTGGGCCCTTTAATAAGAAAACAAGGTCCCGGTGTGTGTGCAGCACGTACCCCCTTGCTGCAGACTCTCCCTCAGGCCTTTCAGGAACCTACGAGACAGCGGTTTATCAGAATAAGCACCCTGCCTATCTTCCCAGAAAAACACATCAGTGCTCCTGAAACAATGGCCAGGCAGGAAACCTCCTGGGGCATGAAGACTCAGCCTGTTCCCAGGCGTCAGCATTGCCCTGCAAGAGGCATCAGAGCAGTGCCCGAGGTGGCCTCTGCCTCGCGGAGCCTGCCACAATCACTAGATGCTCAGCCGCCCAAGAAAGCATAGGACCGTACAGGCAGGGTGCTCGCCGCTTCTGCACATGGCGAGGCCCCTAGCAGGAGGGTGCTTGGCTGGCCTGGGCTGCTCAAGTGCCTCTGTGTGACTTGGAGGGACCCTCCAATGACAACAGAGGGGAGCAAAAGGTAAGGCCCTGCTGGCTGGTTGCAAATAGCCACCCACCGCCCTGTCCTTCCCAGACCTCCAGGCTAGATGGGCTTGGAGCTGCTCACTGACCCACCCCTTCAGGTCAGGCCGATGAATGTGCTAGTGTGAGCCCAGCACGGCTCAGCATTTGCTGAGATTAATGAAAGGAGGTGGTAACTCAGCATTTATTTCCTCCAACTGGCTTTCATAGCTGTAGACATAAGCTACGGTCAGGTTCCACTTTCAAAGCCTCTGCTCACCTGAAGACAACTTCCACGAGAAGATCATGGCTGCCTCCTCCCGCTGCAGCGGACACAGACCCTGTCCCGCATGCTTCTGCCAGAACGGCCCCTCTTGGAACGGATAAAGGTTACACGCACAGGTGACAAGCTTCATGCTGGCTTGGTCCTCTGAGTGCAGATCCTTGGAGCCAATGTCTCGAATGATCAGTTTGTGTTGTGCATTTTTTTTAAGTTAACAAGTATCGCTTAATGTTGTTTACATAATTTTGCTCTTTCTAACCAGAAAGAGGGAGAGGGAACACTTGGAGCAGAAAGCAAAGCTGGCACACAGTTCTGGTCCCTGGTCCCTGGGTGGCCCATTGCGCTTTCTCCCACCTGATTCTTCCCAATGTGAAACAGCAATTCCTGTATTCCGAGGGCTCATAGTGTTCGTGACTATATGTAATCAATGTGACTCCACAGTGGATTTTGTGATTTGTTGAAGTCACAGTTTCCAAAATAAATTGTATGTAATTCTTTTTCCCAGCAAGCTTCTCCCATGTGGTGCTTTTCTATTTGGGGGAGATTTTAATTAGAAACTGAAGGCTGTTGCCTTTGCGGGAGAAGGCTAGCTTCCCAAGTTAATCTGTTGGGCAAACCTGTTGTCTTGTGTCTAGGGACGGACATCCCCAAGTAAGACTTTCATGAAGTCGAATGTGGGCCGGAGGACACTTTTCTGCCCTTGGCCCTACAGTTCTGTGGGACCTTAGGCAAGGCATGACCTCTCTGAGACTGTTTCCCTATCTATAAAATGGTGGGGTGAGTTTCTGATAGCCCTGCGGCTATCAAAAGTCTAAGAGCCAGTCTGAGCCAGCCCTTTCCTAGGCATACACCCCGAAGAGCTGGAAGCGGGTGCTCCAACGGGAGTTGGTGTGTGCCTGTTCATAGCAGCCCTGCTCACAGTAGCTAAGGGGTGGTAATGGTACAGACGTCTAACCTCCCCATGAGGGAGGGTCAACAAAATGTAACGTAGCCATAGAGCAGAGTATTATTCAGCCATAAAGGAATGGAGTTCTGATTCATGCTACACATGGATGAACCTTGAAAACTTTGGGCTCATTGAGAGAAGTCAGACACAAAAGACCAAATATTATTTGACTCCATTTATATGAAGCATCCAGAATAGGCAAAAGTGGATTAGTGGCTTTCAGGAACCGGGGACGGGGACGGGGAGGGAGGTGGCCCCAGGTTCTGCACTGCTTGCCGTCTGCCCATCAGCAGAGAGAATTTCCCGCCTGCAGCGGGGGTGACCTGGGAGCATTTAGCCCGTCATGCCCAGCAGCGAATGGTTCACAGGGACCCTCCAAAGGTCCGTGTGGCCACCAGGGACAGGATGATCCCTGACAAGTGCTGTGGCTGCCTGCTGCTACTCTAGGTGAGTCCCTCTTCGTTTTCAGTGCTGTGCTGAGGGCTGGGAACGGAGCAAGGGGCGGGGAGTAGCTGTGTGCCTGGTACCATGGGTGCTGTCCCCAGAGAGGGACACAGGAGGAGGGTGGCATGAAATCATTCAGGGCCAGTTGTGTGGCTTTCTCCCCTTTGCCCTTTTTCTGTCCTTCTTTCCCTGATCTGTCAACCCTTTGCACACCTTCCGAGTGAGCTGTCTGTGTCCCTGGGTCATGTCCAAGAGGACCAGGCAGGAGGGTGGCTCTTCAGCTGTGATTCATTTCTGTGTCTTTTTAAAATCTTCACCTTCATGGTGTTGACACTGTCAGCCTTTTAAGACATTTACAGAAACCCCAACGATAGTGTTGGGCTCATGGACTGTGTTTTGAGAATCCATATGGAAGGACTCAGAATGCAGAGCAGATGCAAAAGAACCTGGCCAGGCAGGGCAGGTTGCTGACAGCAAAGGAAACGGGGTGAATGGATGCTGTGCCCTATTTCTGGTCCTCTACCCCCCGCCAAAGAGAAAGCAGCCAGGGAGGGAGACAGACAGCCTCCCAAAAGCTGCCAAGAGAGAACTCTGGATAGGGACAGTAGGACAGGACTCTGCTTGCCTGCCCGCCCTCCTGGTCCTGCAGTCGGTCTGATAAGACCCTGGGTTGCCTGCCCACGGCAGACACATCTTGTCTTGGCCCCGTCAGGCACCGCCGTGGGGGCTCCTCCCGCAGCTGCCGGGCAGGCCAACCGTGTCGCCCACACCTGCAGCACTGCACACTTGCTCTTCCAAAGGGATGCTCTGCTCCTCAATCCGGCCACTTCTGCTGCTTAGTAACTGAAGCGGAGGCTCGGCCATGTCCACACGTGTGCCACATGCTGTAGGACGCAGGGGCTGGCCCTCCAGTCTGGGTAGGGTGTGTGAAAGGGCACACAGAATCACACTCTTTGACTGTCCAGCTTGCTTTCAGAAGTACCATCCAGGTCACCCTTGGTGCACGGTGCACAGAGTGACCCCTGCCCCCACTTCCTGTCCTCCCTGCTGTTCCCAAAGCAGGTTGGGGCTTGACATCACAATGTCTACCCAGGCAGCTTCTCCCTAGAACATCACTGCCAAGGCTAATAGAAAATCAAGCTTCCTGGTGGACCCAAGGGTTGCATGAATTCTGTCCCATGGGGCCCTCTCACTCGGTCCAGCAGAGTTGCCTACAGTGGGTGGCCCCACCCCAGAGGGAACACAGCAGGGACACCCAGGTGGCTGTCCCACAGAACCTGGCAGTGACAGGGAATTAGGATGTTTCCTAATGTGAACCCTTTAGAACAGCCCCTGGTTCCTAAAACTGAGCATTGATAGTAGAGTTAAGCACAAGCCCTAACATAAAGAAAAGGACTAACTCCAGCTAAATTCAAAGTTTGAACCTCTTTATACCAAGAAACCATGAGAGCCAGAATTTTAAAATGAACCAGGAAGGAAGTATTCCCAACCTATTTTGTAGTGGATCAATGTTCTTAGAAGACAAAGAGCCTTTAAAAATCCAAAAGAAAACAGACAATTACCCAGTAGAAAAGGAGGGTAAAAAAAGGAATTTACAAAAGAAGAAATTCAGTTGGCCAGTAAATATGAAAAGTGTTGAACTTCAACAATAATCTAAGAAATTCAAAATAAAATTGGGTGATACTATTTTTTAATTAAATTGGGGAAAATATAATCATAAATCCCAGTACTGAGCAAAGTGTGAGGAACTAGACCGTCTTGTCCTTGATGGCAAGATGACCAATAGTAAAACCTTTTGAAGGAGATCTTGACAATAGTTAAGAAAAAATTAAAAATTTTTAAGTGCCCTTCAAGCGAGCAATTCTACTTTCAGGAATTATCTTAAGTGAGTGATGGCGGACCTGCTTAGCAACAGAGAGAATTATATTAGCTGTGCTTCTGTTAGGGAAATGTTTACTATGTCCTGGGAACCGGGCTGCATGAGCTGTGGGTCATCTATACACCTGAACACCATACAGTCAGCAAACCTGTGTTGTCAACTGTTTGATCATTGGGGAAACGGTCACACATGGGAACAGGTGATAAGATCCCGGGTTGAAAATCCGAAGTGTGGGCACGTTGGCCACACAAGTGAATGTCTCTAAACCAAAAGGCTGATCAAAGATCCTTTCCTATTGTTCTTACTGCTTTTCTTTATTTTCCAGCTTTTCTGAAAATGCTGCGTGTCACTGTTGCAATCTGAGGAGAAGTGCTTTGTAAAGGTGGAGGGGAGGGCGCACACCAGCCCCCCCGGACTCTGGGTAGCCCCCCGCTCTCCTGAGCAGTGCTTCTGTGGGACCCCATGCCCTCTAGGGGCGCCCACTTCTGCTCCCAGAACTTTCACTCCATGTTACTGTGGGTCCACCTGAAATGATATGAGAAAGGGGCCTTACAATATAGATTTTTGTATCTTCTGCAATTCGCCACTCAAGATCCTGTCCTCATTTCTGTGCAATACCTTTCGTGCAGGATAGTTTGATCCATTCTTCAGCACGGAAACCATGGCCCCGCTGGGCTCCCTAGCAGGACTCACAGGCGGCTTTGGGCAACGAGGACTGTGTGTCGGCCTTCCCGCCTCATCGGCTGGGCCTTTCCGCGTGATTAATTGCAGGAATGAGCTCATCCTCGCCCCTGCGTGGTTGCCCCCCCTCCTCCCTGCTTGGTTTCAGCGTCTTCATCTGTCCTTTCTTTGAATTCTCCTCTATATGGCTGGGGATATATGTTCTTAATTGTAAACCAGTCGAGGTTTGTGGGAGCAAGCGGGGCAGATACCGTGAACTTGCTGACTATTCCCCTAACCCACACTGGGAGGCGGGCCATGGACGGACCCAGCTTTCTCCTGGAGGCATTCGTCTTCATTAGTCACTGGCAGCAGAAGTTTAAACCACTTGCCTCAAGTTCCTGGCCGTCTGTGGTGACGGCGAATGTTTGGGGCAGAAGGAGAAGACGGCGGTGCTGTGGATTTGCACCCGCCCCTCCTTGCGGGCCAGGGTCTCCAGAACCCTGGGCCTCAGTCGTTGGCAGCCCATCAAACATCTGAATAACACCTGCACCTCCTTGGGGCCCCCCAGGCTGAGCTCCGGCTCCGAGTCCCCCGTTTCCTTTCCGATGCTCAGCCATGATCTGGTTGTGCTCAGCCTGCGTTCTTTCACCCCGGGTGCATTCGATGCATACTTCTGGCAAATTCTGGGACCACATTGCCAGATGACCAAATCCTTTTCAAAAAGATGACTGAAATGTTTGTCGGTTTCCCTCCCAGTGGGCGAACTGGCCCCGAGGCCTACAGGAGGGAAAGCCCTTGTGCTCACCTCCTCCGGGTCCTCTCTCCTCGCACTCCGCCCACCAGCCCCCTATGCGACGAGTGGGGCTTTAATTCTCAATCCGAAACCACAGATACCTTTTGCTGTAGAGACATAAAGAAACCAAGAGGTTAACGGGTTAGTCCCCGACGTGGGCCTCCTGCATGAATCAGAGCCGACTGGGGAGCAGGGGTGACTCAGAGCGATGGCTTTGTCTTCTGGCTGTGCAAATAAACAGAGCAGGAGGGCCTGAATGGGACACCAGGAGTGCTGGGCAGGGGGCAGCACCCAGTGCCGGAAGGTCAGCCTGGGCAGTGGACACGCAGGTGGTCAGGACCCAGGCCGGACCGAGACCGGGAGACACCTGGACAGAGAGGTTGGTGCCCACAGGGCATAGCAGGGCCTCCAGGAGTCGGGGGAGGTGGGGAGGTGTGTGCAAGCCTTGGTGAGCTCTGCAGAGGTGCTGGGCCAGGTTTCTGTGCCCCCAGACCCAGCCACCCTGCCTGCATGGGCATACAAGGAGCCCTGCTCTGCGCTGTGCACCCCGTAAGGCCTTTTGGGGATCCACAAGCATTGCCCTTCCCTGAGCTCCTGTACTTGAAGGAGGGGGCCCTTGGGGTCTCCCCTATGTGGGACCTTCTCTGAAGTCCAGAGCATGAGGCCATGGCACCGCCAGGCCTCAGGAGCCTTGTGGAGGCAGAGGACCCTGGGAGTCCCATGGGGTGCAGTGGGGTGAGACCAGGACTCAGGGTGGCTTGGTGGGGTTCCCCCCCAAGCCTGGCTGCCAGGTGCTCTGAGGGGCCCTCTCTCCTGCCCCCACTGGTGTAAAGTGGGTAGGGAACGGCAGCAAAGGCCCCCTGCCCAGGAACCCGGGAACGGTACACAGAACAAGGGGGATGGGCGGGTGCCTAGATCCACAGCTCAGGGCCTGGCATGGGTGGTTTACTGAGCCCAGCTCCTGGCACGTATAGTTATTTTAATCCTGAAAATGGCCGGTGAGGTTGACGGTCGTCCTCCCACTTCCCAGGAAACCTAGGGGCTCCCCTGAGGGCATCCAGCGGTGGGCAGATCCAGGAGCTGTGGCTCCGGAAGACTGTCTGAACAAGGAGGTTTTCCCTCTAGTCAGATATGGCCCAGCTCCTGCGCCTGGGACGTGTTGGTACCCTGGAGGTCTCCATTTCCGGTGAGTTAGTGACCCCCAGGTGCAGAGGACATCCCCAGAGAGAGAGCAAGGGCTGGAGCTGGATCCTGGCCGGGCCCGGGTGGCATCTCCTACCCCCCTGCCCGCTGCCTGCAGGTGGCTCAGCCAGTTCCCTGCTGGGTGGAGGCTGGCAGCGTGTGGGGCTGCCCCGTGCACCTGTGCCTCTCAGCACCGTAGGACTCAGTGAGGCGGGCTGGGCATGGTTCTGCCTGGACGCAGGAGCCCCCTGGGCAGAAGTGGACAGGTTAACACCCCCCAAGTTATCTTCCTGGGCATCTCTTGGCCCTGGCGGTTCACCTGCATGTCTGCAAATTAAGCCTTTGAATTTGTAGGGCCCAGGGAACGACTGGGTTACACGGTGTGTAGAGCTGGCTGGTTTGCAGTTTGTCTTCCTGTCGTGGTATTAGAAACACATTCCTTCCTACCCAGAGAACCCCATGACCTTTATAAATATGTGGTATAAATAAATAAGATTTAGTGCTCTCAGTCAGTAGGGAACTGTCTCCACCATGCCAATATGTGATCAATGTGATGCCCGGCAATGGAACATTCCTGTCCTTCCATACAGAGACCAGCAGGGGACAGATGGACCATCTTCCTGGGCCCATCTCTCGGGACCTGTGGTCCCCTCTCTGCAGGTCATTCTTTGAAATGTATTTATTAATTTAATTTAAAAAAATGAAGACTACTTTTTAAGACTAGTTTAAGGTTCACAGCAAAATTAAGCTGCAAGTACAGAGAATTCTGAGACACCCTCGTGCCCCCAGGTGCAGCCCCCACATCATCAGCATCCCCCACAGTCGACGAACCTCAGACATGTCATCACCCTGAATCCACCGTTTACCTTAGGGCCCCTCTTGGGTTGTACGTTCCGTGGGTTTGGACAAATGTGCCGGGACGTGTCCCCACCTTTATGGTGTACAGAGCAGTTTACTGCTTTAACCATCCTCTGTGCTCTGCCTAGTCATCCCTCCCGCCTCCCCAGCGCCTGGCAACCACTGATCTTTTTACTGTCTCCATAGCTTTGCCTTTTTCCAGAACGTCTTGGAGGAGTTGGGATCGCACAGTCTGCAGCCTTTTCCGATTGGCTTTGTTCATTTGGTGGTTTGCATGGCGGTTCCTTCACGTCTTTTCACGGCTTGATAGCTCATTGCTTTTCAGTGCCCAGTGGCACCCTGCCGTCTGGAGGACCAGTCTATTTATCCATCACCTACTGAAGGGCATCTCAGTTGCTGCCAAGTTGGGCAGTTAGGAGTGAAGCTGCTATAAACACCGTGTGCAGGTTTTTGTGCCAACGTAAGTTTTCAGATCCCTTGGGTGAATGCCAGGGAGCGGGATGACTGGCGTTACGGTGAGAGTGTTTAGCTGTGTTCAGCTGTCTTCTGTTCTATGTTCCCACCGGCAGCCGTGAGAGCCCCTGCGGCTGGGAATCCTCGCTGCGCCAGGTGGTGTCAGTGCTCTGGATTCCGACCATTCTCATAGGTGAGGCGGCATCTCATTACCGCGCAGGCCGTTCTTCACACTGTCTGCCAGGGGCACCTTTCCAAGCCACCTACCAGCATAATGACTTGAATGGTTGATGGGATGAAGTGTGTGACATACCCCACAGGCGGTGCGGCACTCCCTGGCCCGTCAACGTCGGTTCTGTTACGCAAACCTGCTGCGCTGCCCCAGGTCCCGTCGCGGCTGCGGGTCCTGCCTGCTGTCCCCGCTGCGCTGCGTCTCCGTGCCTGGCATCGTCTACGATGAGCCACATGGGGCTGGGAGCAGGGGCTGGTCCAGAGCAGGTGCTCAGGAGGAGCAAATCCAAGAGCTTGCCTCCCTAAAGCGCCCGCCTGGTGCTGCGCGCGCCGCTCTCCTTCAGCCAGCGGGCTCCCCACCGCCCCCCTTCCCCCCACACCCTCTCCGGCATCCTTCCTCGGGCCTGAGGCCTCCCTGCCGCAGCACTGGTGTGAGCCCCTCCGCCTGCCTGGCCCTGTTGCCGTGACTCTCCAGGCACGTCTGTCTGTCCGTTACCCTGTGAGCACCTTCAGGACCACATCTTGGTTGTGTCCACACCTGCCTGGCCCATGGATTGTATGTAGGGTGTTTGAAGGATGCAAAATGGGGATCCTGGGAAGATCCTCCATTTCCCTACCAAGCACACAAAGAATTTGTGTTGTGTCTGTGATGCACAAATACTTTCTCTCCCGTGACAGGAAAAGGCATGTGTGATTTCTGACTCCCTGGCTGCCCTCTGAGCAGGACACACCTGGCAGGTTGGCGATCTTGGATCGGTGGCCTTCTGTGGGCCTTTTCCATTCTAGAAGCCAGTGGCAGTTTGCAGGAGGGGACTGTGAAGGTGAAGGGGCCACATCCCCTAAATTGCTGTCTGTAGAAGAAGGGGGGAGAGAGCAGGGGCTGGGGAAGGAGACTCAGCACATCTTCAAAGGGGAGATCATAGCAGGACGAGGTCTGTGTGGATCGTGGCAGGGGAGATGGTGATCTGGGGGAGTTAAATGTCCTCGCTGTGTGATGTTATCACCCCTGCCCTCAACACACATGTGCACACACACCCCAGTAAAATCCATGCTTCTCCCCAGGCTATATGTAGTGCTTTGGGGCTGGGGCACGACAAGCAGAGCCCCCAGCCTGGCTCCTGGGGGGCTGTGATGGGAAACAGCCATGGCTGGGTAGCCTCAGTAAGATGCAAAAGAGTGTCTCCACAGGGCTGCATGTGCCCACCCGCCTGCTGTGTGCTGGGTGCATGGGCCTGGCACTGGGGCGCTGTCACCAAACGTGCATCTGGAGGCTGCATGCAGGCTGCACCGGGTGTGGGCTCTGCGGACCCCCGAGTGTCGCGTTCCTAATGCCCAGAAAGCAAATGCCGAAGGGCAGTGCCATCCTCATCGGGAGGAAGCTGGTGGGGTGGTGGGGAGGCCAGGGAAGCAGCCCTCGGGCCTGGGGGCGCATCCCCAAGGGCTGTGGAAGGAGCACGTGGGCACCAGCCGGCCGGTGTGCAGACCTGGTGGAGGAGGGGCTGGGCTGAGGAAAGCCTGCATCACGGGGTGGGCAGGGCGAGGCTCCGTCTCCAGGCCCAGATGGGAGGGATGGAGTGTCCCGGGGGTTCCCAGGAGGACCAGCCCAGGGGGTGGCTGGCAGTCCTGGTTCCCTCTGCTGACAAACATGGAGCAGCACAGGTGGCGTCCCTCTGCAGGAGCCTGAGCCACTGGGGCTCCCCTGGGTGCGTCAGCCACAGATCCCAGGGGGCGGGAAGGCTGCTGCCCGAGCTAGACTCCCATGCCCACTGTGCTTCCGGTGGCTCTGCAGCTGCCAGGGGCTTACAGCAAACGAATGAATGAATGAACACCCTGGCTGTGGGCTTTGCTCGGAGGTGCCGCGTGGAGGCCATCTGAGTCACCCAGCGCCGGGGCACCGCCAGCCTGGACCCTGGCTCTTCCCACCTCAGTGTCACTCTGACGTGCTCTCCTCGACTGGAGCATAGGAGCCCAGCTGCCCCAGGCAGGCAGCCCAGCGGCTCTGGTGAGACAAGCCGTGTTCTGAGCTGGGTGATTCTCTGGGACCAGGGCTCCCAGCCATCTGTTGCCCTCACATGCAGGCATGGCTGGCTGGGCCCAGCTGGGCCCAGCATGGACAGGATGTACCCTGCTGGCTCACCAAGCCCTGGGGGCCTGTGTGCCAAGCCCAGCACTGAAGCATCCCTTAAATCCCCAGGGCAGTCCAGCGACAGGGCTGGGTTGTTCCTTGCATTTTCTGGAGGCAGCTGTGGGTCTCAGAGGGGTCAAGATGCTCAGGGAAGTTCATGTGCTGACAGGTGGCTGGTTTGGGGTTGGAACTATGCCGTCCGACCGTGAGCTGGCGCCTTTTTCCCAGTCTCCAGAGTCCCGAGATCATGAAGAGAGAACAGCGCTTGTCCCGTGCTCCTGGGTGCCTGAGGTTTGTGTGGGGCAACTGGATGCACTGCACGGGGGGCTCTGCCCCCAGGACCAGCGGCTGCAGGGACTGACCCTGAGGACCCAGGGATACCCCACGATAAGGGGTGATGGACCGTGTCGTCAGGTCACGTGGAGCGGGTGTGGAGGATGCAGATGCCTGAGAGCACAAGCTGTACCCTGCAAAGGATGAGGCCAGGGACGAGTCCACAGGAAGACATCCATGTGTGCAAAACCCGCTTGGAAAGTGAGCAGTGCAGGCTTGTGTGCGCTGAGCGGGAGACCCCGTGAGGTGCAGCAGGAGCCCTCGGAGAGGTGATTTCCCAGGAAGCCTGGCGTGGGCTCCTGGTGCAGCTTATCTGCCGCCTTGGAGATGGGATTTCGTATTTCCAGGAAGAACAATCTGGGTTCTCTCAATAAACCCTTCAGGAGGCTGACAACAAAACCAAAAATAGACAAATGGGACTATATCAAACTCAAAGGCTTGTGTGCATCCACAGATGCAGTTACCGCAGTGAATAAGGCGGCGCACGGAACGGGGGTATTCAAACAAGTACATGAACAGATGCTCGGCATCACCGGTCGTAGGAGAAATGCAAATAAAGCCACACTGAGGCACCACCTCCACCCATTCTGTTTTGTCCTGTTTGTCCCGCCACAAAGCAGAGAACAAGTGCTGGTGGGGACGTGGAGTACTTTGAACCCCTGTGCACTGCTCGTGGAAACACAATGGTGCGGCCAGTGTGGAAGACTGTGCTGGTGGGGCTTCCATACGGGGCGGCAGTCCTGCTTCTGGGTGTGTGCCCAGAGAGCCGGAAGCAGGGTCTTCCGAGGGATGGCTGTCCACCCACGCCCAGAGCGGCATCATTCCTAACAGCCAGGAGGTGGAGGCTTCCTAAGTGCTCACCCAGGACTGATGGATAAAGTGTGGTTCGCCCACACCAGGGAGTATTATTCAGCCTTAAAAAGCAAGGAGATTCTGGCACTGGCTATGCCACAGATGAAGCCTCAGGACATTATGCTCAGGGAAATAAGCAGTCACAAAAAGACACTGACTGCATGATCCCACTTCCAGGAGGCCCCTAGAGCAGTCAGGTTCGTAGAGGCAGAGACTGAGGGAGGGGAAAATAGGGGATTGTTGCGGCAAGATGGAAAGTTCTGGAGATTGGTTGCACCACGTGGATATTCTAAATATAATTGAACTGTGCACTTCAAATGGTAAAGATGGTGAATTTTATGCTATGGAGGGTTTTTCTGAGTTGGGAATAAATTTTTTTTTTTTAGAGTCCAGGTATGTTAAATACATCATCTCATTTGACTTTTATAAACTTCAGAGATGGGTCTTTTTTTATTGAGATATAATTGACATATAACACTATATTTCAGATATGCCACATAATGATTTAATATTTGCATATATTGTGAAACAGTGACCACAGTAGGGTTAGTTAACTTCTGTCATCATACATAGAGAATTTCTTTTCCTTGTGGATGTGAACATTTAAGATTTTCCCTTAGCAGCTGTCAAATACACAATCCAGTGTTCATAGCCATAGTCACCGTGCTGTACCTTACATCCTCAGGACTTAAAATTGAGTATTTATAACTGGAAGTTTGTACCTTTTGACCCCATTTACCCAGTTTGCTTGCCTCTCACCCTCCACCTCTGGCTACCGACAACTTGTATATCCATGAGTTTGTTGTTTTGTTTTAAGATTCCACATGTACATGAGATCATTGGTATGTGTCTTTCTCTTTCCGACTTATGTCACTTAGTATAATGCTCTCAGGGTCCATCCATGTTGTGGCAAACAGCAGAAGTCCCTTCTTTTCATGGCTGAATAATATTCCACGGTGTATATGTACTACTACTATTCTTTATCCATTTATCCACTGATGTACACTTAGGTTGTTCCCATGTGCATGATGTTGCGTATGTTTTTTAAATTACAATTTTAAAAGCTTTCGGGAGGGATCCTGCCGTATTAACTGGCCAAGGAGCCACTTTTGGGCAGGGCTCCTACCCCAGGCCCTGTCTGCCCCCACCCCCTCCCATGCTGGGGGGTCTCGCCCTGCTGAGGTTCCCTAGCTGGGGTCCTGGGGTCCAGGCAAGGGCTATTGTCTTGCTCACGTGCCTCTTGCTCCCAGGGGGCGGGAGCTCGGGCTGCCATGGGAGACGCAGGCGGGACGGCGGTCTGAGCTCGAGGGCCAGGACTCAGGCCAGGCCGGCTTGGGGCCTGATGAATCAGAGGAGAGGCTTCAGGTGCACGGCCCTGGGCAGCAGGGCTCCCGGCACCTTCTGGCTGGAAGTGCCGCCCACCGACTTCAGCGAGAAGGTCGAGTCAAAGCTTCACAGAGACTGTTGCCCCTGATCGTCTTTTTGTTTGTCTGCATTTAGATTTAGTAACTTTTGGCCAACTCTGAGGAGGGAAGGGTGATGCTTTTTCTTTTCTAAGAACTGGATTAAAGGTCTATTAATTTGATACAGATATGTGTCTTCAAGGTCACCCAAACAAAAATCTTCAGCTGTTCTTGGAACTGTGAATTACGAAATAGCACATGCAGGGCGGGAGAGGTGGCCTGCCAGGGAGGCGGGCATGTCGGGCCCAGCAGATGCCCGTGCAGCGGGGCAGCCCCTGGGCAGCTTGGTGAACACACAGCCGGAGGCCCCCATCCTGCAGGGGGATCCGAAGGCCACGGACGTACGGCCAGAAGGGGGGTGGTTCCGAACAGCTGGTATTACGGGAGGGGTCGCCCCTCAGAACCCACCCTTCATGCAGTGTGCACACTGAGCGCCGGCCTCCGGCAGCCCTTACGCTCGCGCTGGAGACACGGAGCTTCCTGTGGTTTGGTGTCTCCTTTGGAGGATTCTGTCCGGCAGGGAGGCAGATACGTAAGCAGATACGTAAGCAACCACTTAAATGCCACATGCCTGTGTTGGGGGATGGCGAGGAAACAGAGGAGATGGACTAGCAAGGACACAGTGGAGAGGGCCAGGCGAAGGCGGTGGGGCTGGGCGAGGAGAAAGGCGGTTCCTGCCCCCGCAGAGCTTGCCCCGGTGTGGAGGAGAAGCAAGTGGGGAACCCAACACAAAGCAGGTCCCTGGGCAGCCGGAGGGGCTCTGTGAAGGAAGAGGACAGGGATGGAGAGTCATCGGAGACTGGTGTCCCGGTAGCCGGTTCACGTCTTCTCCTAAGGGCTCCGAGCAGAGAAATCAGTGGCGTGGATCCCACTGAGACTGAGGCCCGACAGGCTGTGCCAGGGCCCAGGTGGAGGGCACGGGAGAGTGCCTGGGGTGTGGGGTGTGCGCAGGGACGCTGCAGGGAGGGGACGCAGAGCCTGGCAGCTATAACCACTCTCCACCCGCATGTGCGCGTCCTGGAGCACCGCTCAGCATCGTGCTGAGCCACCCTGCCTGGGAAAATGGAAGCAAGACTTGACCAAGAGTCACATCTGTCTTTGGGAGGTTTGATAAGTGAGGCCGTAAGGAATGTTCTGGAACATCTCAGTGCTGAAACAACGCAATGGAACGTGCTTGTTCAGGTCGTGTTAATGAGAAGCTGGAAATCTTGTTTCTCCCCCTTGTTTCCTGTCTGTCTCTCCGAACCCAGCCTGGGACCGGGGACTCTGCTGTACATTGACTCACAACCCTGCTGGTACCTCGCTGGAAAGCTGGTGGTCCATATTTTCTCAAGAAAAGAAAGTCAGTTCAGCTTGCAGTTCTACATGGCACGGAGATGTGGTTCATGTGTCAGAGAGGTTGGGAGCCCATCTGGAGGACCCCGGGCCCACGGCAGGCAGGCACCAGGCCTGGGCAGTGTGGTGATGCGTGGGGACCGTTTTCTCAGCTTATGGGGTCCTGGGAATCTAGGACCGAGGCTGGCAACTCCGGGGGTTTGTGACCATCATATTTCAAGGGAGACAACAACTGGCTGCTGAGACACTTTCTTTAAATCCTTGTGCATTACTAAGTCTGGAAAATGAAAACCTAATTTGCTAAAAATCCCTGAACTTCATATTCAGTATTCCTCTTCAATCCCATGTTATTGGGCTTAAAATGTCCAATTTAGTTATTGAAAATTCTTCTTTTGCAAAAGAATGGGAAAAATGTGAGGATGCAGGCAGACGAGATGTTGCACTGTACGTCTGTGCGTCTGCAGCGGCCTGCCGAGGTCTCGTGATGGTTGGAGCGCGGCCGGCTGACTTCCCTGCCGGACGCCGGCCTGCACCAGCCCCACCCCCGCGCATTTCCAGCTGCCAGCTGGCATTTCCCTCAAGGCATAAATCTTGGCCCATTGCTCTTCTGTAGGACCCGCAGGGCCTCCCCCACTGATGGTGAAGAGGTGGGCGTCCCTTGGATGCCCAGTGATTCAGTCAGGAAAGGTTCTCGCTCTGGATGGCACACGAGCCCTCCGGTGCAAGTAAGCCCGCTTGAACAGAGTCTGCTTGGGCCTCTTTCTGCCACACTGGACTCTCCTCGGGGAGCCACCTGCCCTCATCTAGGCCCCACCAGAGGCTTCATGTAGAATGCATGAAGGAGCATGAGGTCGGTTAAGGATGAAGCCGGTTGGAAACGTTGGCAGGATGGCAGAGCATGCACAGATTGCATAGGCTGACTTTCTCTCACTGCTAGAAGATTCAGGACCAATGCACAAAATATGAAATGCATTCATTGGCCTTTCTCCTGTTAAAAAGTTTGACCCATGTGGGCAAACCTTGATGGGTAGGGTGACATCTGCAGGTCGTCACCATCAGGCCTCAGGGGACCCAGCTCAGTCTCTTCGCTCTGGGCTGGGACAGCAGGCCCTTCAAGGGACCCTAATGGCGGGTGAGAGGGAAGTTCCAGCTCAGGCCCCAGCCAAGGACAAGGTCAGTTCAGAGACTCCTTCAGGTCCCCCCGCAGCCTCCCCGGGGGGGAAGCAGATTTAGCCGAAAGATCAAAGGGGAGAAAATCAAGTCTGTGTGATACTGGGCAAATGCCCTAACACGGGTTCTGCCCTGTGGCTTTACTCTCCCTATGGCTGGCGTGTGCTTCATTAGGAAGCTGCAGAATTGCACACCACCTTGAAGCAAGCACTGGCTTCCAGGGAGCTCGATGATTCAGGCTAGATGGGGGCCAAGAGGCTCCCCGACCGGGGTTGCCAGAGTGCTGTGAGTCAGGCCAGATGAATTCCCATGACGTCAGTCCGTCAGCCGACTTTCGGGGGGTCATGGGGCTCTGTGTATTTCTCCCCTGTCCCCAAGCACCAAGTGAGTAAATAAAGAGATGGACAGGTTGCCTCACCGATCCTTGGCAAAGATCCCTGGAATGGAGCGGCTCTGTCCCAAGTGAAACTTTATTTTAGAAGATTTTGATACAATAGAAAAAAAAAAAGACAAGGGAACAGGTTTGTTGTGGAGCTCCCCCATCTAGCAGGGATGGGGGGGGTCAGGACGCCAGGGTGGGGTGGGGGCCCAGCGGAGCTCCGTCCCACCCCACAAGTGGGTGTCCAAGGGTGACCAGGGCTACGAGAGCGGAGTCGAGACGAGGGAACTCTCACTGACTCATGACTCTTTCCTTTACTCCTAAGAATTTCAAAACGGAGAGCAAAGAATAAGAAAAAATAACTGCACAATATTTCATGAAGTGTCTCCCGGAGAGACATCAGGCTCAAAGCGTGTTCTGTCTGGATGACTCCTTCTTATTTCCAGGATGGTTCAGGTAGAAATGAGGCACCTCGTGTGTCAGCTCCCCCTGGGGACTGAGGACTTTGTCTCCCTTTAGGGACAAAGCCCCTCTTTGGGAACAGTCCCCAACACCCAGTAAGTAGTTCAGAAAAAAAGAACCCCTTTCAGAGTGTTTGCCAGATGATACCAAACCGCTGTCCGAGATAAAAAAACAATCAACAAAAAGCAACCGGACCCACATTAGGCATTTAGATAAAATTCTAGGTGAAGTGTAAGAAAAATAAATTCAGCATTGTTTCAAATGAATAAGGCACGTGACCAGGAGAATTTATTTATGGACTGGAAGGGTAATTTAGGGTTCTGGTACCTTTGCTAGGGTTTTGACTTACTCTGGCATTAGAACTGTTCACAGTCTTCACTTCAATTCAGCATATCTTTTTTTTGTATTTTAAACCTCCATAAGCTACAATAAAAAGATTCTTTCTCACTTTCAGAGAGAGCATCTATTTCAGAAGCGATGTCACAGTGAGGTCACTGAATATAAGCCAAGAGTTTTCACAAACATACTGTTTTGTTACATTGCCTTGAACTTTTAAAATGATTCTGCAAACAAGAAAAAGAAATAGAGCTAGGTGCACTACAAAGCAGAGCAGTGAAAAATATTGTTTGGAGATGGTCCAGTTGTCTACCAGGAACCTTGTCTCCCACCCATTCCCCAGAACAGAAATCCATTCAAACCCATTCAAAACAATTTAGAGTGGAGGCCAGTTACTGATTGAAGATAATTTTTTTTTTTACAATTTATTTTGGTATCATTAACCTACAATTACATGTGCAATAATTGAAGATAATTTTTAAAACACACTCATGCGTGTCAGCAATGACTGATCAGATCATATAATGAAATAAAAAGATGCAGTTCACGAAAACAAAACATATAATACCGCCTCTACACTTGATGAGAAAGGTGGGGAACTTTTTTGAAGGAAAATCTCTCAGCTGAGCAATCTAACAATTTTTTTTTGAATGAGAAACCCTGCTTACTATAAGGCTCTTTGGAAATACATATTATTGTGAACATGCCATTTATTTCCCAAACTAATTAATGTATTTAATATGATCTTTAAAGCAACAAAATTATTCCCAGGTGCACATGGAAGACCGATGCGGCAGACATACCTGAAAATGTATGATGAAGAACAACGACTGAAGAGAAAGTCCTGGCACTGCCGGATACCCTATTTCAGGGTTCCTGTGTTGAGATTGGCATCGGGTGGGGGCAGGTTGAGGACTGGAAGCAAACAGAATGAAATAGGACCACAGAGAGCTTAGGGACAGCCCGCTGTCTGTCAAACTCAGGGCAGGTATACGGGACAGTTTCCATGAGTGTAATTCCAGAAGGCTGGTGTCTGCTGGGTCTGTGCAGGAACAGCTGTGGCCGTTGTGAAGGCCTGAGTTCTCTACCTGCACCCCCAGCTCTCCGGGGGCCCTCCGCCTGGCTGCACCCCGCCCTTGTCCACGAGCCAGCAGTGCAGCAGTTAATGCCCACATCTGTCTGCCACCAGTGGGGTGCAGGGCATGGGCCCCACAGCCTGGTCCAGCCCCCTTGTCATAGGTCATCTGGGACACCGGGGCACAGCCCACTCTTGCTTTTCAGTGTTACAGCAACACTTTACTTTTCCCCACAATGTTGTAACCTAGGGTTAAATGGCAACCAAGGACAATAAAGTGTCGGCATCATGAAAAGTGGGTGGCTCCCTGCCCAGGCCCAGCTGGTAAATCATAGCCCCGCTCAGGTCTGATGGGCACCGGTGCCTGGCTGCTGTCAGAGACGGCCTCCCGGGTGCCGACCGTGCAGGTGGAGGGCCGGCCTGATCTGTTTTCCAGGTGACCCTGCCATCCCCAGTTAACGTGGAGTCTGTTCCTGCGGGAGGTGACGCAGGATGAAAGCGTTTCCTCGGGACAATGTTGATGCACGGTTTAGCCTTCAACACGGGCCCTGTGGCCGCCTGTGGCCATGCAGGCAGGTTGGTGGGGTCTGCATGTCCAGCTGGAGACTCATGCATCATCTCCTCGTAGCTGGTGACAGTCTCTTTGTCTCTTTACCGTTCCATTAAATGTTAATGTTAGTGCCATCATGAGAGGTCGTCTGTCCGACACACCGAGTGGGGGCATGATTGTAGAGGAGGGCCGAGACGAGCGAGCGATGCAAAGTGAGACGCCGTTTGAAGAAGTCTGACCGCAGATCACGTGGCAGCATGCGCTTCCCGCAGAGGAGGAATCCAGGGCCGTCCAGTCCGCTGGGCATGCGTTCCCTGCCAGTCCCCCACCCCGCTGAGCCTAGGGGTCTGTCCTGTCTTCGCTGGCCCCACATCGTGGAGAGGTATGGGGTCAGTGACCTCCTGATGACATCCGTTACCAGGCCCTTTGGACTGAGTGCCAGTGGGTGGATGCCCTCATAAGGTGACACCCCTGCCCCAGGGCCCAGAGCGACCCCAGTGGTTCCCGGTCTCTGATCTTGCTTATTAACAGTGCCCTGTTCATGCCCAGCATCATCTCCCGCCAGATGCTGTGTCATGCGGTCATCCTGTCCTGCGCCCACGCCCACGCCCACGCACGCGCGCACACACACACACACACACACACACACGCAGTCTCCCTCGGGCTGTGCTGCAGCACCGAGCACCGGGCCATGACTCGGGGGCTGTGGGTGCATCGGAGGGTACGTGGACATGCCCAGCTAGGGAGGCACGTGCTGAAGACCCCTCCCCTGCGATTCTGATGGGCTGGCCCACCCCGCAAACCAGGGGCTTGGTGTCAAGCCATGGGGGCAATGGGGGTAGCAGGGCCGAGCCGAGCACCAGCCCCAGGGCTGTGGACTCACTGTTCTGGCAGCCCACCTGGGTCACGTGGAGGGCCACTCGAGAGGACGGTCCCTGCAGAGGGGCCTCGGTGGCTCCCACTTTGGGGGGGCCTGCTTAGGACAGCAGAGGTCTCACATGGGTGATGGGCCACGACATGTGGGGAGTGACTCGGGAGGGATTCCCCAGAGGGAATGTAAGCCTGGAGGGCAAATGAGGACTCCTGACAGAGCCCTGGGCTGGCAGTGTGTTGTGCCGGGAGCCAGGGGGTCATTATCGTTAACACTGCATTCCTTTGCACCGTGGGCACCGCCGTCCAGATGGAGGAACTCTGTGTCACTTCCCTCTTTCCCGTGAGCCCCGACTGAGTGTGCTTATGACACCAACAGGGGGGCCATAGAGAGCGGAGTGAGCACCCCTTCGCCCTTCTGCCGGCCCACGCACACCTTCACCCCATCACCCACGCCCTCCACCCGCCTCGGCTGCAGGGAGGGTCGCTGCCAGCCTCCCCCCTGGGTTGGCTCAGCACACGGCCCGCCTGCTCTCTGGCTGTGCTCTCAGCCCCGTTATAGCTCAGTCCCTCTCGCCCCTGTCCTGGGTAAGGGTCCTGGTGTCCCTAGGCGCCTGCAGTCCTGTGCAGGTTCCAGGGGGAGCTCTGTGTCTGCAGGCAGTGCTCTCTGAGGGCACCTCTGGGCACGGCAGGGCCTGCAGAGAGGAGGAGGCACCCACCCACCCAACGCCTGGGACTTCCATCCACGGAGCCGTGTGGCCTCCCAGCATCTCCACGAGTGAGGTGTTGGCCCATCTCTCTGCCTGCCTGCCTGTCTGTCTGTCACACAGTCGTCTTGCTTACGGGGCGCATGAGTCAGGATTTCAGCCCACGCCCCTGGGGCTCCAAGCCTCCTCTCCCCGCGGGGCTCCCCGTGTCCATAGCCGCCCCCTCCCTGCCCCCACCCCGGCCCAGGCGGCTCTGTGCTCTCCCGGGCCTCCTTCCAGCACCGCACTGCCCACCTGCCTTAACGGGCCTTCCTAACTCGCCAGGACCATAAATAAGATGGTGGCCGGAAAACAGATCAGTGCTTTTCCACTTTTGTTCTGTGGCCTGAACAGAAATGCAGAAGCCATGTGTCCTTCGCCGTGCCAGTGTGCCCTGCCGTGCTAGACAGACGGCGCTGGGGAAGCATGTGTGAATGTCATCTGGGGTGCCGTGGGCTCGTGGTGCTGTGATTTCTGGGCCCCCGGGCCGCTCTGATTGGTCTTCTGAGCCGCAGCCCCTAACACTCAGCCCGCTTCCTCCCTGCGCTGGCCTCTGGGCCAAGGAGTTAATGATCTGTAAAAACACTCAGATTCCTGGGGAAGCTCCTGGAAAGAGCAAATCTGTTTGTAACTCACAGTGTCCTTTGTTCCCGGTGAGGGGGCCTCCTGGGAGAGTCGCCGTCCCCCGTCCTGTGAAGGGACAGCCCAGTGTGAAGAGTCTCTGAGGATAAGGCTTCTTGTGACCAACAGAAGCATGCTTTCTGAGCAGCTCTTCGGAAACCCGGAGCAGCCCCGGGCCCTTCTGGGTTTGGCAGCAGGCCTGACCTCTTGCCCTCGTGTGCGACCGGTCACCGCCTCGTGTGTGCTGGGGCGGGGTGCCCAGTGTGGCCCAAGGAACAGAACCTGAGATGGTGTGGCCAGAGTTGCCCTGAGTACATACGGCCACCCGTTCTGACCCCCAGGCGAGACAGGGCCGGGCAACCTGCGGTTGGTGCGGCCCCAGGACAGGAGCAATTTCCGGCCAGGTGGACATGAGAGTGTCCTCGCTGGTTCTCCCCTCCGGCTTTATTTCTGCACTGATGCTTCTGGAGAGCCGGCTGAGGCCTGTGTGTGCCTGGCCCTCCCTGTCTGCTGGGGATGCTGCAATACTCGGGCCAGAGCCCTGCTTTATGGTGGTGGTCAGGCTGGGGGCTGTCCTCCACCAGTGGAAGTCACCCTTGTGGCCTGTGAGTCCTTGCCACCCTGTGAGCACTGGTGGGGGCCGGCAGAGCCCCATGGTGGTGTAGGTGGGCGCCTGCACCATGTTACTCATTTTAAAATTCTCTGCTGATTTAAAACCCACTTGTGCTCACTTCTGCAGCTGCTTGTCTCCGAGGAGCTGGACTGACTTACTTGACATTAAACAGGAACAGTAAGGAGAGAAGATGGAGAGAGAGATGGGAGAAGGGACAGGAGACCAAGAGAAATGGGGGGCCCAGATGGTCCAGCCCAGCTGTTAGGGCTCCTTATTCCAGAAGAAGGAAGAGGATTGGGATTTTGAAGACAGATTCAGCATTTGAGCAGAAGAGTTTTCTAGAAGCCTGGCCAGGGAGGAACTCTAGGCAGGCAGAGGGAGGTGAATAGGATGTACCCCCAGGTTCAGGGTGTTCAGAGAGGGCAGGGTGGATGCCTGGAGAGGCAGGTGGCCGGTCAGGAAGAAGCTTGAAGGGCTGTTTGTGCTGTATTCCCAGCTGTGAGTGCATGTAACTGCCTATTCTCTCCTTTGCATCTGCTGGACTTCAGTGACTAACTGACGAGTCCTTCCGGGAAGCCAGGCTCAGTCCATCTCCCCTGCAGCATTCGATGCCACCGCCTTTCCCTTATGTTGGCCTGGATTCCTTCCAGCCTCCTCCTTCCTTCAGAAGTCTCCCCCCAAACCAGGCTCCCCCACCGCCCAAGGAGGTGCTCCGAGTCCTCACCCCAAGGAGAGGGAGTCATCAGATACCAGTGGAGCTCCCCAGCCACAAGTGAGAGGCAGCAGTCAGATCTTTGGAGATTCTAAAATATCATGAGTCCCCCGGGACCCTGGAGACCCCAGAGCCAGGCCCCCTACTTCCATCTGGGAGAATTGAGGTCCAGCCTGTGGGCCAGATGTGGCCAAGGTCACCCGGACGGCAGGTGGCAAAGGGTGGCCCAGTGGAACCTGCTGTGCGCCAGGGGCAAGTTCCACTAGAGTCCTGAGACTGCTGGTGTGGGGTGTCTCCCTGCCCCTGCCCCCCATGCATGTGCTGGGAGAGACTGAAACGAGGTCCTGAGCAGTGGTGCGATTAGCAGTGGGCTGGCGGGCGGGAGTGGGCCGCCCCTTTATGCTGAGGGGTGAGATGGTGAGGCTGACGGGAATATCATCTAATTCCAGAGAAGGGCTGAGAGAAGGGCCTCAGGGTGCCGCAGACCCACCCCCAGTGCCGGCAGGGCTCGACCGAGGCAGGGTCCCCCTGGTGCTGGGTGGTGGGTTGCCTGCTGCACGGGTAGCTGGGAATGTCCGCTCCCTGCACCCAGCCTGCTACTAGAGGAAGATTCCAGGGCCTGAGTGGAACACACTCAGTTTTCTCTTCCCAAGTCCACCGATCACTGGCCACTTCAGCTGCCCCAGGTGGCAGAAGGAGAAGCTGGGGGATGGGGGAGCAGGGGTTTCTTCCACTGAGCCCCCTCTGGGGTGGACACAAAAATCTAGTGTAGGATCCACAGAGAGACGCACCTGCCTGAGAAGCCCAGCGCAGTCTGGGGGTAGTCCTGGCCTGCTAGAGCCTTCTCCAGCTTCCCGTGCCTCTCCGTTCTCAGACTGCTACCAAACAGCAGAGATGGCGGGGAAGCTGGGCCACCTCTCTCTCAGGGTCTCTGCCACCTGGTCTTCAGAGCGGCCTGCCTGGCTGCTCTCAGGCCCTCGGGGCCCCGGGGGCTGGCGGGTCCTCTCCTCTGGGCTGTGGTCCTCCCTCTCAGTGCCCACATGGTGCCCCAGGACCCTGATGAAGTCCACCTGGTTCAGCCAGCTTGATTCAGTCCAGGTGAAGAGGTAGAAAATGAAAACCCAGTCTCCTGTGGGTTTATCGTGCACGTTTGACCAAGGGAGGAGCGCAGCCCGGAAATGTTCTTTATGACTGTGCCCTTTGCGGCTACCTAGTGTTCTCCATGGCCGCTTCACCAGCCCTTGGCCCAGGAGAAGACGTCTGGGTCTGGCCCCTATGCCTCCTGCCATCTTAAGGGCAGTGCCGGGCAGCAGAGCGGCTGCGATGCTGTGTGACCACTCAGTGTGACCGCGAGAGCCCATCACCCGGGGCTCCCAGCACCCTGCAAACCCTCTTAAAAAAGGTTCTGCATAGCCCTGGGGAGATGAAGGCAATGTTATGGGAACACGTTAAGATCACTTTCTAAAGGGAAGCAAGGTGTTTTTTACATTTTAAAGGTGTTTGTAATTTTAGCTTACAATCATATTACTAATGATTTTCCCACTAAGACATAAGATACGCAGTGGACTCTCCTGAAGACAACAGACCAGCCCCCCTGTTTTACCGCCTCTTCTGGGGCCTAAGTCCACGGCTGCTAGTGAAATGACATTAGCCCTTGAAGCCCTGTAAATATTCAAGGTCATCACTTTACTTAATGTTAATTATGTCTTCAACTCAACAATCAAAATACCTGAAATTCAAACTTGACTGTACTGAGTGGAAAGTGGTTTCTTTCCACATCCTCTCATTTCACTAGAATGTTTTCATGTATGCTTCTCTAGTCTGTGAGACATGGTACAAGGGAGAATTCATATTTCTTTTCAGAAGATACCATAGAATTGCTGGTGCTTTAAAGATGAACACAATACACGTTATGTCCCAGGGGAACCCTCACGCCAAGGACACTGTGCTGCCCTCCTGGGAACCAGCTGGTCCCTCACTTGTTGGAGAGAAAAGCAGGGGTGGCACTTTGCAGCCCCATGATATGTCCCTTAGCCCCACACCACCTCAGTAAGACAGGCATGTTGGTTAGCGGTAAGGACCCCACTGTCACCAGTTTAGGTTAGAATGTGTGTCATTGTTTTCATCTTAGGGTTTTCCCTTATTGTTGGTTTTAATAATACTGCACTGTTTCATTTGGTATTTTGCTCTCCGCACCCCTTTCCCCATAATACTGAGCTTCCTAGCCATGAGACTGCTACCTGTAAATCTTCAGGAGTCTGATCCCAATGTTTGGCAAACATTCATGTAATTAAATTATCGGACAGTTTCTCAGGTGACCATCTACAAATCACTTTTTGTGTTTGCGACAGCCTTGTTTAAAACCTTGCTTTGGCCCTTGAGGCAAACTGGTTGGTACACGCAAAGCTCGACTCTCCCCCTCGCACTGCTCGGGACGCCTGCTCAGGATGCCTCGTGGTCCCAGAGCCTCAGACAGGTGCACTTTGCTTTGTGAAGAATTTGCCTGGGAAAATTGTTTGAAGTGAGTCATTTCAGATTCATTTTCAGAGGAGCTCAATTCCTACAGGCACTTTCATGTTTTTTTTATTTGTCCTCAGACTTTTCCAGGGTGTAGCCATGGCTTCATTTATTTGTTTACTGAATGTGGGTCTCCATATTCCAGATTTCCCTAAAGTCACTCATATTAGATGTGGAAACCTTTTGGTCGTTTGCACTTATCCTAAGCATTATCGGACTCCTGGTCTTTGGTTCAAGGTGTGTGAGCTTATTTGCAGGGTCCTGCCTCCATTTCTGGTTTTGTAAATGCTTTCTTGTCTCTGCTGGCTTTCTTCCTCTGTGTTTGCTTACAAGTTAGTGCTTTATTTTAGAATGAATTCAACCTAAATTCCTTAAGACTGCACAGAACATCTGCATCACATCTATTTATTGATAAAGCTTGATTAAAAGGAGTCTAGAAAGAAAGGTCAATTTCTGGATCGGCAGTTTAAAGTAGATGAATGGATTCCTTTATAAACACTGACGTGAACACTGTATTCCATATTCATAGGGTGTGTTTTGGCAAAAGAAATTACCATAGGATGTTCAGTTGGAGTTCAAATGGTAATTAAATGCATTAAAATGGGAAGATAGGAGAAGGGGTTCCCACTTAAGGAGCAGTAGTCTTTAATTTAGTTCGGAAATATTGTAGCAAATATCCAGAGCCATCAGCTACTCAGCTTAATAATAACTCAATAATAAATACTAATATAATACAAAATACTAATACAAAAATAATAACTAAATAATAACTTAATAATAAAACAAATTTTTTGTTTTATTATTTTTGTATTTTGTTCTGTTTTCTGTATCTTAGCTCTGCTATCTTTCAACTAAAAGTACTCATCTCTGGCTTCTGGAATCGGGAATATAGTTGCAATCAATGAAAAAGTACTCGGGAGTATTCGGGAACACACACAGCTGCGCGGGTCACGTGTGCATCCGATTCCCAGGCCAGTTCACCAGAAAGGAAGCAGCTGGAAGTGTCGCTTGACATGCACAGGATCAAAAATGTTCTTTGAAGAAGAGGGACTTCAGCACCGTCCCCGGGTGTGGCCCAGCTGCCCGCTCCCCGAGTTGCAGCAGGTTCCTCTCCATCTGCTTTTGAATCCTTGGCCATCCCTGGAGCGCCTGGATTCAGCAGGGACATGGGGGCACACCGACAAGAGTAGCTGGGTGTGGCTGAACTGTCCTTAGCACCCGGGGTTTACCCGACTTCTGGGTGACAGAACAGTTAGCGACAATGTGTGTGTCTAATCTCTACCCCCGAACTGTGAAGTCAGTAGGTAAGACTGGAGCAAACTTGGGACCAAGGTGACCTCCTGAGAGAGAGAGAGAGAGACAGAGAGAGAGAGAAGAGAGAGAGAGAGAGTGTGTGTGTGTGTGCACGTGTGCGTCTATGTAGTACTCAAAGAAAACTCGTTGTATTTATACCATCAAATCAGGCTACTTGAGTTATTTAACCTAAGTATATGGTCACTGAAATCCCAGTGAAGTCGGTACCTGTGGCACGGAGCAGGATTCTGTCCCTCGAACGCCAGCAGCTTCATTCGTTAATGACTTCTCTGAACGCGCGCGGTCGCTGCGGGCTTCTTAAAAGTAAGTGAGCAGGAGCCTCACGCCTGCGGGGCAGGTGGAATCAGCCCATGTCATAGATGAGGAAAGGGTCGCAAAGGAGACGAGAGCAGGCTGTGCGCTCACGGGCTGACCACGGGTCTGCGGGACTCCCTGGCTTCAAGCCGGGGCCCCACCCACTGCAGAGGGGCAGGAGCCCCAAGGGCTGCTGGCTTCCCCAGGGTGACCTGCCGGGGGCGTTTCGGTTTGTCTTCACATGCTTTGCTCTGACGGTCCTCAGCTCTGTCAGTTAAGAGGTCAGTTAAGAGCCAGCGATTTCACGAAGTCTGTGATAAAGAGGGGATGCGTTCGGTGTATCACACAATCTAGGGGGGTGGAAGTTTGAATCCCAGAAACAAAGTGTTGGGAATTAGCTCTTTGTTTGCAAGAATCTGTTAGACATCCCTTTTAGGAAGAGCATAGGTAACACGTCTTCCAGAGGCAGCCCCGACTCCGGGTGCTTTAAGATTAGCAGGGTGACCCTGATGGTGTCCCGAGGGTTGGGACCCCTGGTCAACTCCCTGTGCTGATGGCAGAGCCTCCTTCTAACACCCACGGGTGCAGCTCTCAGTGCACGCCCTGGCTGGTGACAAGCTGCAGCACCCACGCGGGCGTTCTGTTCTTCCCGGATTAACTAGGGGCTCTCTGGGCACTGGCCTCCTCATCCCACCGGCCTGGATTTCTGCCCTGGCTCCTGTTTCTGTATCCACTGTCCCTAAGTAAGCTTTGTGGCTCCCAGGGGTTTGAGGTCAGTTGTGGGGTGAACTGGAGGGGGAGAGGGGCAGGCTGTGGGATGTTTTTCCCCGGGCAGATCGACTAGGCCAGCAAGCAGGGGTGACTGCTTCACCCCAGAAGAAGGAGCTGAGGTTGTGAAAGGCAAGTGGAAGTTCAAAAGTCAGGGGCCCCGCTTGGCTGGAGGCCTCCCACCCTGGAGGCGTGCGCATTTGCCAGGTGGAACTGCCTGTCTGATAAACCCGCTGTCGTTGGGGTCTTTGCTGTCTCCCTGTCTGCTTGCCCTTGGAGGGATCCGAGTGCCTCTCCTGCGGAGCTCACCTTGCTGAGAGGTCCTTCGGGTCTAGCAGCTTCTGAGTGCACGGAATTGGTGTGCAGGAGAAGCTGTCTTCAGGGCAAGCGTGAGGGGGAGCCCACCGGAAGGTGCCAGTGAGGTGTTCCTGGACCACCTGCCCCTCCTCTGCTGCTCCTGGCGGCCTTCACCCTGGGTACCTTCCGCTTTATTTCATTACGTGGCAGCGTGTTGCCTGGCATGCGTGACACCCGCCCTGCAGCTCGCCTTCCCTTGACCCCCAGAGCCTCAGCTCCCGATGAGCAGGTGCCAGCCACCTCCAGGGGCGTCGGTCCTCTCCTGACCTCAGCGCCGAGCCGCCCAGCCACCAGCCCGAGAACCCAGGGCTGCTCACTCATCCTGCCCTGCTTCTTAGAGCCGATTTTGCTGACCTGGGGCAAAGTCTTCCACACTTGAGTGCACGCTGGTCGGTCTCCTAGCGTGATGTGTTTCCCAGCAGAGATCAGTTTTATTCACAAGGTGCCAAAATTTGAGAATGTGACATGGGCAGAAAGTAACTGAATCCAGAGTTTGGGAAGCAAAAGGCTTTTTTCCTGTTGCCAGAGGGCAGGCTAGCCAAGCCCCCATCTGCTCTCCTGAAAGCTGCGGTATCTGCAGTGCCTCGAACACACCCTCCACTCCGGAGACCTGTGTGCTGTTGGTCTTTCCAAATCCATTATGTATCTTAAGTGTCTGCTGGAGCCAGGGTTCCAAGACGTGCGGGACTGAGGACTGGATCATATCGGGGTCTTCCCATCGCTTAGTGAGATTTTGCGTCCTTCTGAATATGTGTGAGTTTAGGCATGTTATTTCAAAAGTCACATATTTTATCCGGGTTGTTGGAGAAAAGATGCCCAATAAAATAGTTAGGTATGATTATATCTGTAAACAGTGTCACATTTTAAAAATTGCTTACTTTTCTGAGATTCATTTTGGGAACTCCAAGCCGGCAGTATTTAAGGGAGGGCTCGTCGTCAGAGCCCATTCATCACTGGAAAACAGTTTTACAGCCCCACTTTTTATATCATTCAGGGGAAATAGTCTCAGAAACGCTCCTTTGCACTCCCCAGGGGCTGCGCTGCCCCCCCCCCGTGTGAGACGGGTTCCTCCCGGAACAGACAGTTCCTCCGCTGTGTGAGGAACGCCTTTCTGCCTTTCCAAGCCTCGGTGTGTTTATGGTGAAATGTGGAGGTGCCGGCACCTCTTCCAGGAGCGTGTTGAGGCCTGTGGCAGGTCCCATGTGTCAGCCGGGGCCTGGCCCCAGGAGAGCGAGGCGTTGGCCACCATCAGCCCAGGTCCCGGCACTCACTGTGATCCAGATGTGGAGACTGTTCCAGGGAAACCCTGTGCCCAGCGTCAGCACCTGTCCGCATTCCACTGCACCTGCTTACCCTGGCCTCCTGGCTGCCCCACACTGCCACGTCCAGGGCCCAGGGGCTCTCTCCAAGGGGGTCCTCCCTCCAGCAGGGGGCGCAGCTAGCCAGCTGCACACGCTGCCTTACTGACCAGCCAGGCTCGGCTCCGGCACCTGACCCTCTCCCTGGCCACCTGCCTGCATCCCCAGTTCTGCCACGGGGAATGAGCCCTGGGTTTGGAGCTGGAGGACTGGATTCGAATTCTAGCCAAGCAAGTTACCTGTTTCCTCACCCCTTCTAAGGGGAGGTCACATCAGTTTCCCTCATAAGCTGCATCTGGAGCCTCCAGTCCCTTCTTGGGTGCAGAGCTGAAACCTGCTGAGGGAACCTCGCCTTCAGAGCCTCCTGAGAGCTCCTTCCGTTTGGCACAGCGACCACTGGCTTCCCCCCAGGTGCTGCCCTGGTGTCTCCTGTGCAGCCTGGGGTCACCTCATCTTTTCGCAAGCCACAGCCCTGGGTCTGCTCTCACCCTTGCTGATTCTCCAGCACTGCCCTGCCCTCCTTGGGTCCTGGCCCACCTGCAGGTGCTGCCCTCCCCGAGGCCCTGCTCTCAGGCGTCTTGGCCTCAGCATCCCTTGGGGCCCACCCCACGGTCATCTCTGAAAAGCAGGTCTGGTCACGAGTGCCCCTTACACTGCCTCTTTCTCCCTGGTGCCCCGCGGGGACCAGCCAGTCTCCGCCCGCCCCTGAGTCCCAGCTCACCATCCCCCCCAGATCCTCACCTCCCCCCAGGCCCCCTTGCGCGGGCCCCTACACCCTGACCTCTGCCTGGGAAGCCCTGTCGCCCTTCCACCAGGGACCAGACGTCCTGGAAGACCCAGCTGCAGCCCCCAAGTCTGTGAAGAGCTGCCCGAAGACCCGAGGCTTAGGTGTCACGCCTTCTCTGTACTTTCCTAGTGGGGCCTTTTAGACCTTTATTAGCGCACCTGCCCTATGCTGCTGGGTCACGTATATATATATAGGGCATATTCATGTTTTACAGAAAAATGGTTGTATGTCTTTGTGTACTTGTGTTATACCTTTATTAGAACACTTACTACATTTTACTGTGGTAGCTTGCTGTCTGTTGCTGAATGAACTGGTCGAGGACGGGGGCCACTCTGAGTGCCAGCACCCAGCAGAGCGCCTGGGTCAGTGGGCCACTGACTAATATCCTCTCGAGGGGCTGCTGCCCTCGCTGGGAGGGGCTATCTTCAGATGCTCATTTATCAACTGTGTAGAGACGTGTGTTAAGTCAGTGCCTCTGGGCTGGGCCCCCTGTGGCAGGGGTGGGAATGGAGTCGGCCGTGTGAGAGGAGGGATTTGCAGCCCAGGGCTCGGCTGACCTGTGTCCTGGGGGTGATTCTGCACCCGCCTGGTCACTTGGGATAAGTGGTCCGTCCCCAAGCCCAGGCCCTTCCCCGCATCTCTGAACCGACGTCACTGGGCGGGTCATCTGTGAAGGCACCTCCCGTGCCGCCACACTGAGGTAGGTGGCTTTTCATTCCACTCCTTCCACCTGTGGGTTTTATTTGGAAGCTGAATGTAGTGACCTCTGCAGAAGTCATAATTTACCTGTCTAAGTGGTCCCTGGGCTCGGAGGCCCTGCATCCCTGCAGGGCCGCATCCCCTCTGGCTCCCTGCCCCTGGCTGCGGGCCGCAGCACCGCGGAGCCTGGGAACGCCCTGCGCAGCCTCCCGCCGCTCGCGGAGAAGAAATGGGAAGGCCGCCCGGGGAGGAAGGCTGGACGGGCCGAGCACTGGGCATCGCCGGCGGGAGCATGAGGCCGTCCTGCCACAGCTCCCCTGGGCACTGAGCAGAGCCGGCCTGGAAAGCCAAGGGGCTGCTGGGTGGGCTCTGCAGGGCGGGCCCCTCCGAGGACGCGATGCGGGAGGCACTGAGCAGAAGGGGTCAGCAGGCGGAGGCAGGCTCGCCCTGTCCCCAGGCTGATCTCAGGCTGACTCCCCCTGGGCAGAGGGCCATTCCAGACACAGCCTGAGTCCCCGAAGCCAAGCCCAAGGAGAGAGGAGACAGAGAGACAGCTGGGCTTCCAAGTTGGCGAGTTCTCTCCCAGAGGAGCACGGCCAACAGCTCTGCTCTAGGCCACCAGGGAGCCCTGGCCTCATAAATATGGTCATTTCAAACAGGATTCCTCTTTCTCCCACATGGCAGGTGGGCCGGGGGTCAGAAGCCCCGGTCATGGAGCTGGGACAGTCAGAGCCTGCGCTCACCTGCCTCCACCCTGCCCTCTGCCCACCAGGCCCCCGGACCCTGAGTGCAGGTGCCCCACGCAAGTGGCCCCTGCAGGTATGAGGCTTGTCACTGGGGCAGAGGGACCAGAGGGCACAGGGGGAGCTGTAGCAGCATGACCAGACGGGCCCGGTCCCTCCAGGTACACAGCCATTGCTGGCATCAGAGCTCCCTTCCCAAACATCTCCCTCGGATCCGACTCACAGGAGCCTGGGGCCTGGAAACCCAGAGGTCTCTTCTGAGCTTGTAGAGTGGCCAGCGCCCCAGGCATCCCTCTGCATGGTCACAGAAACCCGTCCACCTGCTGCTGTCTTAGGAGCTTTAGGGGTGTGGTGGGGGCATCCTGCCCATCTAGCCCCTCCCGGGAAGAGTCACAGACTCTCCAGAGGGGAATGGGCCAGGCCCCACCCTGAGAAGAAGCTCCTGGACCTTGATTCTGGCCTGAGCTGCAGAGCACTGGGGCCTCTTTGCTGCTCACTGGCCTGATGGGAATCACATGGCCATGGCCTCTGTCTGGCTATTTCGAGAAAGGGCCCAGATCTGCCAGCAAAGAGAGACCAGGGTGTCCTGCCTGTCATGGCCACGGCTTGGTTCAGGGACTGCTTGTAGTCAGCTCCTTACAGGGTGGGGAGGGCCAGGGGAGGGAGGGTCTGGGCAAGGGAACCAAGTGGCTGGACGCAGCCATCTGGGAGGACCTTGTACAAAGGAGTGAATCTCACGCGTCCAGTTGCTTCTGGATTTGCATTCGTCTGGGAGACAGAATAGCCAGCCTTCCGTCCACCCTCCCCAGTGCCCCCACCCTCCTTAGGAATGCTCACAGCGTCCTTGCATTTCTCCTTTAAAAGTCAATTATAGTTCATTGTGCCTGCGGACCCACAGAGGATGGTCAGGACCCCGCCTGCCACTGTCTTAGAAGTGGGGGTAGATTCTGTGATCAGGCAGTGTGAGTTCTCTGTCCTTCCAAGCCCCTGGTGCACAGAGGTCGGCAGGGCTGTGAACTGCAAGCCCCACCGTCGTCTGTGGGCTGCCCTCCCCTGGCCCAGCAAGGCTGGTCGGACCCTGCCTCTCCCACGGGCCAGGTGAGCCTGGCGCCTGCCCGCTAGGGGACAGTCCTGTGTGAGGCCTGCTGCACTTCCCGGTATCCCAGCCTGGCTGGACCCACCTGCAGATCCAGCTGGTGGGCGACTGCATTCTCTCCTTGAAAGCAAAACCCCTCATTTTCTTCATGTGTGCACAAGGCATTTGTCCTGCCAACAGCCTCTGGGGCAAGGTGGCCCTGGGAGAGCAAGGTTTGTGCCAGCTGCCTGCTGGCACTGCCCATGCTGGTGGGGCTGGCGGTGGGCAGGGAGGCTGCCCAGACCAGCCTGCACTCAGTGCCCAGAGGCTCCTTCAAAGCCCCTGCCCCAAGGGAAGAAGAAAACCCCTTCAGTGGGTGGGGTGGCCCTGCTCAGTGTGCCTGGGGGCCTGTCCCTGGCACACTGGTAGTTCAGCCCATTTGGACACAGGTTGTCTGCACGGCTGTGTCTGCTTTGTGAACCGAGCGCCCCCAGGCCTTCTGGCCACAGTGGGACTGGGAGTCCTGTGTGTCTGGCGGAATTGGGCTCTCAGGCAGGGCTGCAGCCAGCTGGCACACCTCAGCACCTGGCTGCCAGCGGGGGGGACACCCCAACAGGCAGCATCAAGATGCCCAAACTCTTGTTCCAGACTTGTCTCTAACCAGCTGTGTGCCTCTGGCACGTCGTGGCGTCTCAGGGGCAGTTCACCGCTGCCCAGGGATGTGGTGATGCAGGCTGAATGGGCTCAGCCGGTGTCTTCGGCTTGAGAAGCGGCCTAGGAGAGCTGGAGATTTGCCAGAGCGCAGGTGTGGAGGCACGGTTCAGGGCAAGGCCCGACTGTCTGCATTCCTCATGAGCTCCCGCTCCGTGCTGACGCTGCCGGTCAGGAGCCCCCTTCTGAGCAGCAGAAACTTAGAAGCGCGTGAATCTGAGAACATATCCTAGAGGGAGCCTGGCACGTGGCTCCTGGGTGACCGTCGCCGCTGTGTCCGCCTGATGTCTCCACTGTAGTCCTTCCTTCAGAAGGTATTTCTTGAGCGCCTGCTATGTGCCAGGAGCTGTTCTAGACTCTGGGGACCCACTGGGGAAGAAACAGTGAACATCCAGCCTTCTCGAGGCTCTGGTTCCTGTGCTGACAGCGTGTCGTGGGACTGGTCACCGGCCCCCCAGCACCAATGTGGTGGTTCCTCACGTGACCTGCATTTGGTGTTCCTGCCGGCGAGGAAACTGAGGCCCAGAGCGGAAGCCAGTCTTCCCAGGCTGCCCTTCGCGTGAGCGGCAGAGCTGGGACTCCCAAGGCCTGTGCTCTGGGATCCTGTCTCTCCCGGAGCTCCCACGGGACGTAAGTGCACTTCCACACCCCAGCGTCAGCTGAGCTGTGTGCTTAGTGCCACGTTTCTGGAGGTTAACCCATCAGCATTTCTGGAATAAACCCTACTGGTTATGTGGAATTGAGTCTTCTGATGCAGAACTTGCTTTACGGCTGCTACTTAGTATCTTTGCAGTTAGAATCGTAGGAGACAGTGATCCAGCCTCGGCTCTTACGCTGCTTGGAGTCCGAGTCCTATCGTGGGGGAGGGACAGGTGGAACAGCTCTGTACCTTCTGGCAATTGTGCTGAGAACCTAAAACTGCTCTAAAAATTAAAGTCTATCCTAAATAAATGAATAAATAAAATAAAATGGGAAGTGTTTCCTCATCTTTAAATTCTGGTATAGCTTAAGTAATGTAGCTAGGAATGATTAGTGCGTAGAAGGTTCTATTTAATGCTTTTGTAAGACAATCTGGTTTCTTGTTCTCTGTGGGGTGGACACAGATCTTCAATAACCTGGCCAGCATCTCTTACAGTCACTGATAACGCTTCTGTTCCCTACTTTTTCTTGAGCAAGTTTGGTAAATGGAGTAGCAGATCAGACAGCATAATGAGTCAGAGTCCAGGCTCACGAATTGGATGGCCTGGCCTCCATCACTTACACACCGTGGGGACGTGGAGGATGGCAGCTCGGGCCCCCCGGGACCCAGGGGTGTGCCCCTGCTTCAGCTCTGGCCTCTGAGGCTTCCCCCCAGGGCGCCGATTGTTTGTTTTGCGGTTGGTGGAAAGCCCACGGCTGGCGGCATCGGGGCCCCGCTCTGACACACGTGACGTCAGGGCTGGCCACAGACAGCCGGGCTCCCTCTGGGCAGTGGGGCGGGTTAGGCGCCGACACATAGAAGCCCTGATGCCCTCGTCTGGGTGCAGGACTGTCTCGCGTGCCATCCCCCCAGATGGCCCCTGGCCGAGCCCTTGAAGGAACTCTGGGCGCCCTGGGACTGCCGGTCAGCAGGTGGGCCACCCTGGTCTGCTGCTTTTCAGTTTCTTTTTATGTCTGGAAGCTTGAAGGAGGTTTTTCCTCCTCTTGGTATCCAGAACTTTCTTTGTGGCGTGGCTCGGTTTCCTCCCCAGAACTCCGTGTTCCCTTTTCTGAGCCCCTTGGTCTTGTTGCATGTGGACACCCCCTCTGTGCTTCCTCCATGACTGGGCCTGCCCCCCTGAATCATGTCCTTTGTCTTTTTGATCCAGTGCTGGGAGACGCCCGGGGTTAGTCTGTGATTTACTGATTGTTTTTCGTTTGTGTCTGTTTTGCCATTTTGCTTCTACTATTTTAAAAACTTTCCGCTTCCATACTTGCCATGATTTCCAAGAGCCTTTCTCTGTATCCCGGTCGGTCCTTCTTTGCAAAACAGGCTATTCTAATTTTATCTGCACAGATGCCTTTGGCTTCTCCCTGGACGATAAATTCCACTTGTCGGAAAGTTTGAGCCCCGCTCAGTGGGCCGTTTGTGAGCTGCTCAGCCCGGCGACTTCCCCGGTCGTCCTCAGCCACCTCGTGTGGATCATCATTTGTTTTCTCCTCATATTCACAGCACTTTAGAAATATTACGTTGGCTGGATCCTTCCATGTGCACATGGTCAGGAGGTGGTGTCCAGGCTTGGCGAGGGCACAGAGGGCCCCCGCTGAAGGATGGTACTCCACAAATGCCCAAGAGGGAGGAGGCCGGCCTGTGTGGGCTGGGCTGGCTGCCCCGAGCAGTTGGCAGCTTCTGTGCCGTGGGGCTCCTGGCTGTTCATGTCCACTTCACCCGAGGGCCCCCAAACCCAGGACCCCAGGAGGTGAGGGGTCTTTGTTTCAGGCACAGCGAGTGGGAGGAGGAACCCACAGACAGCAGCAAGCACTAGAGTGGACCGGGTGAAGTCAAGGTCCCCGAGGCGAAAATGCCCCCATGTGTCATGCTGGAGGGATCCCAGCGAGGGCCAAGGCATGCCCGGGACACCTGCTCTGTGCTGGGGACGGTGGCCACAGCCTGGGTTTCTGTGGGCAGCTCCTGGCCTCCTGATCCTCAGTTCCTTCCATCCAGTCTCCACAGCAAACTGCCAGGGGTGTGCGTGTGCCCGCGTGTGCGTGTGCCCGCCTAGAGGAGGCCTCACGTCTGTGCTCGCTCCCTGCCCTGCCGCGCTCCTTTGGTTGTATGAGGTCCGGGGCGCTCTGTCCCTTCCCTTCCTGGTCACACGGTCACTGCGCCTCCTTTAAGAAATCGTCATCGTCTGCCTTGTGTTCTAGTGGTTGACAGATGTGCTCCTCCCCTCTGATTTCTCGGACTCATCTCAGGGCTTTTCAAATGATGGGCAGCGTCCCTGGCATGTGGCAGATGCTCAGTCTGCGGGGATGGATCGGAGGCAGGCAGGCAGGAAGTGGGGATGGCGGAGGATGGAACGGTGGGTGGTGGGCGGAGGGAGGGCCTCCTAATAAGCCCTTCCCCTGCAGCCCGCCCCTGCCTCGCTTTCCCGAGAACTTCTGTTGGTGTTTCACTGCCCGGGTGAGGTCTTGGGATATGCAGTCAAATAAGACCCTCTGCTGCATATGGTGGCCAACGGTCTGGCATGCGAGAGGAACCCGGGCACCCTCGGAGTCTGGCCACTGCCGCCCCACCAGCTGGCCCCCTCCCTGGCAGGGAGTGAACTGCCCGGGGGACACATGCACACGGCTTCAGGTGGCCCTTACGTGCGGAGGCCATCCTGGGCCCCAGATGTTTTGTATTTGCTGCTGGGAACCCACCCCATCTGCAGACATGGCTGGGGTCAGGGTGACATCAAGGGGGCTGGGCCCAGAGGCTCTCGGACAGAAAGACTAATGAACCTGCTGCTGGTTTCTTCCGAGCCCTGGGCCCCTGTGGGTATGTGAGGAAACCCTGCACCCCACCACTGCTGGGGGATGCCCCTGTTGTTCAGCTTTCATGGATGACTCTGTGTTTCCCCTCGGAGGGTTGGTGCAGCTCATATATCAAAAACTGTTGTAATTATTTCCTCCCACTAAGGAAGGCTTCCATTTAGCTTTCTCTAGCTGCCCTACTTATTAATTATCTAATTACAACCACATTCGCCAAGAGAAAGCAGCCTTTTGACTCTCTGCCCAGGGCCACTTAAGAAGGCTCACATATTTGGAATGCTCTGAACTTGAAAAAAAAGAGGTGTGTGTGTATCCATGCACATGAGTTTTAGGGGAAATGTGTTTTAGCCCCTTCAGAACTTAGTCTTGATTTGGAAAAGGTTTCTAGAGTTCCCGAGCCCCGGGGTTTCTGTGTGGCGCTCTGCTTCATGGGGACAGAGCTGGGGGCATGGGGAGGAAGCCCATGGCTGGCGGCATCGGGGCCCCCGCTCTGACACACGCCATGTCAGGGCGGGCCACAGACAGCCGGGCTCCCTCCGGGCAGTGAGCGCTGCCCTCCAGCTGCACCTTCCTTGGCGGGCGCAGGCTGCTGGGGGAGGCAGCCCCTGTCGGGCCCTTTGGCCGCCAACCTGGTGCCTTACTGGCTGACCCCTGGGCCGTGGTGGGGGCGGGACAGGCCTTTCACCAGGACACTGCAGAACAGACAGCAACCTGGGTGCAGCGGGTCCAGCCTCAGCTCTGCCATGACTGACCCACATGCTCCTTGGCACACCTGTCACGTGAGCTCCAGGGGCCCCCTCGGGATGGGACAGCTGGGTCTGTCCCTTGCGATGGTGGGTGCAGAGTTCACAGGTGATGAACTAGCTTAGAACTGCACATACCACGCACAGGCGCCATCATACACAGCCACACATAGCACCACACACAACCACACAGACGTACACACACGCACCACCTGTAACCACACAGATGTACACACACGCAAACACACACACACACACATAACCACACACGAGGGAGATGTGGACAAGCGTGTGGGCTGCGTGCCTGTTTTGACCTCTGGCTGTGGTGTGGCACTGGACTTGGACAAGATGACACCATTGGGGGAAACTGATAGGGACGTGTGATTCCTCTGTACTGTTTTTTTGCAACTTCCTGTGAATCTATAATTATTGCAAAAGCACAAATTAAAAAAAAATCCCTCCCTTGGCAGCAATGCGTCCCGTGTCTCTGGCCTCACCTCCTGCCCCTCCTCAACCCTGCAGGGCAGAAGCCCCGCCTCGCTCTGACACCCCCCACCCCGCTTCAGAGGTCAGGTCCCTTAGGTCAGGCCACACAGATCCCACTCACTCCCAAGGGAGCAGGGGGTCTGCTGAGTGCCGAGTGCCGGGGGGGCGTGGGAGTCCCCAGGGGCAGGAGGCCCAGCCCTTTGGGGTTGGAGCAGCAGGAGGCCCCTCGGGGCATGGCTTGCAGATGCCTTGGTAGGCCGACCACTGTCACCTGTCAGTTCCTGCAGTGGGGACAGGGAGGGTCTGCAGAAGAGCAGGGCCTGCTGTCTGCCCTGTGCCTTCGAGCCTGGGCCCCCTTGATGAGAGGGGCCGAGTGCTCCAGGGTGCCAGGAGCTGCTACGGCGCTCAGCCCCCCTTCCTTGTCTTCCAGGCTGTCCTTCGGGGCCGAGGCACTGGCAGAATGGGTGCATCCAAGCCTGTCACTTCTGAGACCTGAACAACCTCGAGGAAGCCTCCCGCCTCTGCTCTCGGCACGGCCTCAGACAAGGGGACAGCGACAGCGTGGACGGGGACCCTGGGCCACCAGCTTCCCTGGGACGGTCCCCACAGAGGCAGTGGCAGTCACCGTCCCTCTTGCCCGTGACATGTCATTGTCAGCCTTGCCACTGTTTGGATTTTTCCTCTGGATTTTACTTTTTGGGGAGGGGATTTATTTTTTATGAAAATCTCTAGATTCAGGACCACATTTGTGAGGATTTGGATTTTGGATTTGTATTTCCCTTTAAGTGCCTTTTTTTAATGTATTTTTTTAATAAAACAGAAATGCCTTCCTGTACGATTCTGTTTAACCTGGACCAAGGCTCTCAGACAAAGAACCTCGCCTTCCTTCCGACCCCACCCTCTGCGCGGTTGTCTCAGACACGCCTGGGGCTCTTCTCACGCCTCTGTTCCTTTTCTTCATGACTCTCTCAGCTCAGCTATAAACATTTAAAAAACTTTTTCTGTTTCAGTGTATATGTTGCTTATTTGTTTTATTTATTGAGATATTTTTAACAAGCTCAGTGACTGCAATGTGGCCCTGTATACTGCTCCCCCTCCCAGGAATAATAAAGACCTCCATGCAGCCCGGTCTTTGTGTCTTCTCTTCCGTATGAGAAAGTTGGACAGGTTGCAGAAATGACTTTCATCTCACTTTAAAAGGGACAAGACAGGATGTGAGGCATTTTATGCCATGCATAATTCTATAACTTTCTAGAAGCTACCATCTCTAATGTGTTTCAAGCAAGTTAACAGCCCCCGGCCTGGGAAAGCAGGTGAGGTTAGCCTCCACCCCTTCGATGCTCCATCTTCTCAGCTGCTGCCTCCCCTGACGCCTCAGCTACTAAACGTGACTGCTCTCTGGACCGTTCCCTGTCCTTAGACCAAGGCCACCCATCTGGGTCCATTCCTGCTGTCCAGGGCCAGGGAGTCAATACCAGCCCTGTGGAGCCTTCCCCGTGGCTTCACCCCCAGGCACGCTGTTTGTGCCTCTCCTCCACACTCCTCTGAATGGGGCACTGTCCGTTCTGCGCAGGTCTGGCCCATGTGTAACCAGGAGTTCCACACAGCTGTTCAGCCTCTTGGAGCCTGCCACACAGCAGGGTGTAGTTGAGGAAGGAGCCCCTGTCTGTACAGGTGAGGATGGATCCCTTGCTGGGAAAGCCCAGAGGGCCACATTCCACAGCCGTGCAGGAGCATCGGGCGAGGGCCTGGTCTGGGCGGCAGGCACAGGGCAGACATGTCTCCATAGGGGGAGGGAGTCCTTCACCCCACCTGCCGGCCTTTCCCTGTCTGTGGACAGCACTGGAGGTTGTGGGTGGCCCCCAGGATAAGGCTTCCAGCTAGGGAAGTGCAAATCACCAGGTCACCACCTTGAGCCCCCAGAAGCACTGGATACAAGGATCTGCTGGATGGAGGTGTCTGAGGACAGGAGGCCACACAGACTCCACTCAGCCTCCAGACAGGATTCCGGGGATGGCGGGGGGGTCTCTGGCAGGTCTGTGGTGGCCTGTGAACCTTCTCTCTCCACTCCTACAATGGTTCCCAGGCCCACTGGAAGGGGAGGTGCTCTGGAAATGCCAGCCTAGCCACACCTTCTATCACCCAGCTGGATGGGTCCCGTGCACTTGTCTGGGGTCTGGTCCCTGCAGTGCAAGCCCCAGCACCCGCTACGCATGTCCACACGCACACACACACACACCTAAACCCTTGTAGGGACTTTGAGAGGATGGAGCAGGGCAGCTGTGTCCCTGACAGTGGGAGCCTGGCCCCCCGGGCTGTCCTACAGGGTCCTGGAGAGGCCCACCAAGACTATGGTACCTCTCCTTGAAGTGATTCACAAGAAAAACAATTCCAAATCACATCACACAAAACTGACAGATGGCACGGCCATGAAGAGCTTCGTTCTGGGTTTCTAGATTGCAAAATTCATGCTGTTTCTCCCAGAGCTGGAGCCGACGGCTGGTCTGCCTATAGAGTGGCCGGCTCCGGTATACACTGCAGGGGACCAGGCCTTGTGAGCCACTCATGACGGGCCCCAGGCAGAGGGCTTGGCCAGGCACGACCACAGCTGCGAGTGAGGGAGGAGCGGTGTCTGTGTAGTCCAGGACAGCCTGCTCCATGTGGGAGAGGCGGGGCGCCGAGGGGTCTCAGGCAGTGGCCTTGAGGCCAAGTCCGAGGAAAGAACTGAGGCCATGTCCCCAGGCCCGGGGCATCCACTCTTTGCCCCAGAGCCCATTCGTCACTCAGATGCAAACACATCAGAAGGAGGCCTCAGGTGTCGCTGTTTCTGTGTTGACTCTCCGTGTGCTGGCGGCTTAGGTCCTCTGCTGAATGTGGCAGCCTCCCCGTCACAACAGACAGGCTCTTAATAGACATTAAAACCGTGGCCCAAAATGTTTGTAGGTAAATGAGAGAGGTAGTAACATACATCATTGGAACTGTTTTCCTAAAGGCACAACCCACGTCCATCTGGGTTTCTGTGACTGAGAAAGCCAAGAACACCCTTCCAGGGGCGAACGGGACACATGGCAGAGAAAAGGCACCCGGTGTGGCATCTGCCTTCCCAGGTTCCATTTCAAAACAGCCAGGCTTGGAAGAGGAATCAAATAGGGAGCTATTTCCTTTTCTGGAACATTGAAATAAGACCCTTAGCTGAACAGGCAAAGGAAATGGGAAATGCTCAGAGGAGGCACTTTGGGTGGGTGTCTGCCACCCTCGGGCCCCCCTGGAGGGTGCCCTAGATAAGCTCCTGGTCAAGAGGAACAGAATGGTGACAACAGAAACTGCCCACTGTGCTTGGGGGCACCAGGTCCTCCTGGCTGGGCAGCCCCGCAAGGTCTCAAGTCCTGGGAACGGACTTGGGGAAGGTGGGACCCCATCTCACCTGGGCTCTGAGTGTGGGGACAGAGCAGCAGGAGCTCAGGGCAGGGAGGGCAGCTGACTGCCTGCAGGGGTGGGAGCCTGGCAGGAGGGCCCCACCTCAGGGACGTGGGGTGCAGGCCCGTGGCCCTAATGTGCCGCTGCAGAGCCCACTCGGTGTCTCTGAGCATCCTCCAGGACCAAAGGTAGTGGTCTGCAGGATGTGTGCCTTCTCTGGGCCACTCCCTCTGGGGTTCCATAGGCTTCTAGGGGGAGCCCTACGGCAAGTGCCTCCTAGATGGTGTCTGCCAGTGCATGGCCCCCCTCCACAGCCTGGTCACCCTGGGGGCCCTGGGTGCTTGAGGAAAACAGCTCTGGGACAGGAAGAGACAGAGAGGCTCAGTGACCCTTGGGGATGGTTCCAGCCAAGGGTGGGGTCTTATAGAGGGGCGCCCCTCTGCAGAGTTGCTGGAAGGAGCATATAGGGCCCATGCCTGGGCTCTCCATCACCTGCACCACAGATGTTCCTGGGCCCCAAAACCCTGCCCGGGTTAGGGCCCTTATTGCTTGTGGCCATTTCAGCTGGATTTCCTGTTTATGATGCAAAAAGTCCTAACAGATAATGTGCTCGAAATTAACCACCAAAATAGAAATTAGGTCATTGTTTGCTAACAACTGTCCTGCTAGCAGAATTTTATGAGAGGAAAAAAGTAACCTTTTAAAATATATTGGTATCCTAATAGCCCCCATCCAAATGGTAACCTTTACAATGACACCAATGAAAACAGAAACTGAATCCAGATGAGCGGGGGGGTCACCTTCGCACCTGACCAGACCGGGAAAGGTCTGTGGGTATCCTGTTCCCACTGATGGAAGAAGAAAGACAATAAGACAGTTTTCTGATTGGACAAAACAGCATAATGAACAGCAATAGCAAATGACCTTTTCTCTCCATTTCTGCATCTCTGAGGAAGGAATAGTGGAAAATAAATATAACCTACTAGGCTCTTGGGAAACTTAACGTGACAGCCTATGGGCCTGTAACCTTCAAAGCCACAAAGGGCACCCAGATTTTTGTTGTCATCACTGTGTGGAACCTCCACCCTTCCGGTGCCCAGAACCTGGAGGAAGTTTTGGATGCATGTTGGAAGCTAAGTCCAACCTCTGGGTTCCTGAACTTGAATGTGCTGATTTAGGTCATGTGACTCAGGGCCACCAGACTGACAGGTGGGGACAACACTCATTTCTGATGGACACACTAAAAATAAGCTTTCTCTGGGGGTCAAGATCCCCAAAACCTGTGCTGGGGCTCTTCTTGGATCTGCGTGTGAATCGCAAATTGCTGCAGCTGTCTCCCAGGAGGGCGGGGGCTGCATGGCTCCAGACAGGTGAGCACAGGTAAGCGGTGTGCCTGAACCTCAGATAACCATGTGCTAAGATCAGAACAGCTCTTGACCTTCCAATGGCGGTGGGGTTGACTCAGCACAGAGCAGCGTTTTTCCTCCATTTATGTATTTTTTAAACAGACTCCACAAAACTATGCTACTTCTTTAATTTGTTACTGCCTTATTTTTGTTCCGATTTTGAAAACACATCATTTTGACGCCAAGATTAACAAAATCTGGCTCTTTATGATGTTGGAATGGACCCAACAATTCACATATTAAAAAAAAATAGGCTAAGCTGATCAAGTTGGAAAAAGTTGTACATTCTGTTCATTGGATGGTCCTGCTGACCCAATGGACCCAGACCCTCCCCACTGTCCATTCTGGGAGTTGTAGAATGAATAAAACAAAAACACACCGAAAACTCCCTGCCTTTGTTTTTATGTCTTTTGTGTTCACAGTCTTCCTGCCCACAGCTCTTCCGTGTAAACAGCCACGTCGCTGCACAGCCGCCCCCAACCCTCCGACCTTGGCCCATTGGAGCAGGGAGGATGCTGGACTGGATGGCAGCTACCTGCTGAGCTGCCAAGGGCCATGGCATGGGTGGCCTGGATCGAAAAGATGAGCTGGGCCAGGCAGAGTCCCCCTGGGAATTGGGAAACAGAGAGACTGATCTCATTGTGGGGTGGGAGTCGAAGCTGAAAGGATGCATATCTGGAGGCCAGCGGGGGTGGGGGTGGGGCAGACATGTGGGCCCTGAGCTGCAAGATATATGAGGGAGTAGAGATAGCCGGCTGGAGGAGGACGTGCAGGGAGACAGAGATGACCACGCCTCCCTGGGAGCAGGTGGAGAGAGGAGTCACTCTGACCCTTAGTGTACTCTACTTCTAGATGATATAGTCCACGGTATACACTTTTGTCCAGACCTTTATTCATGCCTTTCTCATTACTTCTCGAACCAACTTTTTGTTCCAGTTACTACTGAGGAATAAGCTGCGTGTTGTGATGTCCTGACTGTATTTCCCTTGGGGCATCAGGTATTTCTCATTCTTTGCCCAAGGCCTCCCAGCCCCTCATCATGTGATATCCCTGGTCCGCCCTTGTGCATGCCCTCAAGTGAGGTTCACGCACTCTGGGGCACCTCTCAACCCACAGGACAGTAGCTGGAAGATAAATACCCCTTTTCATGTCGCAGGTGAACAATACGAGCCCCTTCTCCAGGTCACTTAGAGGCCGCCAGTAGGACTGAGCCTCATGCCCAACGTGCCCTTGGATTGGCTTTCCCTCGCCCATTTCACCTGCCCAGCGCCCTCTTCCCTTGTTCTCTGGGAACTGTATGAAATGTGCTACCTGTACAAAAGTCTGTCTCAAATTCTGCTTGGAAGGGAAAGTGAATCCTTTTCTTGAGGTAATGTAAATGACTCTTTTCTGCAACCAAAACAACTCAATCTAGAAGGGCTTTTAAAAAACAGTTTGGAATAGCCAAGAAATGGAAGCAGCCTAAGTGTCCATCAGTAGATGAATGGATAAAGAAGATGTGGTACACATACACAATGGAATATTACTCAGCCATAAGAAGAAAACAAATCCTACCATTTGCAACAACATGGACGGAGCTAGAGGGTATTATGCTCAGTGAAATAAGCCAAGCCGAAAAAGACAAATATCAAATGATTTCACTCATATGTGGAGTATAAGAGCAAAGAAAAAAACTGAAGGAACAAAACAGCAGCAGACTCACAGAACCCAAGAACAGACTAACAGTTACCAAAGGGAAAGGGACTGGGGAAGAGGGGTGGGAAGGGAGGGACAAGGGGGAAAAGGGGGCATTACAATTAGCAGACGTAATGTAGGGGGAGCACGGGGAGGGCTGTACAACTCAGAGAAGACAAGTAGTGATTCTATAGCATCTCACTACGCTGATGAACAGTGACTGTAATGGGGTATGTGGGGGGGACTTGATGAAGGGGGTAGTTTAATAACTATAATATTGCACATGTAATTGTAGATTAATGACACCAAAAAAAATGTACTGTTACTATACCAAAAACATTAAATTAATTTGATAACTGTAAAAAAAAAAACAGTTTGGAACCTCCATTTCCAGGAACATGGTAAACTAAGTTACTGAAACCAACTTACTCAAAAAGCAAAATTTCTGGAAAAAGCATTTAAAGATCCTTTTAGAAGCAATGAAGAGCAAACTAGATAGTAAGAAATCAACAGACTAAAATAAAGGGGAAAACGGGATCCAGCGAGATAAACAGAACGAGTAAGTTGCTAGTGGCCAAACGGCATTTGAGGATCCAGGCGAACTGGAAGGGCGGCTTTGATGTGCGGAGGCCTCTCAAGCGGGACGTCTGCCCGGAGACTCATCCTCCATGGATGGGAGACCTCCCGACTGGACCACTGCCTTCCCCACACCACACTCAGGGGACTTTAAGGAAAGGTCTCTCGGTGCTGAGTAGACTACAGAGGAAAATCCATCTGTGAGAAATTGTAAACACAAGCTAATCCTGATGTTTATTTCCCCCCTAAATTTATGTCACTTTGGTGGCAAGAATAAAATTTAAAGAAATTTTCAACTAACCCACAAGAAGGCAGGAAAAAAATGACAGAGAAATGAAAAACAGAGAGAACAAACTCAAAAAAAAAAACAAAAAACAAAAATGCAGACTTAAAGCTAAGACAGTGCAGAAAGGAAAACTTATAACACTACCTGCATACACTAGAAAAGAGGAAAAGCATCAAATCGATAATCTAAGTGCCTACCTGAAGAATTTATAAAAAGAACTGTAAAAGAATTCCAAAACAAAGAACGAAATGAACAGTGAAAGAAGGGGAAGAAAATAATAACAGAAATAAGTGCAATTGAAAACATAAAAGCAATAGAAAAAAATCAATGAAACAGACTTGAAAAGATTAATAAAATTGACAAACCTTTATCAATACTCGCTAACAAAAAAGAAAAGAAAACAAAAATTACCAATATCAGTAATAAAACAGGGAACACCAGTACAGGCTCTTTAAACACTTAAAGGATGCTAATGGAATGCTATGAACAACTCTACATAAACTTGTCAACTTAGATGAACTTGATCAACTACTCAAAAAAAAAAAGGAATCTGCTACAACTCATCTGAGATAAAAAAAATTTGAATAATCTGTAAGTATTAAGGAAATTGAATTCGTGATTTTAAAACTTAAAAAAAAAACCCCACCAGCATTCCAGGCGTGGATGGTTCCACTGAAGAATTCTACTAAATGTTTAAATAGAAGTAAGCATGAATTCTACACAATTTCTCCCAGATAATGGAAGAGGAGGGAACACATCCCAATTCATTTTATGAAATTAGTGTTACCCTGATGCCAAAACCAGAAAAAGACAATACAAAAAGAAAACTATAGACCAATATCTCTCATAAATGTAAGTGCAAAGATCCTCCACAAAATATTAGCCAACAAAATTCATGAATATATAAAAATAATTATATACTATGACCAAGTGGGATATATCCTAGGCATGCAAGTCTGATTCACTATTTAGAAATGAATTAATATAATCCATCAAATTAAAGAGCTAAAGAAGAAAAATCAGGTAACTAGATCATTTGATGCATAAAAAGTATTTTAAAATATTCACTATCCATTCATGATAAAAAATAAAACTGTCAGAAAAATATGATAGAGAGGGACTTCTTCAACTTAATAAAGTGTATCTGTTAAAAACCTACAGCTAAAATTATACTTAATGATGAAAGACTGAATGCTTTCTTCCTAAGATTGGGAATGAGGCAAGGATGCCCACTCTTATCACTCTTATTTAACATATAGCTGGAAATTTTAGCCAGCTCAGTAAGTCAGACAAAGGAAATAAAATGTATACCACTGGAAAAGAACAAGTAAAACTGTCCCTGTTTGCAGATGACATGGTGGTCTATATAGAAAATTCTAAGAAGTCTATGGAAAAGCTCCTAGAACTTGTAAATGTGTTCAAAAAGGTGACCAGATACAAGATAAATATATAAAACTCAGTTGTATTTACATACACTAACAATGAATACATAAACATCAACATTAAAAATGATACCGTTTAAAATCGCTCGCAAAAACTTGAAATTCTTAGGTATAAATCTAACAAAACAGTATAGGACTTGTATGCTGAAAACTACACAATTTCTGGTGAAAGAAATCAAAGAAGATCTAAATAAGGGGAGAGACAAACCATGTTCATGGATTGGAAAACTCAACATAGTAGAGATACCAATTGTCCCCAGATTGATATACAGGTTTAATGCAACTCCTATCAAAACCTCAGAAATACTTTTTTTTGTAGATATAGACAAAATTATTCTAAAATTTATATGGAAAGGCAGAGTAACAAACAGCTAAAGCAATTTACAAAAGAATAAAGCGGAAGGAAGCAGCCAACTCAATTTCAAGACCTATTGCATAGCTACAGTAATCACAATTATGTGATGTTGACAAAGGAATAGACACAGAAATCAATGGAACAGAACAGAGAGAACACAATAATCAACCCACACAAATACTCCCAACAGATTTTTTGATAAAGGTGCAAAAGCAAATCAGAGGGGCAAGATAGGCTTTTTAAAGAAATGGTGCTGAAGCAATTGGGTATCAAAAGGCAAAAATCGAACCTCGAGCTAAGTATTTTTTTTTATAAAGTATAACTCAAAATGGATCACAAACTTAGATACAGAACCTAAAACTATAAACTTTTAGAAAACAAGGAAGAGAAAATCTTCAGATCTAGAGTTTGGCAAAGAGTTGTGAGACCTGATACGAAAAATATAATCTATAACAGGAAAGATTGATGAACTGGATGTCATCAAAATGTAATGGCTTTCCAGTGAAAGACACTAAGAGACAGAAAAAAAAAAATGAAATACTGGGAGAAAGTATTTTCAAACTGTGTGTCTGACAAATGACTAGATCCAGAATGTATATACCGAATTTTCAAAACTCAACAGTAAATAAAATCAAACAACCCAATTAGAAAGTGGGAAAAAGATGTCAACAGACATTTCACCCAAGAGGACATACGGATGGCAAATCAGCGCATGAAAAGTCTTCAGCATTATTAGCTATTAGAGAGATGCAAACTGAAACCAAAATGGGGTATAACTACACACGTATGATAATGGCTAAAATAAGAATCAGTGACACCAAATGCTGGTGAGGATGTGGAGAAATTGAATCATTTATACATTGCTGGTGGGAATTTAAAATGATATAGCCACTCTGGAAAAACAGCTTGTAAGTTTCTACAAATTTTAAATGTGCAACTGCTATATGACCTAGGAATTTCACCTCTGGGCACTTATCCTAGGAAATAAAAACTTATGCTCACACAAAAACCTATACACAAACATGTATAGCAGCTTGATTCACTATAAACCCAAACTGGAAACAACCTAAATTTCCTCCCAAAGATAAATAGTTGAATAAGCTGTGGTCTACCCGTTCCAGAGCACAATACTCAGCAAAGAAAAGGAATTGCCTCCTGGTACATGCAGCAGCCTGAATGGATCTCCAGGGAATTATGCTGAGGGAAAAGAGCCTATCCCCAGAGATTACATGTTGTATGTACTTGTATAACATTCTTGAAATGACAAAATTCTAGAAGTGGAGAACAGAAAAGCAGTCACCAGGGATTAGGAAGAGGGGGCAGAAGGGGGTGGGTGTCACCATGAAGGGACCACAGGAGGGATCTCCATGGTGATGCAATGTGGAATGATGGGGTGATGGCATGCTCCACACTTTGGCTTTATCAATGTCAGTTTCCTGGTGGTGATATTGCCCTACAGTTCGCGAGATGTTACCATTGGCAAAAACTGAATAAAAGCTATTACAATCTCTCTGCACTGTTTCTTACAACTGCGTGCAAATGGACAGTTATCTCAAAATAAAATGTTTAAGTGAAAACAAGCAAAAATGCATCAGAATAAAATTGTTTGAAGAAGATATTGTCATTGTGAAGAAGGGAGAAGGCCCCTGCATGTTGGGATATTGGAAAAAGCACTGACTGGTGTAGGCAAGTTTGTGCTATCATAGCTGCACCTTAAAAAGGGCACCTTCAGCTGTCACTGCCTTGGTCGGGACGCCCCCCTTTCTATGTGAGAGATGAAAGACCTCATGTTTAAAAAGCCTCCAAAATCCTCCAGGCATTTTTCTTAGCATATAGGATCTGCTGAATAAAGTGCTGAGTTGATTGATCTTTGGCCCAGCGCACTAGCCAGCACTGCCAGTCCAAGGAAGGGGCTCAGCCTCCCTCGCTGCATGCACCACCATGGTGCACCTGCCCCCATTCCAAACAGACATGGCCAGCTCTGCCCCTCTGCACGCATGCCAGCTGTAACAAGAAAATGGTGTATGTATGCTGCAAGGTTCCTATCTAATTTCTTCAGCAAAGTGCACACACACAAGTGGTCATAGAGGTGCTTGGACAGCGCAGTGGGGAAGTTCATCCTTTTACTCCATGGTCCCCCTGGAGGCCCAGGGTCCACAGGGACTGCCCTCCTAAGGGTCCACCTGCTTGGCCCTTGTCCCCATCGCTCAGTGGCCCTGGCCCTGCTCACATCCTTCCCAACATGCTGCTCTCCCCTTTCTAGGCAAAGTCCTATATTTCCAAAGTGTTTCTGAGTCAGCCTGGGTTGTTCAGAGAAACAGAGCCAACAGGATGTAGAGATGTGGGAGAGGAGACGGAACACAGGGACCGGCTTTCACGGTCACACCACGGGGGAGCACCATGATCTGCCACCCGCGAGCAGGGAACCAGGAAGTCTGCAGGGGTCATTCAGTCCGATCTGGGGCACAAGGACCAAGGGCTGTGGGCTCTGAGGGCAGGAGGTGGAGTCCCAGCTCAGCACGGAGGGCAAACTCTCCCCCGTGTGTTCCTGGGGGGTCCTCAGTCAGCGGGGTGATGCCCGCCTGCACTGGTGAGGGGGAGCATCTTGACTCAGTCCGCCAATTCAAATGTTGATCTCTTCAGGAAACACCCTCCCAGAAACACCGAGAAATAATGTTTTACCAGCTCTCTGGGTTCCTTCAGCCCAGTCAGGTTGGCATATAAAATTACCCATCACAAGGGATGGAAAAAGATATTTCATGCAAACAACAGGGACAAAAAAGCAGGTGTTGCAGTACTTGTATCAGACAAAATAGACTTCACAACAAAGAAAGTAGCAAGAGATAAAGAAGGACATTACATAATGATAAAGGGGTCAGTCCAACAAGAGGATATAACTATTATAAATATAAATGCACCCAACACAGGGGCACCGACATATGTGAAACAAATACTAACAGAATTAAAGGAGGAAATAGAATGCAATGCATTCATTTTAGGAGACTTCAACACACCACTCACTCCAAAGGACAGATCAACCAGACAGAGAATAAGTAAAGACACAGAGGCACTGAACAACACACTAGAACAGATGGACCTAACAGATATCTACAGAACTCCGCACCCCAAAGCAGCAGGATACACATTCTTCTCAAGTGCACATGGAACATTTTCCAGAATTGACCACATACTAGGCCACAAAAAGAACCTCAGTAAATTTTAAAATATTGAAATTCTACCAACCAACTTCTCAGATCACAAAGGTATAAAACTAGAAATAAATTGTACAAAGAAAATAAAAAGGCTCACAAACACATGGAGGCTTAACAACATGCTCCTAAATAATCAATGGATCAATGACCAAATTAAAACAGAGATCAAACAATATATGGAGACAAATGACAACAGCACAATGCCCCCAACTTCTATGGGACACAGTGAAGGCAGTTCTAAGAGGAAAGTATATTGCAATCCAGGCCTATTTAAAGGAAAAACAACCCCAAATGAATAGTCTAAAGTCACAATTATTGAAATTGGAAAAAGAAGAACAAATGAGGCCCAAAGTCAGCAGGAGGGACATAACAAAGATCAGAGAAGAAATAAATAAAATTGAGAATAAAACAATAGAAAAAATCAATGAAACCAAGAGCTGGTTCTTTGAAAAAATAAACAAAATAGATAAACCCCTAGCCACACTTACTAAGAGAAAAAGAGAATCTACACACATAAACAGAATCAGAAATGAGAAAGGAAAAATCACAACAGACCCCACAGAAATACAAAGAATTATTAGAGAATACTATGAAAATGTATATACTAACAAGATGGAAAACCTAGAAGAAATGGACAACTTCTTAGAAAAATACAACATTCCAAGACTGACCAAGCAAGAAACAGAAAAACTAAACAGACCAATTACCAGCAATGAAATTGAATTGTTAATCAAAAAACTACCCAAGAACAAAACCCCTGGGCCAGATGGATTCACCGCTGAATTTTATCAGACATATAGAGAAGACATAATACTCATTCTCACTAAAGTTTTCCAAAAAATAGAAGAGGAGGGAATACTTCCAAACTCATTCTATGAAGCCAGCATCACTCTAATACCAAAACCAGGCAAAGACCTCACCAAAAAAGAAAATTACAGACCAATATCCCTGATGAACGTAGATGCAAAAATACTCAACAAAATATTAGCAAACCGAATTCAAAAATACATCAAGAGGATCATACACCATAATCAAGTGGGATTCATCTCACGGATGCAAGGATGGTACAACATTCGAAAATCCATCAACATCATCCACCACATCAACAAAAAGAAGGACAAAAACCACATGATCATCTCCATAGATACTGAAAAAGCATTTGACAAAATTCAACATCCATTCATGATAAAAACTCTTAACAAAATGGGTATAGAGGGCAAGTACCTCAACATAATAAAGGCCATATATGACAAACCCACAGCCAATATCATACTTAACAGCAAGAAGCTGAAAGCTTTTCACTTAAAATTGGGAACAAGACAGGGATGCCCACTCTCCGCACTGTTATTCAACATAGTACTGGAGGTCCTAGCCACGGCAATCAGACAAAACAAAGAAATACAAGGCATCCAGATTGGTAAAGAAGAAGTCAAATTGTCACTATTTGCAGATGACATGTTATTATACATAAAAAACCCTAAAGACTCCACTCCAAAACTATTAGAACTAATATCTGAATTCAGCAAAGTTGCAGGATACAAAATTAACACACAGAAATCTGTTGCTTTCCTATACACTAACGATGAGCTAACAGAAAGAGAAATCAGGAAAACAATTCCATTCACAAATCCACCAAAAAGAATAAAATACCTAGGAATAAACCTAACTAAGGAAGTGAAAGACCTATACCCTGAAAATTACAAGACACTCCTAAGAGAAATTAAAGAGGACATTAACAAATGGAAATTCATCCTGTGCTCTTGGCTAGGAAGAATAAATACTGTCAAAATGGCTATCCTGCCTAAAGCAATCTACGGATTCAATACAATCCCTATCAAAATACCAACAGCATTCTTCAATGAACTGGAACAAATAGTTCTAAAATTCATATGGAACCACAAAAGACCCCAAATAGCCAAAGCAATCCTGAGAAGGAGGAATAAAGCAGGGGGCATCTCGCCTCCCAACTTCAAGCTCTACTACAAAGCCACAGTAATCAAGACAATTTGGTACTGGCACAAGAACAGACCCACAGACCAGTGGAACAGAATAGAGAGTCCAGATATTAACCCAAACATATGGTCAATTAATATACGATAAAGGAGCCATGGACATACAATGGAGAAATGACAGCCTCTTCAAAAGCTGGTGTTGGCAAAACTGGACAGCTACATGTAAGAGAATGAAACTGGATCATTGTCTAACCCCACACCCCCAAAAAAAATTCAAAATGAATCAAAGACCTGAATGTAAGTCATGAAACCATAAAACTCTTAGAAAAAAATATAGGCAAAAATCTCTTGGACATAAACATGAGCAACTTCTTCATGAACATATCTCCCTGGGCAAGGGAAACAAAAGCAAAACTGAACAAATGGGACTATATCAAGCTGAAAAGGTTCTGTACAGCAAAGGACACCATCAGCAGAACAAAAGGATTTCCTACAGTATGGGAGAATATATTCATAAATGACATATCCGATAAGGGGTTGACATCCAAAATATATAAAGAGCTCATGTGCCTCAACAAACAAAAAGCAAATAAGCCAATTAAGAAATGGGCAGAGGATCTGAACAGACACTTCTCCAAAGAAGAAATTCAGATGGCCAACAGGCACATGAAAAGATGCTCCACATCGCTAATCATCAGAGAAATGCAAATTAAAACCACAATAGGATATCACCTCACACCAATAAGGATGACCAGCATTAAAAAGACTGAGAACAACAAATATTGGTGAGGATGCAGAGAAAGGTGAACCCTCCTACACTGCTGGTGGAATGTAAGCTAGTTCAACCATTGTGGAAAGCAGTATGGAGGTTCCTCAAAATCTAAAAATAGAAACACCATTTGACCCAGGAATTCCACTCCTAGGAATTTACCCTAAGAATGCAGCAGCCCAGTTTGAAAAAGACATATGCACCCCTACGTTTATTGCAGCACTATTTACGATAGCCAAGAAATGGAAGCAACCTAAGTGTCCATCAGTAGATGAATGGATTAAGAAGATGTGGTACATATACACAATGGAATATTATTCAGCCATAAGAAGAAAACAAATCCTACCATTTGCAACAACATGGATGGAGCTAGAGGGTATTATGCTCAGTGAAATAAGCGAAGCCGAAAAAGACAAGTATCAAATGATTTCACTCATCTGTGGAGTATAAGAACAAAGCATAAACTGAAGGAACAAAACAGCAGCAGACTCACAGAACCCAAGAATGGACTAACAGTTACCAAAGGGAAAGGGAAAGGGACTGGGGAGGACGGGTGGAAAGGGAGGGATAAGGGGGAAAAAGCAGCATTACAATTAGTACACATAATTTGGGGGGGGCACGGGGAGGGCCGTATAACTCAGAGAAGACAAGTAGTGACTCTATAGCATCTCACTACGCTGATGGACAGTGACTGCAATGGGGTATGTGGGGGGGACTTGATGATGTGGGGAGTCTAGTAACCATAATGTTGCACATGTAATTGTAGATTAATGATACCAAAAAAAAATGTAGAAAAAAAAATTACCCATCACAATTTATTCGTATGTTAAAAACTTAAGACATCTTTGTAACGAAGTGTTTGTTCCTGTGGTGACTATTCCTTGTGCTGGCGCCAGGTCACGAGGCCGGGCAGTGTCTGCTCTTGGAGCATGTTTCCGGAGCTGCCCGTAGCCCCAGCAGCCTGTCCACACTGCTGCTTACCACATCCAGCCAGCCTCAAAGTGCACCACGAACCGAGGACTTGAATGCCTCCCACAGACCGTGCGTCCTCCTTCTCCACTGCCTGTATTGGCTTCTTCAGTCCCACAGGCCCGGCGCTCTCACCATCTCCATCCATGCTTAGAAAACCTGAAGCCACACGGGTTAAGTTACAAGCCTGGGGTTATATGACCTGCAGAAGTGAGATTCCAAGAGTCCTGGCTCTGGACCGCCATGTTTTCCTGCCTCAGTTTTTAACACACACACACGCACACACGCACACACACACACACACACACACACACACACATCACACCACACCCTGCAGCTGTGACAGATCCAACCAGCATGTGGTCCATCCCGGTTTTGGAGGAGAATATTACTTCTGCCTGAATAGCAAGTTGTTTCTTATCTGAACTCAAACCCTTCCATGTGGATCGAGGGTAAAGACAAATCGCCCCGTGCAAGTATAATACATTTTACATAACCCCCATGAAGGGCCGCAAGTTCTGTGCACACCAACAGATCGTACGCACAGAGATCAGCTGGGATGTCTGCACGCGGGCTGCGCTCTACAACCGAAGGTGAGATGCTTCCTCCCAACTCTGACCTGGGAACGACGCACGAGGCCGGCCCTCGAATCCTGACTCCTAAAGGAGTACCAAGCTGTGGTCCTCGGGGGCCCAGCCACGTGGCCGTCAGCTGTGCAGTCACAGGGCCACACAGAGCTGAAGCCACTTGAAGAGAGAAGTATACGTTTGGGTGTCCTCATCTCTTACTGCAGCTCTGTGTCAAATGCTTTCTGCCTCATCCACTTTCCCCGCCACCTTTTGGGAGTGAGTGACTGTCTGTCTCCACCACCCAAGCTTTCAAGCAGAAGTCGGGTCAGCCAGCACGGCCTGGTGCAGTCAGGTCCAGCTGGAAGGGGTGAATTCCAGCCCGTGCTGGCGGCTGAGCTGGGGAGCCCAGCAATTCCCCCGGCACAGGCTCCCCCTGTTTTCCTGGGAATCTGAACCCCAGAGCCTCCAGCAGGTCCATCAATCCCCTGCTGGTGGGGCCACCCCAGGAGGAGGATGTCCCTGCCAGCTTTCCTGGGAACACACACCCACAGCCTGCGCACGTGTGTGCACACGCATGCACGCACACACACACACCCATTAATCAGAGCTCGGTCTCCATGATCTTCCTGACCTCCAGCCAAAGCTGCCTTGCTCAAGGCAATTCCCATCGCATGAGGACCGCGGATGCTTTCCGAGGGTTGGGAGGGTTTTGTCAGCTGGGTTCTCGCCAGCATGAGTCACTGTCCGCCTCTTCTCCTTAATTAGTGTTCTGGGAGTTGCTAGTGTAACTCTGGTGAAGGCTAGAGAAATTAATCAATGTATATCTTACACTTGAAATGCAGTCATAACCACCATCCGGCCAAATCCCCCGGTGCTGGCATGAGGACACTTCAAGCTTCCCCTCCTCTTCGTTTTTTTTTTAATTTGTTTGCAATTTCCCACATGCTCAAAACTTGCCTTCTTCCCTTGATCTGGCACTTTCCTCTTCAATATTTTTTTCTGGGAGTTTTTTGATTGTTTTCCCAAGCAGGGCAATTTCTCAATCCACTGCATACCGTCTGCCTCAATAAAACGGTTCTCATGGACGTCCGGCCCAGGAGGACCGAGCACATGCCTCCCCTTGGACACAGTCCTGGTGCATCCGTGCACTTCCTGCGCTTGTACGTGGCCACGTCAGGCCCAAGACAGAAGAGGTTTCCACTGAGCCCTGCACTAGCTCTCTACCCCGTGCCGCCCCAGAGCCCACAGCAGCCTGGCGGGTGCTGGGACACTGTGGGATGTGCCTCGTGAGGGTACCCAGTATGACGATATCATCATGTCCAAAATGGCCCCCATTTGGCTGGAGAGACTGAGATACAAATGGACAGTGGCTTGACCATACATAAAAATATACCTCCAGCCCACAGCCTGAAGCCTGCCGCTCAGGAAGCCAGCCCCTTTCCCCCAGTGCCCGGCCCAGGAAGCCAGCTGCCGCCGTCAGACCTGGGGGCAGTCAGACCACCGCCTCTGCCAACAAGCCAGGAGGCCAAACACCCACAGTGGACGAACCAGCCCCAAACGGCCAGGGCTGGGTTAATAACCGACAGCATCTCTAATTTTGTCCCTGCTTCCAACTCAGGGCCGGCCAGGGAAGGGGCACTGTGAGCCGCAGTGGCCGCCTCCCGCACTGCAGTGAGCCTTGGGTGAGCAGCCCTCTTCTTACTTATCGGAATGAGTCGCATTTCAGGGCCCAGGTGGTGTGCGTCGCACTCCTCGGGGGCACCTGTCGCCCGCCTGCTCTCCCGTGATGCTGAGGCCTCTTCTGGGACCTGTTCGTGTCCCAGGCTGTGGTGCTTCCAAACTGTGGGTCCCTCTAACTTATCTCTGATGTTTCTGGAAGTTGATCTTTGTAGGAACACTTGCGTGGTGGCACGGGGCCAGAAGGCGAGAGCTCAGGCTCCGGCGGGCTCCCAGTTCTTAGGCAGCAGCATGGACCTCCCCCTGCCCTGGGGGTTGCAGCCCCCAGCCTCAGCCCGCCCCCGCACCACTGCATGTGCCCAGGACGCCCTGCTTTCACCTGGCTGGGTTCAGTCTAGTCCCTCTTTGGGAATGGCTTCCTGCTTTCCCCACCTAGGTACGCCCCACACGCCCCAAGACCAGCAGTGGTACCTCCTCTTGCAGGAAGTTTGCCCAAGCTTGGTGAGACTCCACACCTCTCATTTGTTCACAGCCCCTGTGCACTCCTGCACCTAGGCATGGACCCCATATTGAAACCTTTTTCCCTGTGAGGCTGAAGCCCTCCCAGATATGGGCTGCACTGTCCATCCCATGCCTGCGTCCTCAGCCTCAGCAGGTCCCAAGCCCAGCAGGCATCAAAACACAGGCTGGAACTACACAGATTCTGCCCACCCAGCCGGGGAGACACGGCAGCTTTTACACCAGGGAACTGCATGATGCAAGCTGCCTTGCAAATATAATTCTGGTGTGGGATGGTGGGTGGAGGACACAGAGGGGGATAGGATATTGGAAGAAGAGAGGTGCATTCTCACAGTGACACAGGTGAGCCCAGCAGCCAGAAGAGGGTGGGGAGAGTCTGGGAATCCCAAGTCTTCAAGGACTCTGTGCTCTTCAAGAAGGCAGACTCCATGCGACCTTTGGATTTCTATCCCAGATGTCCCTAATCTGACTTCATGGTTGGGTGCATAAAAGGACCAAGTTTGCCAGACATCTGGACAAGGATTTCTGCAAAGGGTGCCACACAACTGGTGGAGGGTGAACAGAGAACTTGTGAACAAATCAGGTCACTTTTGAGGATGAAAGACTGATAATGACCGTAACAGGACAACATGGTCACCTTCCTATCTGAGCACCTGAGCATATAGGTGAGCTGCTCGCTGTGGGGTTAGATCGGCTATGGGGATGGATCAAACAGCAAATGAACTTTACTTTGAAGAATGCCACCAAACCCCTGACAGCCGCTGTGGCATCGCCCAGAAGGAGGGAGACACCGACGGTGAAGTCCTGGAAGTGCTCTGGCCGCAGGTGCACACAGACAGGGCAAGGCGCAGAGAGGTGGGGAGGCCCCCTCCGGCCACCCGGCTGCGCTCCCCTGCCCACTGACGGACCCCACGGACCAGGGAACCCGGGTCCCCAGAGCCCGGCAGAAAGATCTCCCTTCCCATCTCTGCTGGAACACAGCCTGGCCCCGAGGCCTGGGAATTCGGGGCCCCTCAACCCAGGCGCCAGAGCGCTGCTCGGCGCTGCCTGCAAGGCCACTGGGCGGCTCCTCCCAGCCCCAGGGAGGGCCTGGCGAGACGATGACGGCTGTGGAGGACAAACCAGGGCTCCTGGGTGAGTCGGGGCTCCGTGCCGAGGGCCGCCTTCCCCAGGCAATGCCCCTGCGGAGGGGCACTGCAAGCCACTCATTCCTGGCCACGTTTTTATAGCCTTTCCCCCCAAAATGTAGTTCATCTAGAAGACGCGATATTCCCAGAGGTCCTAGGGTCAGGACTCATCAACTGGAGATCATCCCGTTTTGAAGCCTCAGGTCTTTTCCTGCCAGACGCAAACCGTGCTGGCCGGTCTGCTCCACATCCACCTCCGCCCCCACTGACCGATGCCACAGTATACTGGACTGGGGAACGCTTCAGCCTGGGAGAGTCGGACAGCCTGGGACCAGAGAGCACAAAAGCCAGACAGCAGGATCCTATGGTCCGGGCTTGGACACCAGCCCTCCACAAGCAGGCGGCCTCAGCCTCCTCTCGAGCGCGTGGACATGATAAGAACACCCTGCCTTTGCAGGAAGCTGCTTAGCTCCCTGTAGGACTGCAGGGTGTGGACAGCCCAGGACAAGCCCAGCTCTAGTGCAGCACCAGAGACCACCAGAGAGTCCATTGCCTATGTCACTGGGCCTGGGTGGCCGTGGACATCATCTTCCCAGACACAAGGCACTTGTACGTTTTTATTTCATTGTGAGGCTAGTGGTCATCAGGAGGGCCGACTCCCAGGTCCCCTTGAGAAGGAGGAGAGACGTCCCAGGTGTTGGCATTCCCTCCGCGCAAATCCTGTTCTGACCCTAAACCTTCCTTGCGATAAGCCTCAGAGAATGCTCCAGAAACAGCCCTCTCCCCCCAAGCATCTGCAAGACCCAGATTTTATTGAAGGTTTTGTAGGGAAAGACTGACTGGTAGTTTGCGGCCCCTTTCCTGCCTTGCTCTCTGGCACCACCACTGGGCAGGCCCTTCTCTCCCTGAGCCTGCGATGCCCAGCTTCCCTGTCCTTGTAATATGGCCCTGGCCTCAACCCTGCAAAACCCTGGAGAAGACCTCACCAGCCCCCCTTAAATCATCTGCTTCTTGTTACTGGTTCCTGATGGTAAGTTAGCCCCAAGTGTCTCCTGTCCATCCAGGCTGGTTATCAGCGTATTCCTACCATTAGCCAAGTACCCTGAGGAAAGGTTGGGTATATACCACTTTCTCCATCTTGGTACAAATATAGGTAAAACAGATACCCGGCGCACGTAGGTACCTTGCCTCAGTGGGTTGATGAAGAGTGCCCACCCCAGATGCATGTGTGCCCAGAACCAGGCTGCACCCATATTTGGAAATAGGGCCTTTGCAGATGGAATTGGGTAAGATTTTGAGATGAGATCCTCCTGGATGTAGGCTGGGCCCTAAATCCAACAAATAGCACCCTTCTAGGAAGAGGAGAGGACACAGACAGGGATGGCCACGTGCAGACCGAGGCAGAAGTCGGAGGGAAGCTGCAGCCCCAAGCCACGGAATGCCGGGGCCACCGGAGGTGGGGAGGACCCTCCCCTAGAGCCTACAGAGGGAGTGTGGCCCTGCCCAGCCCTTGACTCCAGACTCCCACTTCCAGGGCTGTGAAAGGAGGCACGGCTGCTGTTTCAAGCCACACATGCTGGGTTCACTCATGACGGCCGCGGCAGGACACCCACACCCACGAACACCCAGCACATGAACAAGCAGAACGGACACCCGCCAGGACCTGCTGGGCCCTCATCCCTGGTGCCCTTACCTCGCTGATGTCCAGCTCTACCCACTGCCTTCGGTGACACTGATGGATCCAGACTGTCTCCCAGGGGCCTGGCCATCTCCTGATACCAGGACTGAACAGGAAGCAGACCATTCTCCGTGACTGTGGCAGTCTTGAGCGCACCCTTCACTGTCAACCACATGCCTGCAGGTTTAATGTGAGTCCCTGCTGACCACGGCCAGCTCATGCCCCACGGGTGCCCTCTGCAGAGCCACCGGGTGGCCTGATCCCTGGGGCTCTGCCTCCTGCCCTGCGGGAAGATTTGGAAAGACCTGGTGGGAAGCGGCTGAGGCAGGGACAGAACAACTTCCAGGCCAGCGCTTTCCCCAGAGGGCCTTCCACACTCAGCATCAGCTGCTCAGGTGCCCTGCCCACTCCCGCCCACCTGCCGCCTGGCGGCCCGGGGTGAGATTTGCTGGGAAACCACCTCTTTCCATTGCCACGTGGCTGCTGCCATGAGCACTCTGGAGGACGTAAGGCCCCTCGTTAGCTGGGGAGGCGAGGGATGGGCCTTGTGGTGACCCTGGGGCTCGGCCCTGTTGGACCACGGGGGTAGTGGGGGGCACCTGGCGAGTCCTGCTGAGCTCCATGGGGCACTGGGCGGTCACCGTCTGCACTGTAGCTGACTTGGATGGTCGCATGGCCCTGACAACACGTGGTTGTCCTCTGCTGGACGGCAGGCCACGTGGGTGGCCCGGCCCCACCTCTCCAGCTCCTGCGGGACTCTTGTTTTTCTTTCCTCGCAGGTCACCCCGCTGCTGAGATCCCAGTGGCCACTTCTCTGGGCGTGTCTCCTGTCGTGAAAGACATTCCTGTTCAGTACAAACTTTGTTTCTTTTGTTCGCAGCTCACTGAGATGTGCAAGGAACCTGATAGAAAAGTATCTTCCTTAAGAAAAAAAATTAAAATTAAGGATTCACCCTAAATTCCCACCAGAGAGAAGGGACTGAGCTCTTTCTGGAACATTATCTACCTTTACTCTCCTGTCTGGCTGGATAGGCCTCACATTTTTGCTGTTACCTGGCTCCACGAGTTGCTGAGGGCCCTGAGGATGGTGTCCCCATAGCGTGTTTCAGGCCTCCCTGGCGTCTGTAGGTCTGGGTCGGGCCCCTGGAATGGTCCATGGGCATGGGGTTCTGAAGATCTCTTTTCTGAAGTTATTGGGGTGCACTGCTTGGGGGTTCTGCAGGAGGGATCTAGTTAAACACCCCAGGCTGCAGGCCTGACTGGACGCCCTCCTGGCCGTGGCCAAGGCCGTCCTAACTCCCCTCGGACCCTGCACTCACCTGCTGGCAACAGCAGAGGACACTGTCCCCTTGGCATTTCAGATTTCTTGCCCTTGTGGTACCTGAGGTGCTGATTTAAGCTCACTGGCACCCCTTGGACTTTGGAACGCAGCCCTGCTGACCATTCTCCTCTGAGGTTGTCTTTGAACTGCAGGAGGTCCCAGGAAGCAAAGCGACCCACAGAAAGTGTGCTGACCTTGGAGGCAGGAAGCCGAAGGCTGAGTGGGTTCCTCCACAGAGTAGCTCCCTGCTTTGACAAGCTCATTAACCTCTGTGACCCAGTTTTTTCATCTGGGACCTGGGGTGGGGCCTAGGGTCAACCTGATGGGAGGCCTTCCTTTGCTACCCAATAAAATAGGGATAAAAATTCACCAAAAACAAAAACCAGAAAGTTTGCATATGGTGTGAGATAAGGGTAGAACTCATGTTTTGTACACAGATGTCCCATATTTCCAGTACCATAGCTAAAAAAGGCTGTCCCTTCTTCCAATGAATTATCTGAGCATCTTTCTTGAAAACTGACCATAGCTCCTTGAGTCTTTCTGGATTCTCTGTTCTGTGTATATATCTATATGGTTATCCTTATACCAATGCTACAGTCTTGATTTCTGTAGTTTTGTAAAAAGTCTTGAAATCAGGTGGCATAAGTCCTCTGGTTTTAATTCTTTTTACTTTTAAAAAATTATTTTGGCTGTTTTAGGCCCTCACTTTTCATGTAAATATGCAATCAGCTTTGTGATTTCTACTGTAAAAGGAGCCGCTAGAATTTTTAGTGGGATTGCTTTAAATCATTGATCACCGTGAGGCCAACTGACATCTCAATAGCACTGAGTCTTGATTCATGAACATGGTATAACATTCAATTCAGATAGACCTTTAATTTCCTAAATATTTTGTGCTTTTCAGCACATTAGTCTGGCCTATTTTTTAAACTTATTCACAGTGTTTCATATTTTCATGCTATTGTAAGTGATATTACTTAAAATTTTTTCAATTTGCATTTGGTTCTTAGTGCCCAGAAATGCGATTGATTTTTGAACATCCATCTGCTGTTCTGCAACCTTGCCAAACTTATTACTTCCAGCAGCTTTATTACAGATCTTTTAGGATTTCCTGTATAGACAATCTTGTCCTGTCCACATGGCCAGCGGCCCCTTTCCTTATGAGAGTTCCATTTCTCTCCCCTGCCCTGCTGCCCTGGTGGAGCCTCCAGCACAATGCGAAGTAGAAGCCTGAGAGCGGGCATCCTTGCCTTGTTCCTGAGCACAGAAGGACAGAATTCCATTTTCTTACCATAAATGTGTCTGCCATAGAATTTGTAAATCTAATTTGTCAAGTCGAAAAGTTCTTTGATGATGTTCCTAGTTTTCTGTAAGGTATTTTTCCCCCTATCATAATTAGACACTGAACTCTGCCCAATGCTTTCTATGCATCTATTGACACAGGTGGCCCTCCTTGTCCCCGCCCCCCCCCGATGATCTGCCCCCTCCACCATCTCACAGCTCCCTGCCCTTCCCGATCTGGTGGGAACAGTCTGTGATGTGGGGCAATTGTTGGACCTATTGAACTGGACCTCAGAAAGGCCCACATTGCTCAGTGGGTGACACCCACCAGGGAGGGATCTTCAGGACAGACTTGCCCCAATCAAGAGTTCAGGTCACAGTCGCAGGCACAGACTCCCCAGTACACCAGAGAGGGCCATGGCCAGACAGCCAGCTCACACCCAAGACTGAGGCCCTGTGCTCCAGGAAGACAGTGCAACTCAGAGCAGAGGACTTCAGCTGGAAGGGGATTTACCTGGAACCTGCCTGAGCTCCTGGGAGCTGTTTTCCCATTTTACAGATAAAGCTAGGGGCTCACCCATCCAGGGCAGGAAAATGTCCAGGTTCCCTTCCCCAAAGGAAGACTGTCTTAATAATTAATCCTGGAACCACCAACCTGCCAGGCCTCAAGCATTTCCCAGCCAGACACACACGTCTGGAAAGGTGAGGTACGGATGGAAATGTGCTCAGTGGGTATGTTATGGGAGGCGGGCAAGGACAAAAATGATGTTCACTGGCCTTCCTTCTGTCATTCCTGCATCATATCAGATGATACATTCTTACTGAGAAAGAAGCTGGGAAAAGCAGAACAAATCACTAGGAATATTGCACACTGAAAATAGATCTTATCTCACATAGTTAAGCAGAAACAGTTCGCTGGGATAGGTCATTAACTGGGAAGAAAGCAGATCTGATCATCTAATGGAGTGAAGACAAGACACGCTGATTCTTTCCGGTGTACCTGAACGTGTTCTGGTATGACCAAGTTGTTCAGGATGCTTCTTGACAGATGACATCACTGATGGCAATCACTCATCCCTCCTTTCTGGCAAGCAGGCACTCTTGACTTTGTGCATGAACTTGAGACTTGCTTTGGCCAGTGGGGTGGGAGCAGGTGTGACCTGTGCTACACCCAACAAGCTCACACCACCTCCTGTTCAAGGGGTCTCAGTCAAGAGGGTGGGATGTCCCAGGAAGGTTCTCCTTCAGCCTGGACGGTGAAGACACGCAGAGCAGACCTCCAGCCCATACAGAGCGTGAACATGAAACGAGAGTGCTGTGATCCGTGGGCATCCGGGGCTTGCTTGTTATGTAGCCTAACCTAGCAAAAGCTGACTAGTATAATATTGGAAACACCTATGGAGAATGTTTCACATGATTTTTTTCAGATGGGGTGTTTGTTTCTTAACAAGATACTTAAAACATTTTTCACAGCATATGAGGAAATATTTATTCTATGAATTTTCCTGTGCATACAGCTTTGACCCCAGTACCTAGTGGTGAGTCTAAGGGTCCAGGGCCAACATCGGCTCGTCTATAGAACACGCTTGTGATTGTGTATACTGCACTCACTTCAGGATTCCCTAAATGTCCTGCAGGAGAGCCTTTCTTGGCCTCACCACGGAGAACCAGCTCCCAATCCACATTCCCAGAATGACGTGTAGATAACTCGTGATTTGTTTCTTGTCTATCTACCCATCTGAACATCAAACCTGTTGGGGGATGTTCTGATCATCAGCGTACCTTCAGTGCTTGACCCTTGGCACAGTGGCCGGTATGTAAGTCACAGTAAGATAAAAATAATAGCTTCGTTCGGTGCATAGCAGGCAACACGCCGCCTTGCATGGGCATCGTCTCATTCAGTCTTCACAACGACCTTGAGAAGTCTGCACTCACTTGGCCCCATTTTATAGACGAGAAAACCAAGGTTCAGAGCAGGTGAGTTGCCCAAGGTGTTACCACTAGTAAGCAGGGAAGTTGGGAGTCAGGCCCGGGTGGAGGTCTGGTGCTCGCCTGCCGCCTGTTCTGGTGCTTGCTGGCTCAGCGGCTTGTGCTGCATCCTTGGCACCAGATGGTCTCATGAGAAGACGCTGCTTTATCATTCCAGTCACTTAAGAGAGTCTTTCCCTTATGCAATGGAAAGGACATAGTTTACCCACATTCTACAAAGGGCTTGACAGAGGGGACACAAGAAGAGGCCTTCTCTTCTGTCCCCCTTCAATATGGCAACTGAAAATTTTCTCTTTGTGTGCTACTTTACAACCCATAACTTTTTATCCCTGTCTCTTCCCATGTTTCCTTTTCTTGAATTAGGAATTAACTCTGCAGCTTTCCCACCAAGGGCTGCATGCCAGACATTCTTCCAGGCCCTGGGTCTTCACTGCAGCCTCCTGACCTCCTTTCTGCTCAACAGCTTGGCTGGAACTAGCGATGGGATTTACAACCTTTGCAACGTCCCAGCCGTGATCGGAACACCTAGGTATCTGAGAAAGAAAATGAAAACTAGTCTTCCCACCACTTCCCACAAAATGCATAGAGGCCTCTGCACTTCCCAGCGTGGCTTTGGAGGTGAAGCCAGACGCAGTGGGAAAGCGCTTGGGACATTGCTGCATCTGCGTCCTGAAGGGACCACACACCCCAGGTACCCTAGCTCCAAATGCACCCTGCAGACCTGGCCACACCACTGCCTGGCTTGGAGCCCATTCAGGACACCAGGGTGAGGCCCACCCCAGCCCTGCCAGGCAGTCTTGCTGAGACCAGCCTCCACCCTCCTCCAGCCTCAAGCCCACCGCCACCCCCACCTCCAGGTGCTGGCCCCAGTACCTGCAGCATCCTCCCCACCGGACCCCTGTGTGGGGCCGTGCTGAGCCCCTCAGCCATTCTCCTGTAGCTCAGTACATCCCTCTTTGCCCTGAGCCCTCTCTGCTGCTGTCACTGGTGGCCGTGAGGTCATCCCTCTGGGGTCTGGCCGCCTTGTGTTGTGACAGGAGCACCCCTCACAGTGGGGTCTGCTGACGTCTGTTGGACGTGTGAACATGTGATCTCACTGCACAGAAGCCTCTGGGGATGTCTGAGAATGGAGGGCAACCGGCATGGGCCCCCCGTATCCTGACTGCACCTGTCCAGCAGGTAGAGGTGCCCCAGGCAGGACACGGCACCCCGCCCGTGTAACACCCAGCTCAGAGCAGGGTGGCCCCAACGGCCTTGTGAGGCTTTGGACTAGAGCTGTTCTAGACCCTCCCTGCCTGAAAATCTAGGATTCCCCCATCACCGCTCCTTACTTCCCACCAGGACACACAGGTTGTCAGCCTGACATGGAGGCGGCAGTGTGTCAAATTGGGGGCCCCAACAGATGCGGCCCAGTCATAACCTCTGCTATGCGTGAACGTGACCATATTTGGAAAAGGGGTCTTTGTCGGTGTGATTAGGTTAAGAATCTTAGGTGAGACCCTGCCAGCTTACCTGGATGGCCCCAGATCCATGACAAGTGTCTTCATAAGAAGAGAAGAAATGGGGAGCCCCCGAGGGGGGCTGTGTGAGGTCACAGGCAGGCCGCAGCGAAGTGTCAGAAGCACCAGAGGCGGGGTCGGGACGGGGAAGCCTTCCCTAGAGCCTCGGAGGGGGCACGGCCTTGCCGACACATCGATTTTGAACTTTTGGCCCCAGCACTGTGAGAAAACACAGTTCTGTTGTTTTAAGCCACCCAGTCAGCGGTGATTTGTCACGGCAGCCCCGGGACACCGACGCAGGCCCTTTGCGGTGTTGCCCGGCCCTCGCCTTCCTCCTCCAGCAGAGCCGACACCCAGACCCCCATGCGTCCGTCCGGAGGCTTCCTTCCCGCCTGCAGGTTTCTGTTTAAATGTCACCTCCCCACGGAGTCCCACCCGCTCCCCAGCCCACTCCCCCTCGTCTGTCGCCGCACTCACAGCCTCGCCGCACACCCTCAGCCCGCTGACGCTCTCTGCCTGTGAGCCGGCCCTTTACGCCCACCGGAACTCGACCCCCACCAGGCCAGGCATCTTGGTCCAGGCTGGTCCCTGGGCTGACGTGTCCCGTGCGCCTGGAGCGAAGGCCAGCTCACGGGAGGTAGGTGCCCAGCTCATGTTGGTGAATGGATGAATGAGACGTTCGGGGGCAGAGAGCAGGCTCTCTGGAAGGTACCAGAAAGGAAGGACAGCCTAGTGCTGAGGGCTCGCTGTGTGGGCTGGGCTCAGGGTGAGAAGTCCCCTCCCAGCGGGCACCGAGTCAGTGCCCCGCCACCTCCACGGGAGGAGAAGGAATCAGCCCATGTGAGACTCAGAAACACAGCGTCCCTCAGATCAGACGTCCTCGTTGTGCCAAGGAAAGCCTGCCTCTGCTACTAAATACCCCCTTGTTTTTGTGTGGGCTGCTTTCAGATATTAAGTGTAACAGCAGATGGGGAGGCACGTGATATTTTCTCAGTAAATACCGAGCCGGGCCGGGGCCGGTGTCCATGCCAGCTGACCTGCAAGTGGAAGGGCCCCAGGGCTCTCCGGCTGCTGTCACGTGCTGAGAACGGTTGGCGCTCACTGGACGGGGCCTGGCTCTCCGTGGCTCTGCTCCATCCCATGAACTTCTGCAGCCAAGGAAGCCAGCTCAGGGATCCCAGCAAGCCGATGTAATCTTCGGGTTGTCCCGCAGCATCTGGGAAGGTGTTTTTCTTATCCACAGCATGCCCATCTGATGCCAAGAAAGTCCTTTAGAATGGAGGGCGGGGGGACTGAGGGTGAAGCCACACTGCAGGAAGGGAGGTGGCTCAGAGTCCCAGGAGTGGCGCAGTGTGCAGGTGCCTGGGGGTGATCCCTGCCTGCGGCACGCCCTCAGCCACAAGCCAGGGAAGGGACCTTGAGAGCTCCAACGTAAAGAGGAGGCAGAGGCCTACTCACGCTGGTAAGTGGCAAGCCCAAATGGGGCCCCAAGTCCCTTGGTGACCACGGTGGGGCACCCCAGTTAGTCCCTGGTGACCCCACTTGTTTTCACCCTCCAGGGTCTTCTGGGGCTCCCCAAAAGAGGCCTTTGCAAGAACCATGAGCTGGCCGGGGTCAGGGGGCACTGAGTTCTGGGGTTGTGGCCAGCCCTCGGTGACTGGGATGGTGTGGACGCCTGCCTCTTGGTTTGAGCAGAGACTCCTGAGGCCTCCCAGGGTGCCTGGAGCCCTCAGGACCGGGAGGTGCACTCTGGGACCTATGACTACAGCTGGGAAGTGGCTGGAAAGTTCGCCCATTTGAAATGATGCCCTGAATTTCCTTGCTGAGATGGTGACTGTGATTATTGTGCAGACATCCTGTCTCCACCCAAACCTGGAGGTGGCGGGCCTTGCTGGGATGGGAGCTGGTGCCCTCCGGAGGGTTGTGGCCTCTGCGCCCAGAGCTCCCCTCCCCCACCCGCACCCCTAGGCCCCCTGCCCCGACTTCACCATTTTATTCTTTGCACTTTCTCACCAGCTGACACTTCCTTCTGTGGCATCTGAACTGATAACCTTGTCGCACCTGGTCAGCCTCTGGCTAGTGGGCCGAGCTGTACTTCACCCCAGGCCTGCGACCCACACGCCTGCCTCCCGTCCTGCATCTGAGTGGAAGAACTGATGCTTCCCTTCTTTTCAACCAGAGACATTTTTATGCTCTGACTCCTCGACCAGTCACGGCCTCTCCCGTCATACGCTCACGTAGGCACAGAGTCCGGGAAGGTGTTTTCATAAACCCACTGACCTGCGTTCTCCTGTCCCGAAGCCGTCCAATTGGAAATGGCCAGAGCAGCAGCGTTGCTGACAAAAACATGGCTTCATCCGGCACAGCTCCCATTCGTCCGCCGTCCCCGCGGCCCAGCTGTGACACCTCCTCCATGAGGCCCCCCAGGGTTCCCCGGGGCAGCCACCTTCCTCGGCCTCCGCGTTCACAGTGCAGAGGGCCCAGCTCTGACCCCAGCCTGTCAGGTGTGTTCACCTCCACACATACTGGATTTAATCCCTTATGTTGAAGAGGCTAGAATAGAACTGCCCGGTTGGCAGGGGAAAATATTTGAGAATGGCTGAAGAAACCTATATGCCTCTTTCCTCCTGGGTTGAAAGTTGTAGAGTCAAGTCATCATGTGGACCTCAATGCCAAATGATAACAAACAGTGCCAAGCAGAAGGGCTCACTGGATGTAGCGGGGAGGGCTGGTACCCTGGCCCCCTAAGACCCTGCTCCTGCTCACCACGTGGCCAAAGGCCCTGGGCAAAGGGCATAGTCCCCTCGAGCTCCAGCTGTCTCATTGTCCAGTGGGGAACGTGAGACAGGCTTGAAGACTTGCAAGGCTTAGTAATGTAAACAAAGTAATGTGACCCCTGTGTCCCTGACCCCAGAGTCCAGTGGAGGAGATGCAAACCCCAGGCTGATCTAGGGGTGAGCGCTACCTGAGGACATTCTTATCAGGTAGATAAGGGGCCAGGTAGGAGCTTCTGGGTGCTCTGCCGGCTCTGTAAAGCCTCAGTCTCCCTATCTGTGAAAAGGGGACGCTGGTTTGCATCTGACATCATCATCGGCATGGGTGGGCGAACCAGACAAGACACTATGTGGGAAAATGCTTTGCAGATTGGGTCGTTGGCACAAATACGAGGTATTATGCTTCCCAGGCCTTATCTGCAGACCTTAGAGAAAAGAGGGGTGTGTTTTGAAGTGCTAACCAGCTTTCCCTCTATGTGTCTGCACACTCAGGGATATGACCTTCAGCCCCTCCAGCTTCAAACTCAGCCCCACTTCCTCGTCCCGAGCAGGCGCTGGGGGCCGCCGGTGGCCGGGAGCCGCGGGCGCACAATCCTGGGCCCCCACGGGACGGGGCCTTGTCTCGCTGACGTCTGGCACCCAGCCCTGAGCTGCCATCTGTGCTGCCCGGGAAGCACGGCCATTTGGCCTCCAATTCTGTCTTAAAATAGAGCTGATCGTTCCCCGGATGAAAACGCAGTGGCACTGAATGGAAGTTCATGTGACAAGGCCTTCCAGGAAAGCATCAAAGTCATAATGGGTTTGTTTAAAGTGAAATCGTAGGGCTGGGGCCTGGCCAGCCACCTCTGGTGACGGCGCTCTGGGAGGGGAAGATGGGGTTGTACCCACAGGTTCCAGCAGGGGGCCCCAGCCAGGGCTCACGTCCCAGGACAGAGGTGGGAGCTTCCCAGGTGTCTGGCCACCTGGGGGTCCAGGGGCTGCTTCCCCCATTCCTCCCTGTGGTCCTGCTCCCAAGACCTTTCCTTCCGAAGCAAGGCCTCCTAGGAGCGTGGCCTGCCCCCCGGCCCCTCGCCTAGACCCGGGGGCGGCCTGAGAAGGATGAGGGATGCGCTTTCTTGCCCGTTTGTTGAGGACCCCATGGAAGCTGACTTTCACCTGGGTACAGCTCGCTGATTATCTGCATGGCAGTAAAGCTGACGCTGAGGAACTGCGGCGGGATTAACTGCGGAAGCCACTCACAGACCTGCCGGTGAGAGCCGGAGAGAAAGGGAAGGGTCCCGCAGGGTTTGTTCAAGCGGCACGTGGCCCGGAACTTGGACACAGGGGCGGGGGCTGCAGGTGGCTCCTTCCCTCCTGCCTTTCCTTCTCCTTTATTTTGGCGGTGTCCAGGCTGCTGCTTTGCCTCTGTGTGAGGAGGGGAGGGCTCGTGGTTTTCCTTCCCGGATCCTCAAGCTGCCCCCAGACCTTCCAGGGTTCACCAGCTCCTTTGCGCCGAGGGCCACCTCCACTGTGCTGCACAGTGACGGGTCTGTGGATGTCACCAGGAAGGGGTCAGCTTGAGGGAAGTGGCTATAGGAAGGGGGCCCCGTCTGCAGGCAGAGAGGACCCCACAGGGAGCGAGACCCAGGACAGCGGCTGGCTGGCCGCCGTTGTGGTGGGGCTGCCCTGGGATGGGCCCCCTGTGGGAGCTCCTAGGAGTCATGCCCCTGGCCTGGGGTCCCAGGCCAGGCCAGAGGGCTTGAAGGCCAAGGGCTTCATGTCGGTACCTGGTTGAGGGGCAGAAAGAAGAAAGAAAAGCTGAAGGTCAATGTGAAAGGCCAGCAGGTGCGTCTGACCCCTGCCCTGTCTGCACGTGACCCAGAGGAGCATCCGCACCGCGCAGCGGGCCGGCTGGGGCTGAGCCCCTGCGTGTGGCCTGTCACCAGGGCAGACACAGGCTGGCGCAAGCACCTGTGGACAAGCCATGTCCTAGCCCCTCCTGTGTGTGGCCGGCGGCCCTGTGTCCTGGAGGGGGCGCCCAGGCTCACCTGCTGGCTCTCCTCTCGTACCTGCCCGTGGACAGGTTCCTGTCTGCTCACCTGAGGTGGGGACCACAGCAGCTTCGTCGTAAGATGATGGTAGAAGCCTCGGGACAGGGCGCCCAGCACACCACGAATACAGACCGGATCACCCCGCCCTTGTCATTACTAATACCGCCACGCCTCAGTCCGGGTTGCCCTGGGCCTCCATCAGTCTGCACCCCTGTGACCTCCACCTGCACGCTTGGTGGCTCCAGCCACGGTCGTCCCGGCGGACCCAGCGTGCCGGGGTGGAGCCATATCTCCCCACAGACCTCACCTGCGTGAACACTCAGGACGTTTGAGGGGCGCAGGACAGGTAGCCGGGGAGTGGCTGCCCAGTGGGGCCGGGGCCACGGGAGGACCACAGCCTTGTGGGTCGGAGGTGGGGAGAGGCCCGTGAGGTTGAGATGCCCAGGAAGGGGCTGGCAGACGGTGGGTGCTGACCCCCAGGGACCCAGTCTGCGCTTTCCTGGCCCTGCACCTCAGGGCCCAGCAGGCTGAAGTCCCGTGGGCTCCTGCTCTGAGGGCACCAGGTCTGGGCGGGCGTCCAGGTCCCTGGAATCCCTGATCCCACTTCCCCACTAAGCAGGCTCCTAGCCACCCTTCAACGCTGGGCACAGCTGCCCTCGCCCCTGGGCACAGGCTCCGCCCCTGCCTCGTCCATATACCTGTTGTAGAGCGTCGGTTGTGACTGCCCCTCCTCCTCCCTGTGGGTCACCTGCTTGAGGCCCGAGGCAGAGGAGTAGCTGAGCCCGGGGCTCCCATGTCCGTCTCAGCCAGCAGAGCACTAGTCAGGGCCGTGTCGGACTCTCCCATGCCACCTGGTGGCCGTCACCTGCAACTGCAGCAGGTCTAGAGCTCTGCCCAAGGGGCTGACCCTGTGCTTCCCCAGGCTGACCCAGGGGGCTCTCTGCTCACCCCAGCCTCAGAAGCTTTGCGGGTCTCCTACTAGCTGCCAACAGAGGCTGTGTTGCTCTTCTGTGGCTCACAGGCCAGGCACGGTGCCCAAAGCCCCTAGAATCGGCTCCCTCTCCAGAGACCATAAGCTTTGTGTGAGGCAGTTAGCTGCCTCTTGGTGTCCAGTGACCCCTGTGTCCAGTGGAGGAGATGCAAACCCCAGGCTGAAGCTGAGAATCTCGTGCCCCCCGTCAGGGAGGAGGGCAAGAGGTCGGGGTCAGGGGAGATGGCGGTTGCCCACAATAATCACCCTGGGGACCCCTGTGGGCCTGGCAAGGCTGAGGTCCCCGACCAGGAGACCCTCCACCCAGACCAGTCTGGGGAACTGTCCCGGATTCCTGCCGCATCCCTGGGCCCCGCCGTGGGCACACATGCTGCCCAAACACAAGGAGACTGAAGGGGGGCCGTGCTGGTCCTCAGCCCGAGCACTGGGGAGGTCAGTGGACTTCGCAGAGAAGGTAAGGTGAGGGGCCCCAGAGCCGGTGCGGCTCCCCACAGGGGTCGAGGGTGGGGCTCTGTGTGTAGGGACATCTCTGCAGGGACGGCCCTGCACGTGCACCAGGAACTGCTGAGCCCCAAGCGGCCTAGGTGTGCAGGAGAAGAGCGCCCCTCCCAGAGGCCCCTCCGTGAGGCCGGGTCTGCCTGCTCCATCGGGACGGCGGCCCTCCCTCGCCTGGTGGGCTGGGTTGAGGGGTACAGTCAAGGACACATTTCTGGGCACAGGAACCACACCCCGCGGCCCCCAGCTCTGTGCAGAGGCAGAGCCTTCATGCTGCTAACCCGGGGCTCCCTCGCCTCCCTAACAGCACCGGGGCCATGGGGCAGGTTTCCTCTGTTTGACTCCTGGAAAGAAGGGACTAAGGCCTTGATTCCCTCCCTTCCAGATGTCCGCAGCCCGCTCAGCCCCAGCAGCCTTTAAGTTCCGCAGATCAATGTTTTCCCTCTTTAATTTAAAAGAGAGAGATTTTAAGCTGTTACATCAGGCGCACCTTGCCTTGGAAGACGTACGGACACCTATATTAACACCTTGCCTTGTATGTATAAGCATATACCATGTTAGCACATAAAGGCTCTGACAAGTCCTGCGGCAATATATCTGATGGCTGAACCCAGTATTTTGCCAGCCTATGTGATCATGGAACCATTTTTACATAATAGCATCCAACCGGACTAGAGAGTCATGGCACTAGGGGGACCAGCTCCTCCAGGATTTGCCCAGAACTGCCTGGGAGTTTGCTGATCTATCAGTAAATGTTCTGGGTCCCAGGGAACCCCACTGCCAGGCAGACCCACACAGTTGGTCATCCCGCATGAACCCACTTTGGGAAAACTGATATAATAAATTACTTCCACAGAACATTCCATTTAATTCTTCCTTCACTTTCTCAAATGCTTAAAAGAAAGAAAAAAACAGGACCGAAATTCAGGATGAAAACAGCTGGACTATTGAGCCAAGCTACAAGCCCCCGAATTCAGGGGGAGGGAGTGGAATGGGGGCGGGGGCGGAAAGGGTGGCCCCTTAGTTATGAGCAGGAAGGGAGTGCCCCCCAGGGGAGATGTGGGCATCCGCCCGAAGCCTCTGTGACCCTGTCCAGACAATGAAAGATTCCTGGGTCCTAAGAAGGCCAAATAATTCACGAGGCTTATATTTCATCTAAGACTTCACAGTTATTTATTGGAAAAATATCTTCTCTACTAGGAGGGAAGGAAAGAGGGCCTTCCTCCTCCTCCTCCTCCTCCTCCTCCTGTCCGTCTCCAAGCAGCTTGGCTAGGAGCTGCATTCCATCTCTGTCCCACATCCCTGGGGTCCATCTCTGTGGCTGACAAGGCGGAGATCGGTCCCCAGGTCACATCACCGAGAAGTACCCCGGGTCTTTGTAGCCTCTGCCATGGATGCCCAGACCTGTGCCATGCCTCGCACATAAATCTATGGGGGAACCATTTTTTCCTTCAGACATGTTGACCTATATTTTTAACTCATAGCGTAACAATAAGATGGGAAAAAAATCTAATTTAAAAACACCCACAATTCCCTCCACCCTAACAAATTGTGCTCATTTTTCTCTCTTCCCTTCTGGCTCGCGTACATGCTCGTACAGAACCATTCCAGAATTATAACCAGGCTGCAAACAGAAGTTTGCGCTCTTGCTTTTTTCAATAAACACATCCTAAAAAGTTCTTCATAATTGCTTGAGAGAAAGGGTGCATGCCATTCCAGTGAGAAAATGCAGAACCATTTACCTACCCTTTCCCCTAATTCAGATTTAACATTTATTCTGATTTTTCATTTTACTGCCAATGTTGTAACAAGCATCTTTGCACATGCAGCCTTTCCTCTGTCTGGATTATTTATTGGCATGGACATCGGACCCGGGGTCTGGATCAGCGATCCTGCAGCACTTCAGGCTCCTCCGAACACTCTGAGGCAGCAAGACACTATTTATTATCATGGCTGGGAGCAAGGGGGCCCGACACGGGTTTTGTTTTTGTTCTTCTTTTTACAAATACAGATGACTACATAAACCATACATAAAATTAAGAATGATTGCAGGGTGATGTCAGGGGGAGTGGTAGATTAAAGACCTCTGAAAATCTTCTATGTATAAGCAATGAGAACACTAGCAAAAATTGTCAAAATCAACTTTTTCAGAACCGTGGAAATTAGCCAAAGGCTTGCGACAATATGGGGAACACTTATTCAAGGAAAAAGGGCTGAATCTCAGTAAGGGTGGTGAGTGCTGGGGCAGCTTCCCTCGTCCCGTTTCCAGCTCCCTCTCCCTAGCTCTGCAGTCACAAGCTCACAATCGGCAGTGAAAACCGGCACCCTGTGAGCCACTGCAGGTGGCAAACGGAGCTGGGGCTCCTGCAAAGCCCCATTCCCAGAGGACAGTCACCACTGTTGGTCCCATTTCCCTGGGGAATGGCGATTGTTTATTGTCACAGCAAGCTGAGAGAGTGACAATGATCAGGGCAAACAACAGGATACAAAAAATTAAGAGGAAAAATTGGAGAGAGAGATGTCCTCTCCCGAAAGGGGGTTTGAAACACACTCTCAGAATCCAAAAGACTGTGCATGTGTAGCGCTGTGTACACACCCAGGAAATACCCGACGAGGCCTTGAATCTTACCACTGGCCGACTTGAGGCTCTGTGCAAGCGGAAGATGTGGGCTTATGCAGAGTGTAAGAGAGCTTGCCTGAGAGCTGAAGATCGCCCCCCACACACAGATGGAGCCCTGTGGCTGAAGGCTGATTGAGAACTGAAGGCCAGGAGACTTACTGGCTCCAGGAAGTCAAGAAAGTCTCTGTGCAATCACAGGCTGCCACACGTGGCAAGGATACAGACTTAGGTCAGGAAAGTAGCAGCAGCAGCAATAAGGCCTGAGGAGGAGAATTTGATTCCCAGTTGCCATATTATATGATCTAAAATATTCAATTTTCAACAAAAATGTATGAGGTGAGCAAAGAAACAGACAAGTACGGTCCATACAGAGGAATAAATGCAGTCAATAGAAATTGTCTCAGAGGAAGCCAGAGGCTGGACTTATTAGACAAATGATTTAAGTCAGCTACTTAAAATATGTTTGAAGAACAAAAGGAAAATAGAACAAATAGAGAAGATCAGTAAAAAGATAGAAATTGTTTTAAAAGAACCACATATAAATTCTGTAGTAGAAAAGCATAGTATCTGATATAAAAACTTCACTAGAGGAATTCTCCAGCACATTTGGGCTGTAAACAGAAATAATCCACAAGCTTGGACAGAGGTCAGTAGTTTTCCAGTCTGAGGAACAGAGAGAAAAAGAATGAAGAGCCTCAGAGATGTATGAGACACCAAGCACACCGACATTTACATGATGGGAGTCCCTGAAGTGGACGAGAAAGAGGGAGGAGCAGAAAGAACATTTGAAAAATAATGCACCAAACTTCTAAACTTGATGAAAACCCTTAGTCTACACATCTGAGAAGCGCAATGAACTCCAAGTAGGTTAAACTGAAAGATGTCCACACCTAGACACATTATAATTAAGTGGTCAAAAGCCAAAGATAAAGAGGCATCTTGAAAGCAGCAAGAGAGATTCAACTCATCACACATATGGGATCTTTGACAAAATTGACGGCTGATTTCTCATCAAATACCACAGAGGCCAAGAAGGTAGTAGGATTATGGACTTAATGTGCTGAAAGGAAAAACTGTCAACCAAGCATTCTATATACAGCAAAACTATTTTTCAAAAATGAAGAGAAATCGAGATATTCCTTGATAGAGAAAAATCTGGAGAATTTGTTATTAGCCAACCTTCCCTACAAGAAACACTAAAGGAAATCCTTTAGGCTAAAACGACAGGACAACATACAATAACAGGAATGCACATGAAAAATAAAGAACACCCATAAAGGTAACTATGCCAGTAAATGTAAAAGATGTTCTGCAAGTATCTTTCTTTGCAACTCTTCTTTTTCTACCTTATTTTAAAACCAACTTAATAAAATGATAATTATAAATCTGTGTTGATGGGCTTATACTCTATAAATAAGTAATTTGTATGACAACAAGAGCACAATGGAGGGAGAAAGTAAAGGTTCTATATAAGGGTGATGTTTTTCTGTATTATTAAAATTAAGTTTGTAATCAAGATTACTACACATTGAGATGGTAACTGCAGTCCTCAGGGAAATCGCTAATAAAATATCTCAAAAAATATACAGCAAAAGAAATGACAAGGTAATTAAAATTGTACACAGGAAATATGCCTTTAACACACAAAAGAAGCAGAAATAGAGAAACAAAAAGACATAAGATATATAGAAAAGGGTGCCAACGCAATTCCACAGGAAAAGAGTAGTCATTTCAGCAAGTGGTGCTGTGACAATTAGATAGCCACATGCAAACAAATGAAGAACACCCATAAGATAAATAACAAAAATACCCTACCTCATACCATATACAAAAAAAAAAAAAGTAAAAAGAGATTAACCTAAAAGATCTAAAACTATAAAGCATTTAGAAGAAAATAGAGATATAAATATGCATGACTTTGGATTGGGCAATGGTTTCTCTAAATGAGACACTAAAAGCACAAGCAACTAAAGAAAACAACAGATAAATTGGATGCCACCAAAATTAAAATTTGTTATGATTCAAAGCACAGTATTAAGAAAGCAAAAAGGCAACCCACAGAATGGGGGAAAATACCAGCAAATTGTCTATCCGATAAAGGATTAGTCTAGAATGTATAAGGAGTTCTTACAACTCAATAATAAAAAGGATAACCCAATTAAAAAATGGCAAAGCATCTGAATAGATGTTTTTGCAGAGAAGATATGCAAATGTCCAGTAAGCACATGAAAGGATGTTTGACATCATAAGTCATTTGGGAACTACAAACAAAATCACAATGAGATACCAAACCTACCAGAGTGGCCACATCAAAAAGATAGACAGTAACAAGTATTGAAGAGGATGTGGAGAAATTGGAATATTTATATGTTGCTGATGGGAATGTACAATGGTGCAGGCACTTTGGAAAACAGTTCAGAAGTTCCACAAAATGTTAAACATATACTTACCACATGACCCAGATAAATTCCACTCATATGTATGTATATTCCCAAGAGAAAATAAAACGTACATATAAAAACTTGTACACGTATGTTCATAGTGGCATTATTTATAATAGCCAAAAGTGAAAACAACCCAACTTTCCATCAGTTGAGGAATGTATAAATAAAATGTGGTGATTCTCCAGTGGAATATTATTTGGCCATGAAAAGGATGAGGTGCTAGTACATGCTACAACATGGGTGGACCTTGAAAACATTATTCAACCTGAAATAAGGCAGACACAAAAGGCCACATACTATGATGCTATTTATAGGAAATATCCACAATAGGAAAATCCATAGAGACAGAAATTAGGTTAATGGATTCCAGGGCCTGGGGCTTAATGTAACTACTAAAGGATACGAGGTTTCTTTTTGGAGTAATGGAAATGTTCTGGAATATATAGTAGTGATGGTCACACAACTTTGTCAAAAATACTAAGAGCCACAGAACTGTACACTTTAATGGGTGAAAACATTATGTACAATATGGTCTCATTTTGGTAGAGACCAAAGGCAATTGTGTGTTATATATATTTAGAAAAAATTTGGAAGGATATATTATAAACTATTAACAATGGCAATTTCTAGGTGATAGGAATAGAACATTTGCATCTTACTCATTTTTGTTTTCCAATTTTCTACAATAAGCATGTGCAACTTTTGTGAAAAAAAAAATCCAATTGAAAACAAATGTAATTTAAAAAAATTACAAAGCTAATTCCTTTGTAATGGAGAAATAGAATATCACCAGGGCCCGGCAGCCTTTGCTCCTCCTGCCCTCCCACACTAGGGGCAGCCACTGTCCTAACCTCTGTGAATAGCCATCACTGGTTTTCTTTATTTAAATACACCCCTGCATTTATCCACAAACATGCACAGTTTTGCTGGGTTTGAACTACATGTGAATGGAATTGTACTGGGTGTTACTGTTTGGGGTCTTTCCTCTTTGGCTCATCATGTTAGTGAGTAAATATACCACGATTTATCTATCCACTGTACACTGAAGGACATTGGGGTGGTAATGAGAAGAGCTGCTATGATGATTTTGGAATATCTTCCTAGCACCTCAGGGCACAATTTTATCTAGGGCGTAGAGGGAGTGACATGGCTCACGGGGACACATACCCTCAACCTCACTGAGAAGTGCCACCATTCCCGAAGTGGTTGGAACAATTCACACTCCCTGGGTTGCATATGAGCTCCCGCTGGGCCACGCCCTCAGTGACCTTCGGCGGGCCACGCCCTCTGGTTCCTGCCAGGCTGGTGGGCGTGCAGTGCTGTCTCACTGTGCTTCACTCTGCGCTACCCTGGCCACCGATGAGGGGGAGCCCACTGTCTGAGTTTTGTCGGTCGTTTGAATGTCTTCCCTTATGGAGTGCCTCTGAAGTCTCTTGTCTGGTGCTCTGGGTTCTCTGATTTGTATCATTATTACTTTGTAGAAATTCTTCATGTGTCCTCGATGTGAGTCCTCGGAAAGGCATGTGCTTGGCAAACACCACTCTCTCTGTGGCCTGTCAGCCCCTGAGTGAAGGCTTGTGATGGACTCGAGGGTCCTACACTTACTGTAGAGCAATATAACTGCCCTCTCCTCATGGTTAGCTCTGTGTCTTACGATTTCCAACTCCAAGGTCATATGATCTTCTGAAAACTTTATAGTTTGACTTCTGTTTTCAGCTTTTGATCTCCCTGGAACCGATTTGTGTGTGTGAGGTAATGCAGGGGTCTGTCCAGTTACTAGGGCCATGTAACAAATTATTTCCAAAACACTTTTGTGGCACAAAACAACCACAGATTTCATGGGTGAGGAATTCATTAAGGGCACAGTGCAGAAGGTTTTGTGTGTGTATGTGTGTGTGTGTGTGTGTGATGCCCGGAGGTGTCTGGGTCTCAAGGAACTCTGGAAGGCTGATTATTGCCGGAACCTTCTGAAGGCCCACCCACCCACACACCTGGCATCAGAAGCCACCTCTCAGTAGGAGACCTCCGTCTCCCTTCACAGGGCCGGCTGGCCCCGGCCTCCTCTTGGCCTGGTGGCTGCGTCTCAGGGGAGGGCATCCTGAAAGAGAAAGCCAGAGCCAGGCAGAAGATGTGCCACCTTTCATGACCTGGCCCCGCGGCCACCGAGTTCCTCCCGCATGTGCCGTTAGACAGCGTGTTTACAAAGGTCTGCCGGGGTCCGAGGGAGGGGAACCCAGACCCAGCTCTCAATGGAGGAGCTCCAATGTCATTTTGAAAGAAGAGAATGTAGGGTGAGAGAGAAACAGGTCGGACGTCTTTGAGAAACATAATCCAACATGGCATTCAATTCCGTTTTCCCATCTGGATAGGCACTGTCCCAGTGCTATTTATGGGAAAGTTCATCCTTGACTCAGTGATCTGAAATGTCACTTCTTGCCTATACAAGGACCCTCTATACGGGACATTCTGTTTTGAGATGTTCTGTTCGATTACTCTATTTGTGCATCCTTGGGCCAGTATCACACTCTCTTAATCATTACAGCATGATAATAAGCACAGGTGTGTCACAGTTCAGGGACCCACTGTGTGGCTGCTTTCAAAAATGTCTTTAGTCCCCTTGACGTTTCTTATTTTCATATATATTGTAGTGTCAATCAATGTCAAATTCCTCCCCCAAAAAAGCCATGAACCTGTTGGTTGGGGTTGCCTGAACTCTACATACCTCATCGGGAGGAAGTCACCTCATTACATGTCGGGTATTTCAGATCCATGAACATAATGTAGGCTTCCGTTTATTGATTTATTTTAAAAAATGTCTTCCTCAAATATTTTTCGCCTCATAGAATTCTTCTGTATTTTGTTCAAGCTTGTCCTAGGGATGTCATTTTTAAATGCCACTTTTAAATATATATTTTTCTGTTTCTTTTTTTAAGAAATGTATTTAGAAATGTAATGGATTTTTGTATATTGATTTTATACCCAGCAACTTTGTTAGATTCTTGTTCATTCCAAGAAATTCATCTTAGATTCTTTTGTGTGCTTTTAGCCAAACAATCATAACATCTGTGAATTGTCACGGTTTTTTCTCTTGTCATGGTATTGCTTTTCTATTCCTGGCTTCACCACACAGGCTAAGACTTCCAGGACGGTGTTGACCATGAGCTGGAAACAAGAGCATTTTTGCCTTTTTCCTGATCTTAAGGGAAAAGATTTCATTTTTTTCACCATTAGGAATGATGTTTACCTGTAATTAATTCTGCAGTCAAGTTAAATTAAGTTCCCTTCTATTCATAGTTTGCTAAGGTTCTAAGTGGATGTCATTTTTTAGTCTATTATGATGTGGTAATTGTCTCCTTTAATCTGCTACTTAATTTCCTATGTTAAAGCAACTTTACCTTCTTGAGCGAAGCCTACCCTGGAATTCCCATTTTAGAAGAGTGGCTCCTAAAGAAACTGTGCGGGCTCAGAGCTCCGCCTGGGTCTTCCCTCCTCACTGCCTCTGCCTCGCGGAGGGTGTTCACCAAGAAGTGCCTTGGTGTGTTAATCAGCGTTCCAGAGAAACGTGGCCAGTAGGATGTGTGTGCACAAAGAGATTTATTATAAGAAATTGGCTCATGCAGATATGAAGGCTGACAAGCCCCAAGACTACAGGGTGAGCAGGCAAGGTGGAGACCAGGAGACCTGATGGTGTATGTTCCAGTCTGGAGGCCATCACGTTCGAGTTCCAGGAAGAGCCGATGTTTCTGTTTGAGTCCAAAGGCATGGGGGAAAATGATGTTCCAGCAATCAGGCAGGAGGAATCGCCTCTTCCTCAGGACATGGTCAGCCTTTTTGTTCTATTCAGTCCTTCAACTGATGGGCGAGGCCCAGCCACATGAGGGAGGACAGCCTGCTTCACTCAGCCTATCGATTTGAATGTCACTCTCACTCAAAACACTCTGACAGAAACACCCAGAGTTCTGTTTGATCGGACATCCAGGCACCCTGTGGCCCTGTCAAGTGGATGCACAAAATTGAACATCACACACCGGGCAGTCATTTTTACTGCAATTTCTATTTGAACTGTCAATCCTGCTCTTAGATGAGCCAAATAATGCTGCTATTTGTAGCCAATCTGCCCCCGTGTTTCCTCAGAGCACTTTCTCCTGTAGAAATAAACACGGGCCACCCAGGGAGAAGAGCGGAGCCGCTTCCGCAGAGCTCTGCCGGGGGACTCGGCCACCAGCACTGGGCTCAGCAGGGACGCAAGGCAGGCAGAGGACCAGGAAAGCGTCCTGTGGACAGAGGGAAGGTCTCAGGTGCTCCCTGCTCGGGGGCCGGGGCTGGGGACGCGCCGGTGGGCTAACCAGATGCAGGGTGTCCTGTGTGGTCAGTTGGCTCTCCGCTTGGTCCAAAGTTGGACAAAAATTAGGGAAGCCCTCAGTTATTAATCAAGTCCTGGTCATTTGGGGCTGATTGTACAGGGCTGGTTGTCTCACTGCTGAGTTTCACTAGAGATGCCGGGCTGACTTCCTGCAATAAGACGACCTGTAGACAGCAGGTGAGGGGCTGGCTTCCCGGGCTGGTGACTGCAGGTAAGGGGTTGGTTTCCCGGGCTGGTTGCTGCAGGCTGTGGTCAGAGTGCTGTTTTCATATATGGTCTGACCACTGTCCATTAGACATTCACTTCTTAGCAGACAACTAAAAACCATGAAGCCCACTTGGCTTCCAACCTGGTTTATCTGTTTTTAGCTGTAAAAGTCAGTCAGGATCAGGCATCTCATTCAGAGATGGGGAAGATAATTACTAAATGATCCAGATTTGTTTAAATGTTTTTCACATGGCTTCCAAGAAAGGGTCTAAATGACTGAGGAGTGGAAATTTGTTTGTAGGGAAAATATATTTTAAAATAGTGTGGATTGAAGTTTGAGAAAACCAAATAGTCCAGGTCTCTCACTTGATTGGTGTAAGCTTTACCATCGTAGATCTATACCACGACATGAATATTTGCTTTTGTGGAAAAAAAAAGCTGCTTTTCCTAAGAACAAAAGTATAGGAACCACTGAGACAGGTGCAGTTCAGGGAAAGGTCTATGTACTTAACCATGATTTAAAAAAATACATATTGAGGAGTTCCAGGAAAATGGCGGCGTGAACGGAGCGGCAGAACTTTCCTCCCAACATTATATTTATCCACGAAAACACAGCAAACGCAACTGTTCCTAAAAGAGAGACCAGAACAAACAGGAAAGCGCACACAGTGCAGACACACCTGAGAGGACTCGGCAGCGGGCGAGGCGGGTAAGAAACGGAACCGCGACCCGGCAGAACCTGAGCGCTCCCCCACTCCAGCGCACCGGTGGGAGGAGAGGATTCGGAGCCGGGAGGGAGTGGAAGTGCAGGCCCAGGAGATGACCAGCCCTGGACCGGCCCCGGAATGCGGGCGCACAAAACGCGGAGTGGCGGAGATTGGAGAGACGGAGGGCGCAGGGTCTCAGCGGGAACACACCTGCTTGCTCGCGGCTGGCTCAGGGAAGGAGAGAGAAGAAAAAAAAAAGGAGAAAAGCGCGCGCTTTGTTTTGCAGCGGTCTTAAAGAGACGGGAGTGCAGCAGAGAACCTCATCGCAGCAGCACACTCAGCCCAGCAGGCTGGGAGTCCTGGAGAGCGTCGGACCCCATAGCGGGCGACTGGGAAAGGGTGGACATAATTAGGACTCCCACAGAGCTCAACAGCCTTCCATTCATTCTCACCCCGGCCACAGATTTAAAGGGCCGTGTGGAGCGACGAGGCCACGGCTCTGGAATAGTGGAGCAACAGCGCCACCTACAGCATTCACACAGAAACCACCCCCGGTGGGCGTTTTTCTTTTTTCTTTTAGGTGTTGCTGCTTTTTTTCTTTCCTTTCTTTTCCTTCTTCTCTCTCTCTTTTTACTTTTTTATTATTAGTAGAATTTTTTTAAATTTTTTTCTCTCCTTTCTTCTCTTTCCTTTTTAAAGTCATAAAGAGCCCAGCTGACATACGTGACAACTACCAACAACCAACTCTATAGTCATGAGAAGACAGAAGAATATGATACAGACAAAGCTTCAGACAAACACCACCCCAGAGAAAGAATCGGAAGGAATGGACATGCACAGTCTTCCTGAAAAAGAATTCAGAATAAAAGTCATAGCCATGCTGACGGATCTACAGAAAAATGTGCAAGAGCTGAGGGAGGAAATGAGGAAAGACAATGCAGAAATGAGACAAGCCATCGACGGGCTTAACAGCAGATTGAATCAGGTTCAAGATACGATCAAGGAATTACAAGACAGGGAACAGGAATACAAAGAAGCTGAGGCAGAGAGAGATAAAAGGATCTCTAAGAATGAAAGAATATTAAGAGAACTGTGTGACCAATCCAAACGTAACAATATTCGCATTATAGGAGTACCAGAGGAAGAAGAGAGAGAAAAAGGGATAGAAAGTGTCTTTGAAGAAATAATTGCTGAAAACTTTCCCACGCTGGGGAAGGAAATAGTCTCACAATCCACGGGAGCCCATAGATCTCCCAACACAAGGGACCCAAGGAAGACAACACCAAGACACATAATAATTAAGATGGCAAAGATCAAAGATAAAGACAGAGTATTAAAGGCAGCTAGAGAGAGAAAAAAGATCACCTACAAAGGAAAACCCATCAGACTGTCATCAGACTTCTCAACAGAAACCTTACAGGCCAGAAGAGAATGGCAGGATATATTTACCGTAATGGAACAGAAGGGCCTCGAACCAAGAATATTGTATCCAGCACGATTATCATTTAAATATGATGGAGGGATTAAACAATTTCAAGACAAAAGAAAGTTGAGAAGTTGAGAGAGTTTGCATCTCATAAACCACCACTACAGGATATCTGAAACGGACTGCTCTAGAGGGAAGCACCCCTAAGGCTAAAAAGATGTCACCAGAGAAAATAAAATCATAGCAAGGAAAGCAGACCATCCAAATACTAACTAAAGGCAAAGAATAAAACACCTAATATATAAAGAAAGGAGGAGGAAGAATAGGAAAGGAGAGATAAAGAAACAACAGACGGCGTGCACAATAACTTAACAGGAAAGTTAAGTTAGATTCTTAGATAGTAAAGGAGCAACCCTTGAACCTTTGGTAACCACGAATCTAAAGCCAGCAATGGCAATAAGTATATATCTATCAATAATCACCCTAAATGTAAACGGACTGAATGCACCAATCAAAAGACACAGAGTAACAGAGTGGATAAAAAAGCAAGACCCATCTATATGCTGCTTACAAGAGACTCACCTCAAACCCAAAGATATACACAGACTAAAAGTGAAGGGATGGAAAAAGATATTTCAAGCAAACAACAAAGAGAAAAAAGCAGGTGTTGCAGTACTTGTATCAGATAAAATAGACTTCAAAACGAAGAAATTAGCAAGAGATAAAGAAGGACATTACATAATGATAAAGGGGTCAGTCCAACAAGAAGATATAACCATTATAAATATATAGGCACCCAACACAGGAGCATCAGCATATGTGAAACAAATACTAACAGAAGTGAAGGAGGAAAGAGACAGAAATGCAATTATTCTAGGAGACTTTAACACACCACTCACTCCAAAGGATAGATCAACCAGGCAGAGGATAAGTAAAGACACAGAGGCACTGAACAACACACTAGAACAGTGGGCCTAACAGAAATCTACAGAACTCTGCACCCAAAAGCAGCAGGATACACATTCTTCTCAAGTGCACATGGAACATTTTCCAGAATAGACCACATACTAGGCCACAAAAAGAACCTCAGTAAATTCAAAACTATTGAAATCCTACCAACCAACTTCCTCAGATCACAAAGGTATAAAACTAGAAATAAATTTCAGAAAGAAATCAAAAAGGCTCACAAATACATGGAGACTTAACAACATTCTCCTAATGAATCAATGGGTTATGACCAAATCAAAACAGAAATCAAAGAATATATGGAGACTAATGACAACAACAACACAAAGCCACAACTTCTGTGGGACCCAGCGAAGGCAGTTCTAAGAGGAAAGTGTATTGCAATCCAGGCCTATTTAAAGAAGGAAGAACATTCCCAAATGAACAGTCTAAAGACACAATTATTGAAATTGGAAAAAGAAGAACAAAGGAGGCCCAAAGTCACCAGAAGGAGAGACATAATAAAGATCAGAGAAGAAATAAATAAAATTGAGAAGAATAAAACAATAGAAAAAATCAATGAAACCAAAAGCTGGTTCTTTGAAAAAATAAACAAAATAGATAAACCCCTAGCCAGACTCATTAAGAGAAAAAGAGAATCCACACACATAAACAGAATCAGAAATGAGAAAGGAAAAATAACGAGAGACCCCACAGAAATACAAAGAATTATAAGAGAATACTACAAGCATCTATATGCTAACAAGCTCCAAAACCTAGAAGAAATGGACAACTTCTTAGAAAAATACAGCCTTCCAAGACTCACCAAGCAGGAAACAGAAAAACTAAACAGACCAATCACCAGCAACGAAATTGAATCGGTAATCAAAAAACTACCCAAGAACAAAACCCCCGGACCTGATGGATTCACTTCTGAATTCTACCAGACATATAGAGAAGAAATAACACCCATTCTCCTTAAAGTTTTCCAAAAAATAGAAGAGGAGGGAATACTTCCAAACTCTTTCTATGAAGCCAGCATCACTCTAATACCAAAACCGGGCAAAGACCTCACTAAAAAAGAAAATTACAGACCAATATCCCTGATGAACGTAGATGCAAAAATACTCAACAAAATATTAGCAAACCGAATTCAAAAATACATCAAGAGGATCATACACCATGATCAAGTGGGATTCATCCCAGGGATGCAAGGATGGTACAACATTCAAGAATCCAATAACATCATCCATCACATCAATAAAAAGAAGAACAAAAACCACATGATCATCTCCATAGATGCTGAAAAAGCATTTGACAAAATTCAGCATCCATTCATGATTAAAACTCTCAACAGAATGGGTTTAGACGGCAAGTACCTCAACATCATAAAGGCCATATATGACAAACCCACAGCTAACATCATACTTAATAGCGAGAAGCTGAAAGCTTTTCATCTAAGATCGGGAATAAGACAAGGGTGCCCACTCTCTCCACTGTTATTCAGCATAGTACTGGAGGTCCTAGCCACGGCAATCAGACAAAGCAAAGACATACAACGCATCCAGATTGGAAAAGAAGAAGTCAAATTGTCACTATTTGCAGATGACATGATACTGTACATAAAAAAACCTAAAGACTCCACTCCAAAACTACTAGAACTAATATCTGAATTCAGCAAAGTTGCAGGATATAAAATTAACACACAGAAATCTGTGGCTTTCCTATACACTAATGATGAACTAACAGAAAGAGAAATCAGAAAAACAGTTCCATTCACAATTGCATCTAAAAGAATAAAATACCTAGGAATAAACCTAACGAAGGAAGTGAAAGACCTGTACTCTGAAAACTACAAGACACTCCTAGGAGAAATTAAGGAAGACACTAACAAATGGAAATGCATCCCATGTTCTTGGCTAGGAAGAATAAATATTGTCAAAATGGCTATACTACCTAAAGCAATCTACAGATTCAATGCAATCCCCATCAAACTACCAACAGCTTTCTTCAATGAACTGGAACAAATAATTCTAAAATTCATATGGAACCAGAAAAGACCCCGAATAGACAAAGCAATCCTGAGAAGGAGGAATCAAACAGGGGGAATTATGCTCCCTGACTTCAAGCTCTACTACAAAGCCACAGTAATCAAGACAATTTGGTACTGGCACAAAAACAGACCCACAAACCGGTGGAACGGAATAGAAAATCCAAACATTAACCCAAACACCTACAGTCAATTAATATTTGATAAAGGAGCCTTGGATATACAATGGGGAGATGACAGCCTCTTCAGCAGCTGGTGTTGGAAAAACTGGACAGCTACATGTAAGAGAATGAAACTGCACTACTGTCTAACCCCATACACAAAAAGTAAACTCAAGGTGGATCAAAGACCTGAATGTAAGTCATGAAACCATAAAACTCTTAGAAAAAAACATAGGCAAAAATCTCTTGGACATAAACATGAGCGTCTTCTTCATGAACATATCCCTCCAGGCAAGGGAAACAAAAGCAAAAATGAACAAATGGACTATATCAAGTTGAAAAGCTTCTGCACAGCAAAGGACACCATCAGTAGAACAAAAAGACATCCTACAGTATGGGAAAATATATTCATAAACGATGTGTCTGATAAGGGGTTGACATCCAAAATATACAAAGAACTCACGCACCTTAACAAACAAAAAGCAAATAATCCAATTAAGAAATGGGCAGAGGACATGAACAGACACTTCTCCAAAGAAGAAATTCAGATGGCCAACAGGTACATGAAAAGATGCTCCACATCGCTAATCATCAGAGAAATGCAGATTAAAACCACAATGAGATATCACCTCACACCAGTGAAGATGGCCAACATCCAAAACACAAACAACAACAAATGTTGGCGAGGATGTGGAGAAAGGGGAACCCTCCTACACTGCTGGTGGGAATGCAAATTAGTTCAACCATTGTGGAAAGCAGT
>JAQQAC010019064.1:24741567-24759494 GCA_029783875.1 Phataginus tricuspis
ATTTCACAACTGGGGGAGGAAGCCACTTTGGGGGTACCCCACAAGAGTCTAATTAGAGACTTCAACTGGAGTTTAGCAAGTGATTTACCATTTTTCAGATGGAGTGATTATAATAATAACTTGAATAATTCCAAAATTAAGCTTATTATGCTCTTTTGCTCTGCTCCATAAATCTTCTGCTCTGTCATCAAGCAAAATGTAAGGAGTGAAGGAAGTTGGGTCCCTGTGTGGTGGCACCTGTGGGCCAACCGTGGACCCTTGCCAGGCCATGCTTGGGGGCCAAGGACTGCACCTGACATTTAAAGGGAAAGCCACTGGGGCAGCCTCTGTTTCTTCCTTCCCCTCTTCTCTCCTCTGTGGTTTAAGGACGCTCTGTTCACTCACTCAGACTCCCAAGGTGCAGACTTTCAAAGAGGAAATCCAAGCCTCTACTTCTGTTGGATGCAGACCCTATAGCTGCCAAATTTAGAGTAAATAAGTGACAGAAGCTGAAGGGTGGTTTGTTGCAGACTTCCTGGCAGTGGCAGCAGTGTGGCTGGAAATTAAGGGTCTGTCTGTGAAGGATGCACAGCGGCAGGGCCACCACAGCGAGGCCAGAAACTGCTCCTGATCCTGACAGAGCTGACTCTGGGGCTAGTGAGGCTCTTTGCCCTGAACTCCGGGGTCCTACGGTCCTGCCTGCCCCTCTGCTCACCCTGCCCTCATCCTCGGCGCACCTGTAGATGTGGCTGGTTTGGGGCTGGCTTCTGGCTGTCAGCAACAGAGCCCAGCTCCACCCTGGGCAGCCCAGAGCCATCATCATAGGCTCCAGATCCCATGAGGCTAGAGACACGAGGGCCCTCTCATTGGCTCAGGCCAGAAAATGTGGCCCTGTGATGGGCCGTACTTAGGTCACACGCCCTGCTCTAGTCAGTCCTGGGGCAGTGGGATGGGACTATGGATGGCCCAGTCTCATACCAGTCTGCAGACAGTGGTGGGCTGCATGGTGCTGGCAGCAGTCTCCCCATCCAAGGCCCATATCAGTCCACCTGCTACTGGCCTTGTACCCCTGGTCTCCCCAAAGCCATTCAGCCTGCAAAGGGATCCAGGCTTTCCCCTCCTTGGACCCCAACCTCTCTCTTCCTGCCCACACCCGCCCTGGCGGCCGTCCACATGCAGATCTTCCCCCTGAGCAGATGGGGGTGGACACTCTGACTTGAGGGTCAGATTTCTCTGGCTCTCAGCATCATTCCGCCTCCCACCCTTGGACTTCCCCCCCCAACCTGAGAGGGAAGGACATCCTCCAAAGGACATCTTGCTCTCCCTGGCCATTCTCCATGCACCTCTGAGCTGCCTTTCCTGAATGCCACCGTTTTCAGATTTTCTTTTTGCAACAGTGTCTTGCACCCTTGGGGTGGCTGCATTGTAGCCCCTGGATTAGAGGTCACCTTCCACTCCCTCCCAGAAGCCATGGTGGGGAATAGAGGTTCTGAAATGTGAACGTATGACAGTTTCCTAAGGGGCAGTCAGGGTGGGGAAGGGAATGGTGTGGGTGGGGCACAGAGGGCTGGCACTTCCCTGAGTGTGCATCTCCTTTGATAGCTCTGACTTTTGGATTCACATTAATTCTTTTTTTTTACATAATCAAAAAATTAAATTATGTCAACAAAGAAGGAAAAAATCTAAAATTGCACACAAACAGAAACCAATGGACCCACTGCACTTCAAATGGCTGATGTACTGTGACAAAATATATACTATTTTGTATATATTCCATGATTGTATAAATGAGAGTAATTATGCTGATGTGGGGAAAGGGAGAAAAAATGTGGAATAGTAGAAGACAAGGAAGAATGCTGTGAGGTTGGACAAACGTGAGGAGTGTCTGCATGAACTCATGATTTTAAGGGGCATGTGTTTCCTTATTTATATAGGTACCTTGGCTCTGGTCATGGAAAGGGCCTAGAAACAATGACTCCCATCAGTCGTGAGCACACCAGAGGCCAAACTGGGTCTCTAAATACCATCCATTGTCCACTAAAAGAAACCAGGGTTCTTTGGAGAAATGGTTGATTTCAGGGCTGAAACAAACAAGATGAGCCTAGAAAGACTTGTTCTGCCAGAAATATAAAATGTGCTCAAAATACGAGAATATTAGAAGGAAGGGCCTTCTGCTGGTTAAACCTATCATTTAAGCATAAAAATGAATAATGATAACAATGGATTATAACACACTGCATTATATTTTAAAGAGGCAGAGACCATGTCTCCATATTAATTTTAGAAAGCAAACAAGAAGAGAAGGGAAATTTCCTCTATGGTAGAATATAACTAGTAAATGTGGATGGAATGACCACAGTTAGGAAATCATAGTTCTGCAACCAAGAGAGTAATGAATGTTTCATGCAAGAATTGTCAATGGATGCTAAATTCAGTGAATCCAAGTACATTAGGAAACCATCTATCTCCATAGTTTCAATGTACTCCCCACAGACTGGTTATTAACTACGAAGCACAAAGGGCATTTCTGCAGTGGAGAAATCTGGCTACATCTCCTAACCAAGCGATCAGGGTACCTCGCCAGCCACAGGACAAAGGGACTTGGGTGTCTCCTGAAGCACCGATGCAGCCGTCACAGTGCTCCCTCGTCACAAATGCGACACTTACAAGGAAACGTGAGGAAGCCACCAGACAGACCCGCACTGGAGGGCATTCTGCCCAGCTGACCTGTACTCCTCAAGAATGTCAAGGTCGTAAAGGTAAAGGACACCCCTGTGCTTGCAGCAGCATTATTCACAACAGCAGAAAGGGAAGCCACCCGGGCGTACTGCTCAGCCCTTTGCAGCCCTCTGTAGGCTGACAGGTGCTGCCAGCTTCAGACAGACACCTGCAAGTCTGCCTCCTCTGTCGCTGGTGAGTGCCCTGTGCATCTGCTGAGAGCCTCACATCCTTCAACTCCACCATCCTCACAGCTCCCCAAGGGGAATGAGAACAGAGGGCCTGAAGTGCCAGAGAGCTGCTCCTCTGGCCCTATTCCACCAGGTGACAGATACAAGGTGAGTCTGAGTAGAGACTCCAAGGTGGGCCCAGGCTGCCCCCTCACCATCTCCCCAAGGGTGGGGGTTGCAGGGCGGGGTTCCCAGGGGGGTCCTCAGCCTCCCAGAGATGCCCTGTGGTCTGAATTTAGCTGAGGGCAGCTGTGAGGGCTGCCCCTGGGGCGTCTGTGTGTCCCCACACAGCGGGGTGGACAGCTCGCATTCCATGGGGCCCACAGCATGCCCCTGGGGCTCTTTTCCTGAAAAAAACCACACTTCTGGGCAAGCGGCCACTCGCCCTGAGTGCCCTTGGCCCCTGCTCTGTGGGCCCCGGTCCCCTCAGGTCAGAGAGCTGCAGCCTGCACCCCGCTCCACCCCCAGGAGGCTCAGAGCTGGCCGGCTCCCTTACCCCATCTGAGAACCTGGGGGCACAGGCTCCTCCTCGGCCCGGAGTGCTCCTTCAGCGAGGCTTCAGCGACAGTCCAGAGCTTGCTGCACGGCAGGGCGCAGGCTGAGTTCCCTTAAAGGATGGAGAGGGGAAAATGTCATAGGGAAGTACAGCCTGACAAAACAGGGCCCTCAGCTCCCCCGGCCGCCTTGTCAGGACCACACCAGCTTCTTGGCCGACCCGCCAGGGCCCGGAGCTTCTGGCTCTGCCACAGTTAATAGTAAAACTTCCTGAATCTGCTCGAGCTCACGGAGGTTTGCCCTCCAAAACTCGCTGCTGTGGTTGGCATGTGCAGCAGAAATTTCATAACATCTTTATTATTTTGAGAAGGGCCTACTTGGCCTTTCTATGACCTGAAGTTAACACTCAGAAAGCTCGGAATCTCTCCAATATATTGACTTTCAAGACCGTGAAGCCTTATCTGCCGCTCTGCCAGGGGATCTGTGGTGAGGCCGGTGCTCCCCGAGTGCCGCTGTGGGCCGGAGTGGCCTTGGTGGCCGGTGTGACCATCCCTGTCGGCCTCTGGCCACACAGTGCCTCCAGCAGACTCTGGTAACACCAGAAAGATGAAAACTTTTACTCCCGCCCTGGACCCAAAACTGTTGCTCTTGGCTGCAGAACCACACAGTTGGAGTAATTAGCCAGGAGGGCCGGAGACTTAGGAAAACAACCGCTGGTTTAATAATGTGGACAGGACCCTTTACGAGGGCCCGGGCACCCCACCCGCCTCAATCTCTGCAGGATGGCTCGTGACCGGGTCCCCTGAGAGGGGCTGCAAAGACACAGGAAGGCACTCCTGCCTTCCAGCAGAGGCTGAAAGCATTTTGTAAACTCTGAGTAATTAAATGGTAAAACCTCTCATGAAGGCAGGGCGCTGGGAGGGAAGGTCAGCTCAGTAACGGTTAAGGGAAGAGATCAGAGGAACCAGGCCTTCCCTGAGCGCGGGGCCCAGCCGGTCACCTTCTGCAATTTCACAAGGACTGGGCTGAGCTGGCGGCCGGGGAGGCAGACCTCAGGGTCCCGGGGCAGGTCTGCTCCGAAGAGCGAGCCCCTCCCTAAGAGAAGGCAAACCCATCCCTAAGACCACACTCGGTAAAGATCTGGGTTTATAGTTTTAAAATAGGTATTTTTAAATATTAGATGATTTCAGGGCCATTTATTTTTTAAAAGGAGTCATTGTTCAAATGTGGGGCGATCAGGCTCTTACTTGTGTTCTGAGATGGGGAACCGAGAGGAAGGCAGGCCCAGGGAGACGGAAGGCCAGCGACTGGCGGGTGGGCTCTGAAAACCCCCCAGCCTCCTGCTCAGAAAGCCCGTCCCGCAGGACCCGCACCTGTGTGCCCCTGCATAAACGTGAGCTCTTCAACACATATTTGAGAAGGTATCCTCACTCTGAGAAATGCAGCCAGTTTAAATCTTGATCAAGGTCACCTGCTAATGGCAGGAGGAGCTGGGAATAAAACTCCAGTCCTGCAGCTCCGAGCCCTGGGCTCTTCTGCTCGGGGCCCTGCTTCCAGAAACCCCAGCCGCCAGGCAGCAGAGAATCACTTGTGAGGTCCCCTGTACAAATACCTCCCCTCGGGGCAGCCCCACCTGAGGTCCAGGGGTGCGTCCATCTCAGGGTTCCGATGGTGACTACGGGCTTCCTGCCTGAGGAACAGAGCCACCTCCAGCTCCAAGGAGGGTTAACGCCGAATGTTCTAAGAAGCTCGAGCAGACCTCCCAGAGGACTGGACTGTCACTCAGGGTGCTTGGCTGTCACCGGCTCTCGGGGGCTCCCCTCCCAGCCCCAGCCACTGCACACTGGCCGCCTTCTGTCTGCTGGCCTGCTTCCGTCCCGCTTCTGGCTCCTGACTTGTGTCTTGGCATCTTTTCCCCGGATTGCCTCACTGGTCATGATCCACGGCAGAACGTCCCTGCTGAGCAGAGCTCTCCTCCAGGCCAGGGGAGCGCCGTCAGGCAGTCCACCCAGGATGGACTTCGGTTGCCTTCTTGCCCTGGTCACGGGGATGTGGCCAGCTTGGCTCAGTCACAGGGTCAACACCCTCAGAAGGGAAGTTTGGGTGAGGGTGGGGGGCACCCAGGAAGAAATACAGTGGAACCTAACTTTCAGTGGTCAGCAGCTCCAGCAGGAACAGGAAAGGGGGCCAACCCTGTGCAAGTGCTGCACCCAAGCTGGGAAAAACCCATTTGTGCAGGAAATGCTCGCTTCCTAAGTGCATGCAAGCCATGGCAGTTTGTCCCTCACGATGGCTTGCCCATCATTGTCATGCGGGATTTCTGGTTATCGCTTCATGGTAGATTGTCGCTGGCCACAATTATTTGCTCCCCCAAGCAAATAATCAAGGTGAGATTCCACAGTCCCACCCGCTGACCTCAGTGCTTCGGGCAGAGGTGTTCAGAGCAGCCTCTGCTTCTGTCTTTCTGCAGCAGTGTCCCAGGTGGAGCTGCCGCGTGGCCCTGAGTCCCGTCCCAGAGCGAGGATGTGCAGCAGCAGGGGCCCGGCTTGGAGGCTGAGGAGCGGCCGGGTCTGCGGTCGCTGACCCCAGGGCTGACCCTGGAGCTCACTTGCGCCTCAGTGTGGCTGAGCCCTTCCTGCCTGCTGGCCTGAGAACCACTCCGCCTTAAATCTAACTTTACCATTGACACATTAGCTTTCTTGTATTTATATTTGCTTTGCATCCTTTTAATTCCTTTTTTAAACCTGTTTCTCATTCGTTTTTCTGTGTATCTTTGTAAGGCAGCATTTTGCTGAGTTTCGGTGGGGGGACGTTTAATCCTACAGCCCCCAATTATACAGAAATTCAATCCCTTTATATTGAAGGTGTGAAACTAGAATTATTGGAATTATTCTATCTTATGTGATATTTCATTTACCACGAGTTTCCTTTGTTTCCTATTATCTTGGCCTTTTCCAAGCATGACAGTGTCGTGAGAGTCCTTCTTCCTTCTCGGAAATGGTGTGGGGGCTCCAGGTCTCATTTCTAATCATGCACTGGCTCACCTTCAGTTAGTCTACATTCTTAACTAAATTTTTTCTAACAAAGTCCCAAGGATTTACATCCTCTTCCTAAGCAAGAAAAGATACTCAGTATATTTTCCCATAACTTTGTTGTTACAACTGTTCATACGTGAAAAACAAAACGGCTAGAATTCTTGCAGTGAGCTGTGAATGCTTCAGGTCTACTCAACCACCGGCAGCGTGGACGAAGGTTCACGTCCACCCTCTCTTGGGCACTCGGAGGGGGCTCCGGGCTGTGGACGGGGTCTCCCCCAGGGCTGGGTGGCTCTTAGTGGCATCCATTCGGATACTCTCCTCCCGTCGGGAACCCACTCCCCACCCTGGGGCTGCCCCCGGCCCCACTTCCCGCTCCTATGCCCACATGGCGGCTCCGGTTTCCACTTTCCCTTGCACAGAGTGGATTCTTGCTGGGTTCCCCCTGTCCGCCTCCCAGTTCACCCATCCTCCACTTGATGGCATTAGACTAGATTGTATTCCATCTACTGGCTTCTTTCTACTTCAGTGACCACCTTTTCCATTTCCATGTTTCTAATTTTCCATTTCTGTCGGTTCTGCTTTGTCAGTTTGTTCATCGCCCACCAATCCTTTCAGGATGTTTTGCTCTAGTATTTTCATTTAATAGGGAAGGACTGTGGATTTTATTCACCTATGTATAGATACACTTTTGTTTTGGTGTTACTTCTAACAAATTCCAGATACATCTTTGGTAGAGGGAGTTTCTCTCTCTCTCTCTCTCTCTCCCCTCTTCCTTCTCCTCTCTATCCAGACCTCCTTTCCTCCCTATCCACTCCCCAATCCTGTCTGCCTAAAGGTTTTACATGTTCCCACCCCACCTCTGGGGACCCCCTCCTTGCAGCAGATCTCCCATCACTGGCTTTGAGCTGAGCTGTCCTCACACAGAGCACCAGGCACTTCCCACAGGCCGCCACCAGGTCCTGCTTTCGGGGCTGCTTCTCCGACCTCCCTGGGTCCTCAGCTCCATCGAAGCACTCAACTGGAACTTTCTTTCTGCTTCTTCTTTCAAGTAGGAGGCCCTCTGAGCAGTGAGCCAGCCTCTGTGCCCCACCCACTGCGACAGCCTCTGCTGATTTCAGACCTGGGCCTGGCGCATTCCCAGTTTGTACCCCACTTACTGCTTTGTGTCTGTCTCTTTCTGTCTCTGAGATGTTTTCCTTATTTTGTCATGTGGCTGTGCCTTCTTAAAATATGTTCTCTCTGCTGTTGCTACATATCTGGTGCAAAGAAGGGGCCTCAAAGCATGAATTTACAATTCATTGTACCATGCTGTCCAGAAATCCGGAAGGTTCAGCTCTTTATTTTATTAAATAATTTAACTGCAACTTTGAGACCCACCTGGGGCTGGTAGAGATGCAACCTCCTCCCCCTCTAGCATCATTCTGGAATCAAGAAGCTCCCACGTGTCAGGACTATTCCACGGGCCACAGGCTGCCCTCCGCCAGGCGGCCACACGCCGACATCCTTCTGCCCTCAGCCGACAGCCATGCTCGGCGCTCAGGGATCCTCACCCAGGACCAGAACCGCGGCTTGGGCGGGGGCTCCGCGGGGCGCAGCGCGGTGGGCCCCCCAAGGTCCCCCTTCCCGGGCTCTGCCACTGGGCTCTGCTCTGACCCGGCCCTCCGGGACCACCCACTCCGGGAGTCACTCTCCACCCTACGCAGCCCCAGGGTTTAGGGTTTTGGGAAGTGGGTTTAAGTCTTTACAAAAGGCAGAAAGAGCTTTTGGCTTCAAGTTGCTTTGGCTTCCCGCCCGGGGAGAAAGAAAAATCCCTGAGGCGAAAGAAGTACAAAGAGCCAGGCGTCCGCTCAGGGCTGGATGAGGGGGTGCAGGAAGCAAGGGACAGATGGGTGGGTGCTCTCCCCCACATCACCCCGTGCACGTCCTGAGCGAATCCACACACCATCACCCTGACACGTGACAGTCCTCGGGGAGGATCTGACCGTAGCCAATCCAGAAGCTCAGGCACGTGGGGACACTGGGCGGGGCAGCCGCGCGGCACCCACCGGCCCCGAGGGCAGCCCCATGATGGTGGACGCGCGTGGTGCGGACCCTGACTTACCGACAAGACGACAAAACGGCGACGGGTGAAATTGCGTTAATGTTTATGTGGCTTGGAATGGATATCATCAAAACAGTATTTTTTTTTAGAAGTTCATCTCTTACAGAGGTAAGCTTCAGTGATCTGGAGCTTCACGGGAGCAGCACAGTTTGCAGCAGTGAAGGATCAGTGAGGTGTCCCTGGGTCTGTCCTGCAGGCTGCGCGTGGCTGTGCTTGCGGGGCGCCGGGAAAACCTCGCCCCTTTGCACCTCATCGCCTTCATGTGTAAGTCACGGACAGGAGGTGGGGGTGTGCGTCCCCACCAGGAGACGGGTCCGCCAGGGAGCATGAGAAGGTGGCCTTCCTGGAGTAAGGGACTCTGGAGAGGTAATTAAGGTGAGAGTCTAAGACGAGATCATTCCGGTTTGAGGTGGGCCTAAATCCAAACACAAGCATCCTTAGAAGAGGCGGAGGGAAGACCCACAGAGAAAGGGACAAGCCCAGGCGAAGACAGAGGCGGGAGGGACACGTCCACAGGCCAGGAACACCAAGAACTGCCAGCGAGCTGCAGGCCACGACACCGACGTGGAACGGCTTCACCCCGCCAGCGCCGCGAGCTGGGGCTTCCACTCTGCAGATCTGTGGCCACATACATTTGTGTTGTTTTAAACTGCCCAGTTTGTGGCCATTTGTTACGGCGGCCCCGGAAGACAAACACAGGAGGTGAACCTCAGTCTCGAAGATCCCTTACTAACCCAGTCCACGGCCAGGAGACGGGGCCATGCACGTGGAGAACCTCTGAAGAACCTCGCCCAGCTACACGCCTCAGCCGTCTCCATCCCTCCCCACTCTGAGCCGCCTGGAGGAGGCGCCGCCGTCACTTGGCTGCTGCACCAGGAAACAGCATCAGCCAGTGAAGCTCACGGGTGCAGGGCCGCAGGCTTCGAGGGCGCTCAGCCAGGAAAAGAGGAGACTTAAGAGGTCGTCAGGAGTGAACCTCGAATAGTTGAAGGCTTCTCATTTAGAAAAGAGATTAATCTGATTTTTTCAGCAGTTCCAGAGGAAGCTGTAGAAAGAGGAGTCAGGTTTCAGTTCACTAGGATGGAATTTCCTACGGGGGAAGGCTGTGGCCTCGCAGAGCAGAGCTCGCCCACCGGCGGCCATCCTGAGGGCCCTCAGCCTAGGTGGCCCAGCGGGTGGCTGGACCCGGCGGCCCTGGGGCCCTCAACTCTGGCTTCTGGGAGGCTGTTGTTCTGTGGGCTGTTAGGCCTCATCTGTGCTGACCCAATCCCATGAAATCAAACTCTGTAGCCAGGGAGGCCCAGGAATCTGCATTTCTATGGCCATCCTGTCACCTAGGGCATGGAGACACGCGGCCAGTGACCGGTGTTCCCCGAGCTGGACCTGAACAAAGTCAGCCACAGCTCCAGGGCCTGGCCCTGCAAAAGACCCCCTGGGCCGCCTGCCCAGCCTCGTGAGCTCTGCCCTTCCCATGCCCTGGGGTGCGGCCCGTCCTCTCCGTAAGTGCCCTGTCACCCGCAGACACCAGCCCGTCTTCCAGTGTCTGAATTTTGACCGAGATTAATAATAGGAGACCGTTTCTCGTGACAGGTGCCCTGCTCTCCTCCTCCCAGGTTTCCTAAAACCTGCCTCCTCCAGGAAGCCCTCCCCAGCTGCCCGTCCCTGTCTAAGTTGCCAGGCAGTTTCCTTCCTTCACTCATGCTCAGCATCTGCACATGTGTCCCCCTTTATGTCATGTTCCTGGGTTTTTTTCTGCCTCTCACTAGACTGCAAGCTCCCTGGGAGCGGCAGCGCTGTCTCCCTCATCCTTACAGCCCAGTCCTTCCACGGGCTCCTGACGCACTGCAGGTGTTTATCTCCATTAGGGTCAGCTTGAGCTGCAAGTAACACAGGCCCCAAATTAGCAGGGACTCAACCACACGTGGTTTTGTTGTAAAAACTCCACAGGTGGGCAGCCCAGGCTGTTTGAGCTGGGCTCCACCCGCCATCGGCACCCAGGATTCTTCCCCTCTGCATCACCAGCGCCGGCAGCCCTCAGTCAAGGTTCTGTCCCAGTTCTGACTGGTACATCTCTGCGTCAGGTGGCAAGGGGAAGAGATGATCAGGGGCGCACACAGCCCCTTCCCTCGAGGATGGTTCTCACACACAGCATTTCCACTTGCATCCCATTGGCCAGACCCTTACCACATGGCCACACGTAAATGGACGGGAGGCCAGCAGGTGTGGTTTTATTTCAGGCAGCCATTACATGTGGCTGAAAACAACTCCAGCTCTAGGAAATAGAGGGACAATTAGCAGTGTCTGCAGTGGGGCTCAAGAATATTACTTGGATAAATAAACAGATCCCGATGTGATCCTAGAGGGTTTTCTGGCTACATCCTTCATGTGGCAGGGAGGGTGTGCTCTCTGCACATGCTTTGTCTACCCCCAGGGTTACAAACCCTGAGAACAGAGACATCTCTCCTTTCTCCCCTATTATTTTCCTGTTGTCCCTTACTTCTCTTCCTGTCCCCAGAGTAGCAGGTCCAGCTCCCTGCACACAGTAGGTCCTGCAGATGTCTGAGGCTGGTGAGGATGGTACTAGGGGCAGCAGTGCTTTTCTGCAGGCTCTGTTGAGGGCTCTCATCTGCCTTGAATGGTTTCCAGACGGGTTTTACTGTTTCCTAAAGCCCAGGACAAACACACCGGAGAACAGGGCAGGGCAATGAACATAGTCTACTGGAAAAGGACTTTTATACCATGGCAACGGTGCTCCATTAACCCTCGAATCAATAAACAGGTGCTCTGGGTAGAGTTGGAAACACCACCCCTCTGGGCTGTTTCTGGTATCTGAGGGAGGTGCGCGAGTGAGGCCCTCGGTCACAGAATCCTGCGTCTTCATCGCTCAGTCCCATGGTCAAGACTTCATTTCACCACAGTGGTTTCCTCTCTGCTCCGATGAGTCAAATCCCTGAAGCGGGCTTGTGGGCCCATCAGACCAGGCTGGGATTGGGCATATGGGCAACATGCATATGCTCTAAACTTTCAGGTGAGGAGGAATTCTTCGTGTTCCCACCTAAGTTCACACTGTGGCCTCACACCAGCAGAGGCAGGCAGGAGCCATGGGCTGAGCCCCTGGCGGGTCCAGGAGCCCCTGTCGCCTCCCGAAAACGGAGGGCGCTGTCCCTTGCTTGCCCTGCTTTGTGCCCTTGGCACCCCGTGTGCAGGCTCTCCGAGTCCCGCTGGTACCAGTGCCCGTGGTCCCTCCAGGGCCCTCTGCCGTCTTCCTCACACCATACCCACCCTGACCTGACTCAGCGTGTACCCCAGAACCCCTGCTTTATTTGGCGAATAATTGGGGAGCCTGTTACAGGTCAGGCGTGGTGCGGGGGCCTGAGACACAGCAGTGAACACACTGAAGGTGGCCTCTGTCCTCCTGGGCCTCACAGTCCAGTGGGGAGAACAGACGCTCACCTAACAAAAACGAGACATGTAATTTTAAATGGCACCACCTGCTTTCAAGAGAGGGGCCGCATCTAACTCAGGCTGGGGAGAGGGCAAGCCTCCCAGTGGCATTGAATCCGGGCCTAAAGGTGTTAACCCCCAAAGGGGGTCATGGAGTTGGGATGGAGCCCAAGGGGGATGAGCCCAGTGCTGTCCCACGGGGCTGGTGTGTGGCTGTGGTGCAGGGCGGCCGTAGGTGGCCTGCGAGGGGAGGTCCTAGTGGGCGCTCTGTAGCTTCCTGTGGGCAGATGGGAAACCGCCCGTGGGTTACTGAGCAGGGAGGGAGGAGCCCCGGTTGGCATTTGCTCAGAGTCCTGCCACATGACAGTGGGTTCCAGGCAGGCAGAGGAGTGGGGGTGCCCAGGAGAGTCTGGTATGGCATGCGCCACACGGGGTGCCCCGACACCCCACCATGCCGTGCTGACGAGAGCCCGCTAGCACTGAAGGCAGCACCCTTCAGGGCAGTAAGCACATCTGCTCCGCATGCTCACCTCAATGCCCAGGTGAGACGGGCCACCGTGCATGGGCAGTCAGCCTGCGCCCCGGTCCCCAGGGGCCTCCTGGGACTCGTGCTTGGACGTGCAGGTCTAAGATGGGCTCAGCACCACCACTCAACTCTCCACTCGTCCGCTCCGGGAGCACAAGGACATACAGGAAGGGCCCCGTCCAGGGCAATGTGCTTCTCCAAGCTTGGCCCGCCTGATGGGTGGGAAATTTCATGGCTTCTCCTTGGATTTCTCTGAACATGTATTTTATAGGGTTTCGTTCTAAAAACAAAACAAAACAAAAAGACTTCTATGAGACTTTTTTTGAAATTTAATTAAACATAAATTAAGAGACTTGGAGGATTTGACACCTTTTCAGTAGGGACTTTTCACATCTAGAAATGTGATCTGTTTCTACACTTACTACATTTTTGTTTTATATCCTTCAAAAATATTATATACTTCATAAAAATCCATAATAGATTAGACTTGTTTCTACTTTTCTGCATTTAGGAACTTCATCTTTCTACTTTCATCTTTCCAAATAAAAATATTTTTGTTAGTCATGCCCATATAAATTTTTCATTGTATATTATAAAATATTTTTTCTGATATAAAGAAAATGATTTTTATACATTTCATATACAGCATACTAAAATGTCTCATTGGTTAAAACAAATTTTAGATAATGATTTTGGAATTCCTTTGGACAAAATCACCATCAAATAATAATATTTTGTCTTCTATTTTACTATTAATACTGCTTTATTTTTCGTGTCTTGCTGTGTTGGCTAAGATTCCAAAACATGGAATCAGCTCCTATTCCTGACTTTAATAAAAAATCTTTAATAATTCCCACATACTAAATATGATATTGTTTGTTGGCATGATATCTAGTTTCTCTATCAGATTAAGAAAGAATCCATCTATTCCTAGTTTTCTAAGAACTTCCATATCAATTTTGTATCTATTTAGAACGAAAGTAACAATGTGACTAATAATTCCTTAAATAAATGGGAGCTCATTTTCTTAGATGAATTAGTTAGAGGATAAACTCTGTGAGGCGGTGTTGTATCCTCACGTATCTTTCACTCTGACAACAAAATAATATCGCTGTTGGGCACGGGGCTCCTGTTAGGTGTTTGTGGGTGTCCCCCCGCTGCTCTAGAGCCCAGGCTTGTAGAGGGAAAGTCTGACACCATTTGGATTCTTTTGCTTTTTTAGATAACATTCTTTTTGATTGAAAATTTGTTGGACTATTTTTCTCTATGGAGAAACTAGACTTGTACTTCTTAATCAACTTAATATAGGTAACGTTTGCATACAATACTGTGTACCCATCTGAATTGTTCATGTCAACGAGTTTGGACAAATGTACACATCACATATTCATTAAAGTTCCCCTGACACTTCAGGTCATCCCCTGGCCCTCGACAACGACTGGTCTGATTTCTGTCATTACAGATTAGACTTGCTGTTTCTAGAAATTTCATATAAATGGAATAAGTATGTGTTCAGAGTTTGTTATTTTTACCATGACATAATGCAGATGTATCTTTTCTCATCAGTCAAAACCTGAACTTTAGGCTGTCCCCAGACCTTCCTCAACTTAGGGGTTTTTCTTCTGATATTTAATTATTGCCTTTCCCCATCTGTCTGTTTTTTTTTTTTCCTACTCTGGAACTTCTATTATTCTCCCATCAGACCTCCCAGATCTACATGCCAAGCCTCTCGTGTTTCTCTGTGTTGCATCTATCTCTTATCATTCTGTTTTGTCTGTTGAGATATTTCATGTCCTTTTTCTTGAGGGGACCCCGGTCAGGGTCTGCATCGTGACCTCTCCTTTAATCAAGCTGCTGGGGCTTTCATGTTGAATCATATTTTGAGGCTTTAGGAATTCTTCTTAGTGCTGGATCTGGAGCTTCTCACACGCTGCTACAGACTCTTGATCCAGGCATCCCTCTGGCTCCCCCACTGCTGCCACCTTGTCACCTGTTCAGGCGGTTCACTGATGCTCCTCTCTGGTACCTCGGATCCCCCTCCAGCCCACCTTCCACACTCCATCCCACAGGAGCAGGTTTTTCTTTTTCCCTTTGTCAGAAATGTGGGGCTCAGGCCTGCTGCCGGAATAGCTTTAATACCCAACAGGTGGATGAAACCAAGGCATCCCACCCTGGGGTTCCCAGCCCTGCCTGAGCCCTGTGGGGGGTCCCCAGGCCCTCTTCCCTCAGGAGCAGAGGAGACTCAACACCCCACACAACACTCCCGGGGGTTCTTGCGGGGACGCACAGCCCTCTTTTCTCGGGTCAGCTTCCTGCAGGGCCTTGGTTCTTGTACCGGGCTCTGACTCATCACCACCGACCACCCAGCAGACGGGCAGGGGTGTCCACGCAGCCTCCCCCGGGACGGGCCGCCATCTCTGGGCTCTGCAGAGGAGCTGGGAGGGGAGTGGGGACGAGTGTGAGCCTCAGCGCTTCCCGAACACCCTCCCAGCCCTCCTCCCCACCCCTGGGGTGTTTTGACACTTTCCTTTTTAAAATACAAGTATTTTCTACTTGCTGACCTTTCTAGAAGACCAGTGGCTGACAGTTGCATGCTACTAGCAGATATTTTTCAGGAAAATAAACACAGTCTGCCCTTCAAGGTAAAGTTGACATTTTAGTAAAGGATGAGAAAACATATATATATATATATATGTCTTTTTTTTTTTTAAGAAAATAATTCTATGGAGATTGTAGTTTGAACACTGGTGTTTGGGAAGTTTTCCACTGTTATGTAACCTTGTGACTTAAAACAATATTTGTCATCTACAAAAATACTTGTGTCTGGACACTTTAAAAACTTAAGGACAGAATTTCCTAACCTGTTTGAAAATCTTCCAAATGCCAAGATCTAGTGAGCTTCTGTTAGTTAAAAAATTTTTAAATACTGCTTTTCCCAATTAACTCACACAAGCAAATTATTTCCATCAGGAAGAGGGACACCGACTAGGCGAAATGTTAACAAAACCCTTTGCACAATTGGTGGATGGGATTGAAAACTGAATGCACGATTCAGTAAGAGGGGCCGACCAGTGCGTTCTTCCATCTGGGCCTACATGACGGTGAAGCAATTAGTTAGAAGTAGCCTTTGAATCACAACCTATTAAACCAGGCACAGTCAACAGCCTGTTCACACTAAAGACAAGCGTTTCTGTGTCTGTGTGGGCAGCATATGTACACGATAAACAAATGAGTGGATTTGCTGAGGGTCATTTTACTGTCTCAGCTCCAAATGTGCCCTTGGCCCAGCTTGGTGACACTGGAGCTGGGCCCCGTAAACACATCCTTTCTCAGCTGGCACACTGTCAGGCCTGGCCCGTAAGGACACTGGAGGGACACCACGAGGCACGGTGGGGAAAGGGGCTGCTTTCCTGGTTTCGGAGTGTCATTCCCAGCAGCATGGGGCACCCCTGGCGAGTTTCAGGGCACGCCACCGTTCTGCTGGCCCCTCAGAGGCAGCCGCCCATCATGTCCTGGTGGCACCCAGAGGATGTCTTCCTGGGGCATTTTCTGGCACTGCTCTGGGGCCTCCCAGGAGTTCTGCAAGCACCCTGGATGGGTCTCCCTGGGTCTCCTGGGGCCCTGGCAAGCAGCTTCCCAGGGGCTCGCGTGGCACCCCAGAAGATAGGTCCTGCACAATTCCTGCCCTCTTCAGAGCTGCCTGCCCCTCAGGAGCTTGCCTCTGTTTCTAGATAATTCCTCATGGTAAATCTTCCCTTTTCAAACCACTCTGTGGTCGCTGTGCCCTGATCAGAATGAGCGCTTACCCAGGCCTGGGAGGTAAAGGCCCCCTTGCTCAGTTGGCTGAGGCCCCCGAGGAGGTGGTGCATGCACACGGGGCGGCTGGGCCCTTTCGCTGGGGTGGCCTCTACACCACAGTCATTGCTTAGCTTCCGAACAGGAAAACACCCCTCACTTATTTCTGAGCGCCCCTCAGCCCGCTGTTCCCCAGGACTCCTCCTTCTCCGAAGCTTTAGCAGGAAGAGTGCTCACCAGAGAGGTGTGCAGAGGACAGGAGATTGCCATGCAGCCAGGTACCTTTACAAGGACAGAGAGGGAGCAGGCACGGCAGGACAGGGGCTTAGAAAGATGGGATGGGACATGGGCAGACAAGGCTTGTGGGCAGAGCTTTGCACACTGTACCAGGGCAGCCAGAACCCAGGGGAAAGGTATGTGGCTGCCCGTCAGACCCCAGGCCCTACAGCCATGGATGCCAGGCCTCTGACAGCCAAGGGCAGTGTCCTCAGGGCTTAGAGAGCGGCCAGGATGGAGAGGCCCCAGAGGGAGCCACACACCCCCTGCAAGGACCAACCTGGGAACTCCTGAGTCCACTCTGTGCAGGTTTCAGCCCCAGGCAGGTTCACCATGGATTCTGTGAGACAGAGAAATGACAGCAGAATGTTCTTTAGGTAAAAGAATTTATACCTGGACTTATTCTCTCGGTGGTAGTTCGAGCCCTAGAATCACATCTGCATCCAGCAGTCTGCAGGTCTATAATCTTCCTCTGTCTTTGCCTCCACCCAGAGGCCTGGGCAGAGCTCTTTATGTAGTGACTCAGTCAATACCAGCCCACTGCCCACGGGCGTGGGAGCAGCAGGCCAGTCCCATCATCAAGTAGTTTAGGGCCAGGGGAGGATCCGGCCACAGGAACTTCCATTTTCCCCACAGGGGCTCACGCCTCCCTCCCGGTTGTGGTAAAGAACAGGAAGACAGAGACCAGGTGCCACTGGCCAACCAGCCCCAGTAAGCTGGGGGCCACAGTGCTGCCCAGAACTGCAGGTCCTGCCGGGCACTGGTGGGAGCGAGGGGCTGCCAGGCGCTATGGGTGTTACTGGTACTGCTGAACACTGCTGTGTGCTTCCAGGGGCTGCCGGGGGCTCCTGGGTGCTGCTAGGTGCTCCCAGGGGATGCCAGGGGATGCCATGTGCTCCTGGGTGCTGTTGGGTGCTCCCAGGGGATGCCAGGGGATGCCATGTGCTCCTGGGTGCTCCCAGGGGATGCCAGGGGATGCCATGTGCTCTTGGGTGCTGCCGGGTCCTCCTGGGTGCTGCTGGGTGCTCCTGGGTGCTGCCAGGTGCTCCCAGGGGATGCCATGTCCTCCTGGGTGCTGATGGGTGTTCCTGGGTGCTGCTGTGTGCTCCTGGGTGCTGCTAGGTGCTCCCAGGGGATGCCATGTTCTCCTGGGTGCTGCTGGGTGCTGCTGGGTGCTGCCAGGTGTTCCTGGGTGCTGCTGGGTGTTCCTGGGTGCTCCTGGGTGCTGCCGGGTGCTCCTGGGTGCTACCATGTGGTCATGGGTGCTTCTGGGTGCTGCTGGGTGCTCCTGGGTGCTGCCATGTGCTCCTGGGTGCTGCCGGGTG
>JAQQAC010019064.1:24759504-24784588 GCA_029783875.1 Phataginus tricuspis
GACAGAGGGACAGAGGGACAGGGAGAGAGACAGACGGAGGCACAGAATGGCACGGAGAGTGGGGGGGGCAGAGACACCTGGGAGCTGCAGAAGCCCCCATCATGCTCAGAGGCCCCACGCACCCCCTGCAGTATCTTCCTGGCCTTTCTCTGCCGGGACCCTGGGACATCCACGCCACTTACGGTCCCACCCACTTGGTAAGCGTCTCTCCATTTCACTCCGTGGGGAGACCCAGCCCTTCCCTCTAGCACAGTTCAACAGTCACATCCTTTCCAGGGACCAGAATCAATGCGGACCTGCTCCCCAGGTCCCCGATCTAGGCCCTGTGGCACCTGGAGTCAGGCCCCGACCGCCAGCTGACCGTCCAGCAGGTCGGGGTCAGGACACACCCAGACGGGAACGCAGTGGAGGATGAGGGTGGCGAGGGAGCCTGGGGCCTTGGGGGCAGACGCCCAGGAGAGCCCCAGGGTGAGGCGGCCTGGCTGAGCCAGGCTGTGCCCCTTTGAAGACGTTCATCCGGGCAGAGGGGGCAGGCCACGCCTGAGGCAGAGGGTGCGCCGGGGGGCTGGCTGCTGCGTGCTGCGGGCTGGGGGGGCCGGGAAGTTGGGAAGGGGGCTGGTGCCATGGGGATGGCGGCTCCAGGCCTGGGACCTGGGCTCAGGAACCCCCGTGCTCTGACTAGCAGGTGGCCCAAGGCAGACCCCAGCTACCTCCCCAAGCCAAAGTTTCCTTAAGAGACAAGTCAGGATCCTGGATGCGATGCATGTGGCCAAGCCAGGTGGTGGTGGGCACTCACAAGGCCCCCTGGTCCCTGTAGAAGCCTGTGACGCCTCACCACCGAGCCTGGGCTTCATGGACAAGTCAAGCTCAGCCAAGGAAAGATTTTAGAACAGAGGGTGGCTGCTCAGAGCCACTCCTAGGCCCGGGGCAGCAGGGGGCAGCTGGGGGCAGCTGGGGGCAGCTGGGGGCCAGGACAGAGTCTGCGTGGTAACTGTCAGCCACCCTGCCTGTTCCGACGATGAGGTGGCCCAGCTGCAAATCCAGCTCAGAAATGACCCCTGTTCGCCTTCTCATAGTGGCGGCAACTCTCGGCCAATGCAGATTAATCTTGAATCAGTTTAATCTGCTCAGCAAAGCATTTCCACCTTTGGGATTCGGATGATTCATAAAAGAGACAGAACTCCCCCCTCACAAGGGAGAGCCAGGCGGTAAGCATCTGACTTATGGGGGAAATCCAAACATACATAATTTTTCTGCTAAAATTGGGGATGGTGGGAGGGTGGAGGATTACATACGACCTCAAAGTTGCTTCATTTTATTCCTCAAGAAAAGAAATTTATTTGGCTGTTTTAGAAGTCTCTTTTAAAAAGTAATGGGAACCTTGTATGATGTAAAGCTTCGGTGAAAAGTTCTCCTGAAACGGGAATCTGTCAACGACTTACATTTCCAGCAGTCAAGGGCCGGCCATTCACACCATGTGGATCTGCGCAGAGAAATGTTATCCGTGCTTAAAAGTGCCCAGTGGGTTCACTAGAACCAGATAAAAAGTGTTGTGAAATGATGTTAAGCAGAAACATGCCACGTGTGTGTGCCGCCTAGGAGCCTACAGTCTAGGTCCCCTGGGCCCCTGGCCAGTCCGGCGGATGACCTAGGGGATGAGCATGCTAATGGGGCAGAGGGCAGGGCGAGGGGGCAGCTACCAGACCCCGTGACCCTTAGCAGCTTGCGCACATCCATCTTCCCACCGGTAACGTCAGGACCTGCTGCATGCTAGGAAAAGCAATGGGCTTGGCGTGCAGAGCCCCGAGCCCCAATCTGGCAGTGTGGCCATGGGCTGGCCACTGCCCTACACAGCCTGTGCTTCTTGGTGGCAGAGGGAAGCAGGCGTTGAGTGCAGGGTGGGGACACATGGTAGCCACACACCGATGGGAGGTCACCTGGGACCCCCTCCTGCTGGTACAGAATAAGGAGTTGGTGAGCAGCTGGGGTGGTGGAGACCAGAGGACATACTCAAACAGGATGCCAAGCCCAGGGAAAATCCTGTCTCATATTAAATAAACCAAACTTGGCAGCCAGACCATCAGGTAGTGGGGCGGAGCCAGGAGGCGTTGAGGACCTACCGATGGAAAGGTGGACACAGGGATGCAGTAAGGAAGGGAGCCGTCTCTGTGGAGCTGAGCTTCCATCCTGCCCTCCCACAAGGGTGGCAAGCCCTGTTCCTCTGCCTGACGCGCTGTGTACCATGACCACCATGGGAACAGATGGAGGAAAAGGTCACCCTTGAGCTGGGGCTGTGGTGGGCAGCGGGTGTGTGTCCTGTCTACCTGCCATGCAGCGAGAGGTCATCAGTGGTGCTCAGGGAAGGTAACCCCTGGTGCTGGGCAGCCCGGGAGGGGTGCAGATTGCTGTGCTCAGCAGGTGGGAGTGGGGCCTGGCCCCCCCCTGCCTTCGTGGCTTGCTGGCCAGCCGCAAAGCTGGCCTTGGCACGGGTCCCAGCAGCCCCTCCCGGCCTGCAGCTACAGCTCACTAGTATGGGTGAAAGGATTTTTAAAACTTGCATTAAATTTCTTTATATCCTCCTCCATCCCATCGACTGCCCATCAACTTCACAGAATCTGGGCTAACAGGCTGAATCTCTACAGCCTCCCGACAGCCACAGCGAGGGGCTCAGCGCCACTGTGGCCTGGTCAGCCACATGCGGTCCCCGTGCCTCCCTTCCTTCCCCATCCTCTCTCTGAGGAGAGAACTTGGCCCTTGTCTTGATTGTTGCTTTCTTGAAAGGATGTCAGAAATCTGGCTGGTGGCCCCGCAGCCTCCCTGGTCCCGCCCTGCCTACGCCCGCATTCCATCCGTCAGCAACATCTGGCTGATCTGCCAGGCTGACGCAGGCGAGCGCTCCTTCTGGCCCTGTATCTTCTCGACCTGACGCCCCTGCAAAGGGGACCCATGGTGCTGGCTGGTGCCTGAGGTTTGGCCGTGGGAGGCGTCCCTGCCCCCAATACCACCTCCTCCGGCCGCGTATCCAGGCTCCCAAGATTCCGATCTAATCAGATAGCGCCCTTCCTCTGTCCTGCGCGAGGGCAGGGGCTGGATCCTCTGTCCGGCTGTGAGGTAATCACTTGGCCTGCAGCCTCCAAGCGTGGTGCTCACCAGTGTCGGTCCTGCAAGCATTTCGGGACATGGCAAAGGCCCTCTGGGGAAGGCCCTCCCTCCGGGACGATGCCACCTTCTGCAGGGCAGGCTCAGTCCCAGGAGCAAAGGGCAGTGGGGTCCTGCAGAAGGTGGGATGCAGTCATCTGTCACCCTCCGGTGGCCCCTAAGCACTTCGGAGAGGGCGGGTGGGCCTCAGGGCTGTGGAGGCTGCTGTGGGCCTGCCCTCACACCACAGCCCCGGGGTGCTCCTCCTCGAGCTGTGGCCCCAGGCACGGAGTGGGTGCATTCCTTCCCTCACCTCTAGAGGCCCTCTGTGGTCCTCTGAGGGGAGGCAGCAAGGACCCAACGAAACCACCGACCCGGAGCGCCCTCAGCCATGCGGGCCCCTGTGGGGGGAGCGGAGGGAGACGGCGGATGGTGGTCGTGCTCACAGAGGCTTCTGTCCCTGGGCCCACCCACACAGACCCCTCCCCGAGGACAGTCGCCTCCAAAGGCCCTGGATAGGGGTGGGGTCTTGGGGGTCCCTCCCTGTGGATGGGGGTGATGGGAAAGCTCACTGCTGCCCAGAGGTGCTGAGCAGCCTTCCCGAGGCCCCCAGGGCTTCGAAGCAGACCTGCTTCCCCTGCGGAGGATGTCCCCCCCCAGCCACATACATGTACATGCCCACATGCGTGTATGCAAGTGCAACCACATGCACGTCCACCCCGGGGCACATATGCACGGTCCCATGTGTGCATGTGCACACCCTTCAGAGCATCGTGACCCTCAGAGAGTAGTTTTCAAGTCAGAGCCCCCCCACCGCCCACCCCGCCCTCCCACCTTCCCACCTCCTTCCCACGCTGATTTACCGCCCCCAAGACGGTTCCCCACGGAGCATGAGGAAGCCCAGACTCCCCGTATTTCCTCATGGATTTCGCTTCCTTGCCAGAAAAGTTCAAGGTTGGGTCAGATGCTTCCCCTTTGCACTGTGAGCTGCGTTTTTCCAGCCCCCTGCCAAGTTGGGCTGGGGGTGTCCATCTGGGGGAGGCAGACCCTAGAGGGACAGGGTCACAGAGAGCTGAGGGTAAGTGGTGGGCATGCGGCGGCCTCTGCGTGCCCCTCACGACAGTCCTGTTCCCTCGTGCACGACGCACCGGGCAGGCAGCGGAGTGTGGGCAGGGGAGGGGGTGGTCGCTGAGCCCATCGGTGGCATTTCTGGAGCACCCTGTCTGTCAGCCCCGGCTGGGCACTGGCCGTGGAGATGCCCTGACCTCCTGGGGAGTCCGGTCTGCCTGGGCGACCCGCCTGCCTCCCTCTGTGGGCGGCTGCCCTGGCCCCGGCTCTTCCTGCACCAGCGGCCCCCGGGCCAGAAGCAGCGCAGAGGGGGCTCTGCGGGCATCTCTTCAGGAATGTCCGTGGATGCAGGGGCTCAGCGAGCCTGCCGTTCCCGACGGGAAATGTTTCCCGAGGAAAGTCCACAGAGGGGGACCGAGAGCTGTCTGGCGGCAGAGGCAGCTGGACTTTGCACCCGGACCTGGTGAAGCGGCATTTCGGGTCTGGCCCCGGCTCTGCCATTATCTCATTGCTTTTCTGATTGATGACCATTTCTCTTATTAAAAATCAGTGTACATTTGTTGTTGAAAATGTACACGATTCAATCAGCAAAAATGAACACGCTCAGGTGCCCTCTCCCCGCGCAGAAGGAGGTGCTGGCGACGCCCTGGCTGGTGAACTGCCAGCACTTCATCGGCACATAAATCACCAGCTGTCTTCCAGTCCCCAAGCTGGTTGTCCCGTATAAACTGGCCTTCTGCTGATAGTCAACCATTTCTTTACAGTCAGAAACAAGGAGTCATAGTGTCCGCGTAAGAGCACGGTGGGGCCTGTCCTGGGTTATCTCCCGGGACATTCCGGGAGCCAAGCTGCAGAGCCTCTGGTCCCTTCCCGTCGGGGTGCGCGGCCAGGGCAGGTGCCCTGTGGTCTCTCACTCGTGCCACGAGGCTGGAAGGAAGCCTCATAGGTGGGAGGATTAATCATTCTTTCTTACTTTCTTACGGACTAGAGAGCTGCTTGTGCGCCATACAAGCCTCAGAACAGAGGCCCCAGGGGTGGCCCGCCCAGGAGGGAACGGCCTCCAGTCCCCAGGAGCCAAGACAGGGCTTCCCTTCAAGACAGCAGGCCAGCTCCCCTTCCTCCCCTACCCACAGGAGAGTTTGATGGAGGAACCAGCCTGGAATTGTCTCTCCATCCCAGGGGTGGTGAGGAGTTTCTAGAAACAAGGCTAGTTCTGATCTTGGAAGAGAATGAATCACAGCTGAACAGCCCATGTCCAAAAGGCTCTCCACGAACCCCAGGAATCCCGCACCCTATGAGGGAGACGGGGGTGCTGGGTGGCCATGGACGCTGTGTAAGACCACACAGGTTGGGGTGTGCTGCTCAGTGAGACAGGCAAGTGGGGGCCGGTTGTCACTCCCAGGAGGGCCCTGAGCCCAGAGCAGGGAGCACAGCCACGTGGACCCAGGGGCCACGACCAGAAGGGGAGCCAGGCCTGCCCTCCTGCCTCCCGGCGATCCCTCCTTCTGCCCGGCCCTGGCCCGGCCCGCAGCTGCTCTCACATAGCTGTTCAGTCTGGATGTGTGCTTTCTCTGCAGGCGACGGTTGTATGTTAACAAGGTTATAAACGTTTCCTAGAATTGCTGTGAATACAAAGATGTGCAGAAAACAATCAGACGAGGGGACACATGGGTGTCGGGGAGCTTGCTGCGTGCCTCCCACACAGCAGCACTGACCACCCGGAGTCGGTCCCCTGGCAGAGGTGACAGCTTGCCATCTCTGGGATGGCCTGTGGGGTGTGAGCTCAGAAGGACCAGCTGCACATGCTGGGGTCTCTACCCCTGAAGTCAGGGGCTGCACTAGGTTCTGGGACGGGCTTCCGCTGCCCCTTTCTCAAAAATATTCTGAATAAAAATGCTTCTGTATTTATGTGTATCAGAAATATGAAGAGCTGTCAAATGTGGGAAGGAAAATTGTCTGAAATTCTACCATTTACGCTGAAGTTGGACTTTGTCGCAGACTTGGCCTGAAGCACCGAGTCAGAACACCATCTCCACCAAACCAATCTAGTGTGTGCGGCCGATGCGGTCACCAGAAAGTGACCAAGTGCACCCAGTGTCCACCCTGGGAGGCCACCCAGCACACACCCAGCCAGCTCCTGGGCCCTCACAGTGACTGCCACCTGCAGCCGGCAGCTGGCACCTGTGGGGAGCGTGCAGCACAGCCCCCAACCCGAGCCCCGTGGCGGACGGGAGAAGGCCGCTACTTGGGCGCCGTCTGCTGTGAGGTCGGGGCAAGACTGAGAGCAAACCACAGGTGCCTTGTCATCTTTCGGCCTGGCTGTGACGCTCCTGCTGCGTTCCACGCAGGTATCAGCCCAGAGTGGACTGGACATTCTAGGACACTCGTCCTTCATCCCGGTTTGAGAAGTGTGCATCTGAAATACGGTGAACCACAACAGTCAGTGCGGACAGCAACCGCAAGGCCCCTCGAGCTGCGGGCCCATGACTGAGCTCCACCTCAGGGGAGCGAGCGGGCGGGGAGGCCCCGTCGCGGAGGTGGCTCCCCGCACTACTGACTCAGTTAGAGGACACCCCTCTCGGGGTTGGCAATCATTATAAGACAGATTAGACACTTGGATAAAAAGTACTGTTTACTCTTCAAAGAAAAAGATGGCAGTGAGCAGGTGTGAGCCATCCCAGAGCGCTAGGCTCACGGGCTTCCTGCGGATGGCGTTTCCCTGTGTGGCCCACAGGGGGGTCCGGGGCCTCCCTATCAGGTGGGGGTCCACTGTCTGCACCGTCCTTGTCTCTTCCCCCAATCTCATGGCAAAATAGTCGTGGCAAGATGTCAGATGGGGTCTCAAGTATTTGGCAGTTTGGAGTAAAGCGGTCACTTGGCGAATTGACTGATCTGTGGTGAAGCACCCCCACACCTGAGCAGGTGCCACCGAGGGCCAGGGACTGCAGTGACGGGGTCTTGTCCCAAGAGGGCATGCGCTAGCAGAGACGACCCAAACCAGCAAGCATGCTAAGGAACACGTGGGGGGCTGCTCTTCAGGGTGAGGCGCTGGGCACTCCAAGAAGGGCGTTTGAACTGAGGCACGGACAGGAGGTGGGAGCCAGAGGGGCTCGGGCAGGTGCAGGGAAGCCAGTCAGGAGCTGAGGCAGACATGCAGCCGACAGAGGATGCTCGCCTGGGGGACAGTGTGAGGGAGCAGATGGAGAGCAGAGATTTCCCTCCAGAAACATCTCCGATCATGCCGTTTGGGCAACTCTATGCCGTGACCCCGAGGAGTATGAATTAATTATAAACGCCATCCCTTCCCCAGAGTCATTAGTCTCGTGTCCCAGTTAAGTGACTTCTTTCCTTCTCCTGCTCTTATTTTAAATCCCAAACCTAAGAACGATGAACTAAGACCCCCAAAGCCTCCATGGGTCATCTGGAGGCTTCTAGGGAAACCGGACGACAGCTAGTTTCCCCCTTTGCTCTGACCACTAGGAAGCTCAGAGCCGAGTTCGCACGTGCCCCTAGCAGCTGTGCAGGGAGACATGGTGTGCATTTCGGATGCTGTTCTGGATCTGGCCTTCATCACTTCTTCTTTCTCTCCCTTTGCTCCAATTTCTTGCACAGGATTCATCTTGTCGGTGCTGGTTCCGGTAAAGCCTGGGTGGGAGGTGAGGCTGTTGCTCAGGACCCCGTGGCTGCCTCGGCATCCCTCCCCAACTGCCCAAGGATGCGGCCTTTCTGGGGCTGAGTTCAATTTAAGGCCCTGGGTCCTCAGTGCCGGTAAGCAACTCTCAGATGGAAACCCGTGGATTGTCTTGTCATTTCTTCCAAACAGTGATGCTGGCATGTGCAAGGGGCCATGGCAGCGCGTTCTTATTGGTGTTCTTCCTTTTCTCAGTTCCTGAAGCTCCTTCCTGCGGTGGCTGTGGGCCCCTGGGGAGCGGCCTCCAGACTGCTCCTGTCTGGGCAGCACCCTGGTCCTCCGTGGGGCAACAAGAGCCCCGAACAGCAGCGGAGGCTGCGTTCTGCAGTCCCAGCCCGGCCCCAACCACCCTGCAGGGCCAGGGCTGGAAACCACCACCCACCTGCTGCTAGAGCTCCCGATTCCAGGTGAGGGGATCCTGCGTCCCGGGGCCGTTCGTGCCTGGGTCATTCCTAGGTGATCACTGGGCCCCACTGGGAAGGACCCAGAGTGCACCAGCAGATTGCTCAGCAGCTGTCGGCCCTCGGCGTGTCAGGTGTCACCGGGTCAGCTTCACCTTCCCAGCTGGTGTCTGGGGCCAGCAGAGAGCTGTCCTCAGGCCGTCCTGCAGTGTCGAATCCCCTAGACTCCAGACTTGACCCAACTACAAAGACGTCCGTGTGAAAGGATAGTCTCTCCCTGGCCAGAGTGACCAGGCCTTCCCGCCAGCTCAGGCCCTGCTTGGCCTGGCCATGGAGTGTGGCCACAGCCTCAACCACTGGCCGTATTCGGCAGCGTACGTGCTGTCCAGCTGTGATGTGCGGCTGTATGGGCTTCATGGCGTTTGGTTCTTGTGTTTTGTTTGGGGATTGGTTTTCTCTCAGCAAGTCTATTCATTGTAGCCAAAACTTTTTAAAAGCCTATGAATTTCTTAAGATCTCCCTCAAATGTGAGGTGTGGGTCACGCTTTGTTGGCCTAGGTGCACCTGCTCTACCAGGGAGTCCCCAGGCCCGCAGGGCGCGCTGCTCACGGAGTGCGTCCTTACCGTCCGTGCAGACCCAGCCAGGGAGGAAGCCCACATCTCTAAGCTAACAGTGGTCATCAGAGCTTACGTTAAGGATCCATGCTCATAGTCGTCCCAGATAAACAGAGCAAGTTTAACACAAATAAATGGAGCCATTTTGCTGAGAAACTTAATGATTTTTCTCCCTCAATGGTTATGCGGTGAGTCATATGATGACAAGTTGAGTCAAGAGGAATTTTGCTGAATTAAGGCTTTACCCAGATAATACTCATCATGACACAGCCCTGTGAACACTTGAAGGTTTTCCCAAAACATGAATTTACAGTCAATTGTAAAGGCAGCCAGGAGACGGCCCAGCTCCAGAATCACCTGCCATCACCTCCTGGAAGGCCCTGCCACCAGTCTTGCTCAAGTACCCAGCCCCACCCCCACGGCAGGAGCAGGGCCTGCCTGCCCCAGGGCCACAGGGCGCTGCCCAGGGCAGCCTCCCAGCCCGGATCACCCCCACCCACCAGCCGGAGCGAGGATTGCGTAGGGCATCCCAACCACCTTGGCAGCTATGGGGCAGTAAGTGGGGCCCGGCGGGGGTCTAGCCCATGTGGAGGGGTGGGAGGAGGGCAGCAGTACAGAGCTTTACGCTGCCTTTGGCGCGCGCCACAAAAGAGAAAACATCGTTTCCACCTCCATCTGTTTTCTTTTTCAGATAAAATCTATTTTAGGACAGAAGTATGCGCTCCACTTTACCATGCTAGCCTCCCCCAGCATTTGGACACAGCCTCCTCTGTGGGTGGCTGCAGCTGTGGCCCGGGCCATCCCTCCAGCATGCTCAGAGCTGGGTAAGGGGTCAGACCCTGGGAGCGCCTCCTGCTCTAGCAAGCCCAGGGCAACCACTTAAATAAAAGTGTGCGAGGCCCCGCAGGTGGCCTGCCGCTGCCCCTGCCACCCCCACATCTCCCCCAGGCTCCCGGACCCCCATGCTCCCAGGGCCTTGCCCAGCCTGAGTCCCCTGGCAGGGGTCTCCCCGGACAGCATGCAGACCCTGCGACTTGGTGCCAACAACTGCAGAACTTCAACACACAATCCTTCCCGCACTGGCAACTCTGCCCCCGCCTCCCCTGCAGAGCAGGTTGGGGTCTCCCGTGAGCTAGGATCTGCTTTAAGTGGGATAACTTTGTCTTCAGGCCTTCTCGGCAAGATAGACGGGGTCCTAGGAATTCCAGCTTAAGGCCTGGTGGCCTTGCTGGATGTGGTCCTCAGAAAGCCTGGGTCAAACCCACTGTAGATCTTGAGGCTGCATTCGCACACCGCTGAAACAGCCCACTTCCCAACCATGTCAGAAATATGCCTTCATCTGCACGAGGGCGCTCCCAGTTAGTGCCCAGCCAGCCCATCACCACGCACCAAGCACCGCCGCACACGAGCTCTGCTCAGCTGGGCCAGCGTCAGCCAAAGTCAGCCCAGCTCCCTGGTAACCTGGCCTAAAATTCAGCTTTGCTGAGTTGAATGGCTAGAAGCAAACATTAACTTGACTTGGTGGTGGGAAGAGAAAATATACAGCTAAGTTATGATAAAAGAAAAGGCTTCATCCAGCCCATTTTCAGCAGTGAGAACACACATTTCCTGGCATATGAAGGGCATTCCTGGGGGTCTGTCCCGGGTCCTGAGCCGATGGGAGCAGCTGGAAGCAGGGAGAGCCGGGGGCTGGAGGGGTGGCGGGCACCTGGGCGCCCACCTCCCTCCCAGCAGCGCTGGCCTTTTCCTCCTCCCAGGAGGCACCCTCACAGCCTCAGAGTGTTCAAGTCTCACTTGGGGTGTATTTTGAAATATTGGCAGTCTCTGTGGGACATTAGGAAAAATAAGAAACAATAAAAAAAAAAAAAGGTTTGGACAACAAAGACTAGAGACAAAGAAGTGGCCTGAGAACCCAGAATAAACGTCTTCCCTGGTGACGAGAGCAGGTCTGGAAGGAGCTGGGACACCACGGCCAGTGAAGCCTGCAGGACAGGCTGGCCCAGGCTCTGCGCAGACCCGCAGGGGCCACCACGGTGCAGAGGACAGCAACACCCTCCCCACTGGCAAGCACAGGCTTTTCCCCCCACAGCCAACGGAACTGATGGGATGGCGACCTGTTCCCGGGCCCTGTGTCTGAGACGTGGTGGCCCAGTCTTGGCCACCATCAGTCACGTCCGTATCATGCCGTGTCTCAGTTTCGGGCAAATCAGGCATTTCTCAGATTTTCAGCCGTGTGCACCCACACAGCTACTCGTGAGCCTGGAGCCCCAGCCGTGGCCCCGCACGTGGCAAGGCCCTGTCGGGCAGGGTTGGCCAGCACGGTGGGCCCCTGCAGGTGACTTTCAGCAGCGTGGATGGCCCTGCACTCTCGGCATGGAGATGCCAGAACACCAGGCAACCGAGCCCTTCCCTCGTCCCCAGGGGAGGTTTATATTCTAGGATGACACAGTCAGAACCAGATGTTTCTCCAACCAGGACAAGGCCATGGCCGACCTGCACTCGGCTGGCTCAGGGACGCAGACCCTGGGCGTGGCATGGGCTTGAGCGTGGGGGCCAGTGGCGCCGCCACAGGGTTCCTGTCCTGCTCTCAGCCTGGAGCCTTCTCCCCCCATCCCTCCCTGTCACCGCGTCCTGCCCAGTGTCCCCAGGAGCCTCCGAGCTTCACGCCAGCCTCACAACCTCTCAGTGCCGCCTTCCCAGTGGCTGACTCAGCTCTTGGTTTCCCACTGCCAGGTGCACAGTCCCACTCGTCACGGTGAGCCGGGCTCTGGGGGTCCCAGGGTCAGGGTGCTGGCCAGTGCATCAGGAGTCTGTCTGCGGGGCACAGTGCCGCTGAGGTCTGGAAGGGGGGCTCCCGGGACACAACATGCAGCAGAGGTTCCCCAGGATGGCTGCACCCTGCAGAGTCCACGAGGAAGCCTCTCAGCTCAGCCCGGTCTGCCTGCTCACCCCCGCCCAGCTGAGGCCTCCGAGCCACCGCCACCTCCCGCAGCATAGGAAGGCCCCTCTCGGGCACCAGCAACCAGCGATGCCCCTGCCTTCCTCCACCCCACCCTCCAGCCGTTCCTTCCTCAGAATCAGGGACCAGCACCTGGTCTAGGCCCAGCGACGTAACACACCCTTGCCAGCCTCAGAAGAGCTGCTCCTCAAAGAGAAATGCACAAATCACTGCAGAGACTAAAAATCGCCACGGTCGTCCACAAGCAGGGTGCCACGTGAGCACAAGCTCAGGATACCCCTCACGGGCAGTGACGGAGCCCCAGAGGCGGGCAAGCACAGCCAGGGGCTGGGTCTTCCACTTCATTTCACTTTAACTAATTTGGATTAATTTAAGTGACCCACGTCGTCAGTAGCAGCCCTGTGTAGGCCCCAGGGGGCCCACAGAAAATGCACCAAAAAGGTCAGAATCAAGTCATGTTTTAACATGGGGTTTTAGAAATGCAAATGGCTGTCGAGACACAGGAGTGAATTTGATGTCTGTCCCTGGAGAATGTCCATCACGTCAATACAGTGTCAATGCAGTGTCGCCAGTAATGTCCGTGACGGAGCAGATGTCCGCCCGGCCCTAGAATGCACCCTGGGGAGTCAGCCTGTGGGGGTGGACCTGTGCCCCAGCGGGCGAGGGGCCCAGGCAGAGTGATGAGGGAGTCGAGCACCCAGCAGCCCTGGGGAGCACGACACCCCTAGGATTTGAAACTGAGGGGCAAACTGTTGGTTTCTGTCCTGAGGGGCACGTGGCCGCACCCTGGCCTGTGCGGGTGGCCCTCTTCCCAGAGGCTGCGGAGAACAGCCTGAGAGCCGAGAGCCGCGCCCGCCTCACCCTGGCGGCAGTGCTCTGGAGCTGCTAAGGGTGCAAGTCACAGGGACTTGGGGTGAGGGGGCAAGGAGGGTGGTACCATTTGGTGCAGGGAGGCATTTATTCAATGAATAAACTTTGTTGATGTTTCCCAGAAGTCATTTTCCAAAACAGAATGACGTTATCAGTAAACGCACCACCATCCCCACTTCCCGAGGCGGCGCCACGTTAGAGGTCACGACCCAGAGGAGGCAGCCCCGCCCTGGGCTCCAGCGGCTGTGTCCCAGAGCCCCACGTCGCCGTGCCCGCCTCGGGACTGAGATGGGACAGGGGAGTGGGCTTTGGACGGGTTCTTGATTCCCACCTTACCACACACGCATCAGAGACCCGGAATCCCACGCGGCCGGGAGCCGGGAGCCGGGTCTGCTAACTAGCCCGGGTGGGCATGAATCAGACGGCCCCAGAGCCGGGAAACCCAGAGCAGGGGCTCTGCGGGGACGTCAGGCTGATGGATCTTTCTTTTATAACAACTTACTTACATTGATGTATAATTTATGTACCACTGAATTCACCCTGGGAAGCATGTAATTTAATGGTTTTCAGTGAATTTATCACCACTATCCAATTTTCAGACATTTCCCTCCTCCCAAACCCAAAGTTCCTCCTGTCCATTTGCGGCCTGTCCCTGCCCCCACGGCCCCCCAGGTGACCACTGAGATGCTCTCTGGTCCCGCGATGTGCCTTCTCTGAGCATTTTATACCAATGGAATCCTGCTACGTGAAGGCTTTGCACTTGACTTCTTCACCCAATCTGGTGCTCCTGACCCTCACCCACACGGTCTAGGTGCCAGCACTTTGCTTTGTGTCACCCCTGACGGGTGTCCTGCTGTGTGGGAAAGTCACATCCACTCGTCCAGCTGCCACTTAGTGACGTTTCGGCAGCTGGCAGCCTCTCATGATAGAGCCGTTTTGTGCATTTTCATTCAAGTCCCTGTGTGGAGGTATATTTTCATTTCTCTTGGGGATTGTACTAGTCTGTTCTGGCCGCTAACAGATACACAGAAGGAGTGGCTTCTAAACGACTAGCATGTATTTCTCCCGGTTCTGGAGGCTGGAGGCCTGAGATCAGGGCGCAGGCCGAGTCAGTGTCTGGTGAGAGCTGCCTGGTCCGCAGATGGCTTCTCCTCGCTGTCCTCACATGCACGAGGGCCACGGGTGAGCTCCGGGGTCCCTTTTACAAGGGCACTGACCCCGTTCATGGGGGCTCCACCTAATGACCAGGTCCCCCCCAAAGGCCCCCTCCTAACCCTTGTGTGGGGAGCCGTGTTTGGTTACTGCTTGACATCAGTGAAGCCATTTTGTGACCTTCCTCCGTATTGCAAAAAGAACGTGTTTATTCTGTAACTCTTGTCCTTGTACTAGTTGTTTTGGAAACGTGAGGGCTTTGGAGCAGAGGGACCGTTCCTTGACTCATGGAACGGGGAGCTTGTTTGGGAAAAGCAACTCTGTATGATAAGGAAGTGCTTTTCTTGTGTCGCCAATAGCCTGAGAATTTAACCTTTAAGCTTCTTGCCTCTTCTTTGCTGTGGTATAAATACAAGCCCAGAATAAAGACGTCGGCGTTCTGCACAAGACGGATTGTCCTCCTGTGATTTCTGTACAGACACCCTAGCCCCCCTCTTCAGGAACCGTTCGACGGCTGACGGCTGGCTCCATCACCCTTGGGAGTTAAGATTTGAACACATGAGTCTGGGGGGACACCTTCAGACCACAGCAGGTGGGTACCCGGGAGGGGGGCTGCTGAGGCATAGGTGACTCTGTGCTTGACGTTTTCAAGAGCTGCCGAACCGTCCGCCCCCCACAGCGGCTGTGCCCCTCACATCCGCACCGGCTGACACCCCCGGCCCTGGGAGAGGGACCCGCTTCTCCACACCCCCCGTTGTCACCTGCGGCTGTCTCTTTGGTGGGGAGCTGGGTCACTGCGACTTCGATGTGCGGTAGCCCTAATGATGACCGAAACTAAGCATCTTTTCATGTGTTGGTTAGCCATTTGTACATCTCTGTTGGACTGGTTATTTGTATCTTTTGCCCATTTTTAAACTGGATTGTTTATCTTTTATTGAACTGTAAAAGTTCTTTATAGATCCTGGATCCTTTACCAGATACATAATTTGTAAATAATTATTCCTTGTCTGTGGCTTGTCTCTCCATTTTCTTAATGGTGCCTTGTGACATGCAGAAGTTTTTAATTGAGATGAAGTCAAAATTTATCATGTTGTTTATTTTATAGGGCATGCTTTCAGTGTAAAATCTAAGAATCCTCTGCCTAAGTCAAGGTCCTAAAGATTTCTTGCTGTTTTTTCTTCTCAGAGTTTTAAGTTAGGTCTATGATCCACTTTGAATTAAGTTTTGGGTGTGATGTGAGGTCTAAATTCATATTTTTGCCGATGGGTCTTCAGTCACCCTCTCATCATTTGTTGAAAAGACTCTCTTTTCCCGACTGATTTTCCTTGGCAGCTTTGATGAAAATCAAATGCTCATAAGTTTAAGCATGTATTTTGAATGCTTAGCTTTTACTCCATTCATCCATATATTCTCCCTATACCAATAGCACAGAGCAAAGCCTTCTCAACAGCATTTCCAAGTAAATTTTATGGTCAATTTGCCAATTTCTACCAAAAAAAAAAAAATCTTGCTGGGATCTTTCTAGGATTTCATGGACTCTATGCATCACTTTAGGGAGAATCGTGATCTTGAGGATGTTGAAGCCTTCCAACCCATAAACATGGAACGCTTTCCCCATGACCTAGATCTTCCGTAGTTCCTCTCAGCAATGGTTTTTCCAGTTTACAGTGTAGATGTCTTGGACGCCCCTTGTTGGATCTGTTCCTAAGCGTGTGATTCCTTTCGGATGCGACTGAGTGGAGTTGTTTCCGCAATTCCATTTTTGATACTCTGGTGCCGGCCATGGAGCCACAGGTGCTTCCTGCGGGCGGATCGTGCGCCCAGTGACCTCGCCACGGGCCGATCGCGCACCCAGTGACCTCGCCGCGGGCGGATTGCGCGCCCAGTGACCTCACCGCAGGCCGATCGTGCACCCAGTGGCCTTGCTGACCTTCTTAGACATACTAGTTGTGTGGTTTCAGTAGGATTTCCCATGGTGTCATTGTGAATAAAGGCATTTACCTCTTCATTTCCAGCCTAGATGCGTTTATTCCCCCAGCCTTATTTCATTCCCTACACTCCCACCCACCAGCAAATGTTAAACAAACAGCGAGAAAGTGGACACCCTCACCCTCTCCCAGGCCTGCGTGGGAGGCGTCCAGTCTCTCGCTGTCACGTTTGGTATTAGCTGTCGAAGTTTTCAGTGCCCTTTATAAAGAAGTTCCCTTCCATTCCTGGGTAGTGTATTTTTTCAAGCGCCTGTCTGTGTATATTCAGATGACCCTGTTTTTTTTTTCCCTTAATTCTATTCAGGTGACATAGTACTGTCTTGGAAAAACTCACTGTTTTCCTCTACACCGCACACAGAACACTTCTGTGACCAGATGTGTGGGTCTTCCATGTATCAAGCAGTCCTGGGACACCAGCTGGGTGTTGTGAGCTTAGTTCGTTTCTGGCACTAATGGAGTGGGCCCAGACCCCACAGGCTGAGGGCTCAGTCCCACAAGACTGACCCTTCCACTGTAGACGCCAACGGCAAGTCCAGGTTGTCACCTGTGCCTCTGGCTGGCCATAGATTGGGGTCCCCATGGCCCCCTTCTAAGGTTCGATAATTTGCTAGAAGAGCTCACAAAACTCAGGGAAATACTTCTGTATGTTTACTGGTTTATTATAAAAGGATATGATAAAAGATCATGATGGAAGATCTGGGGGAGGGGTGCAGAGCTTCCATGTCCTCCCAGGGGGGCCTGTTCCAGCATCTCCTCGGGGAGGGGTGCAGAGTTTCCATGTCCTCCCAGGGGGGCCTGTTCCAGCATCTCCATGTGTTCAGCAACTTGGAAGCTCTATGGATGCCACACTCTCAGGATTTTCATGGAGGCTTCCTCACGTTGGCATGATTACTGACTCAGTTACCAGCCCCTCTCCCCTCTCCAGAGAAAGAGGGGTGGTGGTGAAGCCGCCAACCTTCTGATTATGGCTCGATACTCCAGGGCCCCCCACCAAGAGTTGCCCCATTAGAATGAAAGATTTTTCTATCATCCAGGAAATTCCAAAGGATTTAAGAGTGTTTATGTCAGACACGCTTATGACTCAGGAAATTATAAGGATTTTAGGGACTCTGTGTCAGGATCCAGGGTTAAAGATAAAATATTACAGGATTGGAGGGCACAGACCAATATATTGATTTCTTATTATTTTACAATTACATCAATTAATTTTCAAATGTTACGCCAGCCTTGCATTCCTGGGATAAAAACCACTTGGTTATGGTGTATCATCATTTTACATATTGTTGGATTCAGTTTGCTGATGTTTTCTTTAGGATCTTGGGGGTTCATGTTCATGAATATTGGTCTGTGGTTTTCTTTTCTTGGGGTATCTTTGCTTGGTTTTGGTATGAGAGCAATACTGGCCCCACAGAAAAAGGGCCGCCTCTTCCTTTATTTACTGAGAGGGCTTATGAAGGATTAGTATATTTCTTTGTTAAATATTTGACAGGATTCACCAATGAAGCCATCTGTGTCTGGGCTTTTTTTTCTGGGTATATCTGTAATTGCTAAATTTTTTTTTTAACTTGTTATAGATACATTCACTGTGAATACATTTTAATTTTTTCTTGTAATTTCTTTTAATACTGGGGTGTGAGTGTGTTTTTTTGAGAAATTATAAACATATAATAAATAAAACACTCCTTCATACCAACCAGAATATTCAACTGTTAATACTTATTCATATTGTTTCCAATTCGTATTGGTTTTCCAATAAAAACCAGGAAAAAAAATAATACCAGTAATATGCCAATTATGTTTATAAATGAAAACAAGTATACAAAATAATATTGAGTCAAATAAACAGACCAGAAAGTAGACAGACACACTGATGGGAATCAGTCAAAATATATGTATAACAGGTTCACCAACAGAAAGCAGTGCCAGGAAGTGGTACCAGGGGAAGGGAGACCAGAGAGCCTTCAGGGGCTTCGTGGAGCGGGTGCAACCATTTTAAAAGGTCAGGAACGCGGCAGATAAGGCAGGTGCTTTCCTGCCTGGCTGACTGGCCGAATCCAGAGACTCTGTGGAGGTTAGGGAATTTCTAAAGGCAGACTGGAAATTCCTATATTTCTGAAGTATGTGGAAACAAATCCTAGCTTAGGGGAAGATTCCTATTTGAAATATGTAGCTGGTCTTCTCCTTAAGAGTTTTGCCATATTTTGGAAACAGTATGGCAAGAGATTGTAGCACAAAACCTACAAGTATGGAAGAATAAACTGGATTTCACCTCCACCCCCAACGTTTCTGGGCAGAGACAGAGGCTGTTAACCTCATAACCCAAAGCTCAGAAGCATGTCCCTTGAAACAAAGCAAGTAGACGTAAACTGAAACTAAGTAAAGCTGTGGTCCAGCCCTGACCCAGATGGATTCTTAAATGGATATAGAGAAAAGGAGGTGCCCACCAGGAGAAAAATAACATTGACCTCAGACTCTATGGTTATTTTATATACAATGTCTAGATGCAATCAGAACTCACAAAACAGAAAAGGAAACAGGAAAATGGCACTCATAATCGAGAAAAATTAGCCAGTAGAAGCAAGCACTTGGATAACCTAAAATTGAAGGTAGAATTTAGACAAGGACTTTGGTATAGCTACACTGAAGAGGACAGAGGGGCAGATGGAAAAATGTATGAAAATATGGAGAAACTTAAGAAAGAAATGGGACAGGTATTCCAAACCAGCCCAGACTGGGACACAAGGGACAGAAAAGAGTCAGGGTGAAGTCCAAGGACACCACTGACTCCCTCCTCACCCCTGCAGCCTGAGCTGTGGACCTCCGTCCCGGCTCCACGCACTTCCGTCCTCTGGCTGCCTTCATGACCCCCAGGATGCTGAAGGCGATTTGCCGCCTCCCTTATACCCGACCCCTCAGCAATCACAGCCATGCCGCCCCCTGGCCCCAGTTCATCCAGCAGTGGATCTGTGTCCCTCCCTCGGCCTCTCCTTGGTGAATCGCCCTCCCACCTCCCAGAGAACTAAATCTCCATTTCACGCAAGGCCCGGCTGCACCTTGCACAGAGTCACCACCAGTCCCTGCAAAACCGCGCTTCCCAGGTTCCTCACAGCTTCTGCACCGGATGCAGTTTAGGTCCGGCCTGTTCGTGAGGACTTTGATGAGATTTGGAGGCAGGAATGGGTTACTGTGGCCACTGGAGGAAGGCCAGCAAGTGCATGTGCTCTGGTGACCAGAGTCCACATCCCAACCTCTGGACCCGAGCCCTGTGGGTATGAGCAGGGAGTGTGGGGTGGGCAGTGGGGTCGGCACGACGGTGGGCTCCCGGCCTCACTCTTGGCTCTGGGGTGGAACCTGCCTACACATGGGCCCCTACGCTTGGGCCTCCAGGCCTCATGGAGTCTTAGATCATTCCGGCCCGTGCGAAACCATTTCTGCTTTTAACACCTGAAATGATTTCTCTGAGCCTGCAGGTGGCCTTACCCCCTGGTGAAGAATTGTCTGGAAAGCCCCATCTTGCCTCTGCTTACGTACCATGGGCACAACTCGGGGAGAGTGGTATTAAAGGGCACCCAGCAGCCTCAGCCTCCAGTTCCTGGGACTTCACCCTCCTTATAAGTCTGGTCGGCAGAGTAGAGGCCTCAAGGCTTGCACTTGTCCTTCCTGGTCTGTCTTATTTTTGTCAAACTCTGAATGAAGACATTCAAGATTTGTTCACTAAATATCCAGGTGGCAGAGGTCAGTAATGTTTGGGAAATGGCACTTAGAGCCCAGAAGATCCTGGGGCTGGAAGGGAGATCTGCGGCCAGGAAGCTGTCCTGTCTGAGAGGAGGACCAACCCTGCACGTGGCCCTGGGGCCCCAGCAGTGTACCTGGGTGTCCCTGCACGACTCCGGGGGCGCCTGAGCGCAAGCAGCCCCTCGGGGGCTCGTCTCCTCATGCCTACAAGGAGGGCGCGCTGGCTGCCCGGGCTGCCCCCCAGAGGACCACAGACCTGGCAGCTCAAAAGCAAGTTGATTCTGTCCCTGTTCTGGAGGCGGGAAGTCCTAGATCAGGGCGTGGGTAGGGCTGTGCCCCCGGAGGCTGCAGGGGAGGGTCCTCCCGGCCTCTCACAGCTCCTGGGGGCTCCAGGCACCCCTTGGCTTGTGGCCCGCTCTTCTGGCCTCTGCCTCTGTCCTCCCATGGCCTTCTCCTCCCTCCCTGGGCAGCCGCTCTGGCGTCACTTCTGGGGATGCTCGTCATTGATGAGGGTCCACCCAGCTCATCCAGGCTGATCTCATCTTAAAATCTCAATTACATCAACAAAGTCTCTTTCCACACAATGTCACGTTCACAGGTTCCAGGGACCAGGACGTGGCCATGAAGTTTTGTTGGCCACCATTTAACTCCCTGCAAGGGGTTTAGACAATAGAACCTATAACTGAACAGAAAACGTGTTGCTGCCCAGCACAGCAGACGCCACTCCGCGGTCCCGGCCTCCCTCGGGGAGCTCTCTGTCTGGCCCCTCTCCTCTCTCCAGCCTCGCCCTGTGGCGCCCGGGACCGTCTGCACTCAGACGGCCCCTGTCGTCATGTCAGCCAGCCCCCTGGCTGCGAACACCACCAAGCCGCCCGGAGCGGACAATGTGCAGGTCCAGGTGTTGACCTGTCTCCAGCTGGAGACCTGACCCGGGCTGTCAGCTCAGCTCAGTCCGACACAACTCCCCACCCTGCCCTCATCCACCCTGAGCCCTAAAACCTCAGTGCCTCGGACTCCACTCTTTCTCATACCTGTCTCACATCAAATCCGTCAGGAAGCGCCCCACCATTTCCTAAATGTACCCAGAATCTGACACCCTATGATCACCTCCCTGCAGACCTGCCTGGGTAGCTCCATCTTCCCCACCTCCTAACTGCCCTCGGCACAGAGGCACAACTCCCAAGCTCCAGGCCGACCTGCGCCCTTCTCGCTGGTGCTCTAACGGGGTGGGTGCAGAGTGCCCCCACCTGCAGTCCGCCACCCCCTGCCCCCACCCCAGCCCCTCCACCTGGCGGCTGGCTGCCCCACCAGGCTCCCAGGGACCCGTGGGCTCCACTCTCCCCGCTCCCAGCACGGCTCACCTTCCGACACGACAACCTACCTTTCACTGCGCTGCATGTCTGCCTTCCGGCCCCCGCTGGAGCGTGAGCTCCTCCGTGGACGTCTGTCCTGCCCACCAGACGGCGCCTGCGCCTTTGGCAAATCTGGGTGCAGAGAGGGGAGGTTAGCGTCTGTGCGAGGCCAGCAGGCACAGACCCGCCTCGGTGGGGAGCTGCCTTCAGCCCAGCGGAGCAGGACGCCCGCGGTGGTGGTGGAAATCAAGGGCTGTTCCCTGGGGCGGCAGGTGCTCCAGGGGGTCTTCCAGCGTAGGCGGAGCTCCACTACAGAGCCTGCCCACCACGGAAAGGAGTCTAGATTTCCAGATTTTGCTATTCCCAGGGATAGTGGGGAGTGGGTTGCGAGGTGTGACATTTGCAAGCGGTCACCTTAGTCATCATTTGACCCGGGTCGGTGCTCTGGGACCAGGATCGGCTGCAGTTCCAAAGAGCGCCACCAGGTGGCGCCAGAATCGCACAGGCCTCCCCAGGTGGGGCCGGAGCGCGGGGGTCTCCTGCAGGCCCCCGCTGCCCCCTGCAACCTCCTGGGCCCTGGGCGCCTGGCGGACGAGGCCTCCCCGAACCTCAGAGCGCCGGGAGCCCCACGGGCCCGCCCTCTCCCTCTGCTGCCCTCCTGGCCCTGGTGAGGAGAGGGTCCCAGGCCCCACCCCGGGCGGAGCAGCCTGGAGAAATCAGTCCCCATCGGGCCTCCAGCCCCCTCAAGGGGCCCGAGCTGCGGCAGGGGGCTGGCACCGTGTCCCCGGGACGACCCCGCACACCTGGGCGGGCGCCGCAGCTCCCCTGCGAGGCCCCCTCCAGCGTCCGTGGGCGTCCCTGGGGCGCTGGGCGGCGGCTGGTTCTCCGGGCGGCACACACCCGTCGGGCTCGCCAGGCCTGCGGCCACGGCCGGCTCTCGGCCCGGCGTCCGGGGCTGTCCTTCCACAGCCGGAGCTCCGGGCACCCGCCGGCAGGGACCAGGGGGGCCCTCGCGCCCCAGGAAGGGGCCCCTGGCCCCCGGCAGCCCTCCTCTGGCTTCCGCCCCGCGTGTCACGCAGGCCCACACCGGGCCCTGGCTTCCTCCCCGGCACCTTAGCACGCACCCCCCGACGGCGTTGCGCTCCGAGGCCGGGAGAACCCGGCCCGCGCTGTCCATCGGTCCAGCCCGGCCACGCAGGCCGCTGCCGGGCACCCGCACAGACCATGGGGGACGATGAGCGGGTCCCAGGCCGGGCAGCGGCTGCCCGAGACGCCAGCTCCTGTCCGTGTTGTCTGGGCGGGGCCCCGTCCCTGTGCCCAGGGCTGCCGTCGCCCTGCCCGTGGGGCCGCCAGGAACCCAGACAGGCCTGTGGGATTGTGCTGAGATGTGGGGGGTGGTGGCGGCCCTGCGCCTGCCCCAGAGAACATGGCGTCACGATGCCATTGGGGTCCCAGAGCCCGGAAGGCCCCAGACTCCCCTGGGAGCCCCGGTTAGGAACCCCTGGTGGACTGGGCCACCCTGTAGGCGTCCCACACGCTGATGCGCGCCCTGTGGTGGAGCTCACCCGGGAAGGCGGGTGGCCCCCTGGCGCCGCGGTAACAAATCACCAGGAACGACAGAAACACGTCGCCACGCAGCCTGTGGCGCAGACTCTAAAAGCAGCAGGTCAGCAGGGCGGCACCCGCACAGGCTCTGGGGTGGGGTCTGCGCCACATGGCTCCCAGCTGCCGGGCCCCGGGGTCCTTCGGCTCACGGCCCACCCCCCATCCTCTGCCTCCGGCCGCACTCTTGCCCGTGTCCCCTTGTCCGTCTCTCACAGTCCTTGGATGTGTGGCCTGCAGGTTGATCCATGATGATCTCATCAAGATCCTTAACTTAATTACCTCTACAGAGACCCTTTTCCAAATAGGGCCACACTTATAGGTACCAGGGGTTAGGACACGGGGCATATCTTTTGGGGGCCACAATCACCCCTCGGTGCCTGTCTCGGGAGGGACTGTCTCCCAGCACATGTGGGCTCTGCCCCTACCCAGCCCAGTCCCGGGGGCGCTGGGGCAAGGTCACAGGTGCACCCAACGCTTGGAGCACAGGGGCCGGGCCCCAGACTGCGAACCACCCTCCCCGGTCCCCGACCTGCCTGCTCCAGGGGCCACCAGCAGCCTCTGGCTGTCGGGAACCAGCCTGCCGGGGCCCAGCACTGATCTCCCCTGCTGACCAGCTGCCCAAGCCTGCGTGTTGTGTCTGCTCTCGAGGGGCTTGGTGCCTCTGGGAAACTGGAAAGCGGGACTCAGCCTGAGGTCACCGTCTGGAGGGAACCTCCTGAGGACAGCCCAGCCCCCAGCTGCCACTCTGTCTCTCCAGAGAGAATCCGAAGGAGGGAGAAAGGGAAGCCTTCGCCCCACTGACACTGAGGCTCAGAGGATGCAGCCGGCCACCAGGAAGCCTGGAGAAAGGGCACTGCCAGGGCGGGCACAGCAGGGAGGATTCGCTGTGTGAACACAGCGTGGCCAGCAGGACGGGTGGGTGCCGGGGGGTGCTCAGGGAGGCCTGGGGCCGAGACGCAGCAGGGCTCCTGCACACGGAAGTGCGTCTGTGGCTGAGCGGGCAGAGGCACTGAGGTGGGTGTCTTGGGTTCAGGGGCAGTGGGCCCTGGGCGACAGGCTGCGGCGTGGGCACACAGCCTCCAGTCCAGGCAGCTGATGGGACAGCAGGGGGCTACCCAGAAGAGGTGCTGAGGGTGAGTGGAGATGGGAGCGCAAGGCGGGGGACTCGTGGGCCCTGCTTCCCCGTGTTCCCACGGCGCCTGCTCGGCACGCAGCTCCCTTCCTCACCTGCCCCGTCCCTGCCGCCTGCGAGGCCAGTCCCTCGGTTCTGTGAGGCACATTCGTCATGTCTTCACGGCAGTGCAATAGCAGATGGGATGGTGAGCGGGCTCCCCAGGCAGGTCTGGGATAAATAAAACACTGTTTGTGGGGAGGTACTCCTGTGTAGAGGACACGAGGGCAGGGCCAGCGAGGGGGCCCCTGAGCTGCCCCGCGGTCCCAATAAAGGCTTTGGCTGGCGGGGGCGGGGGGCTCTGAGCTGGCAGCAGGGGGCTGTAGCCTCCAGCAGGGTGGGCAGCCAGAGAAGCGGGCAGTGGGCCCTCGGTCCTTGGGTTCTGGGCAGGGCATCACAGCATCCACGGTGCTGCCTGCCCCCGAGAACTGCTTTTAACAACTTTAACCATGTTAAGTGTCTTACAAACAACGATGTCATAGCACAAAGGAAACACTGTAGGGCAGTAAGAACCCCGGCGGGAGCCGCCCTCTGCCGGCCTGAGCTCCGGCTTTACGCACCTCGGCCTCAGACCTCGGGCCTGAGCAGGGTGGCTGGGGAGTTGAAAGGGGCCCCCGCGGCCAGCTTTGCCAGGCAGATGTCCTCCCACACCAGGGAGATGGGCCTCTGGGCCAGCTGACTTGGGGTGGCCCCCTCCTGCCTTCAGCTGAAGGCAGGAGCTCAGGGCATGTGCTGGGAGTTATCTCCCCTGCATGGTACATTTTCCTAGAGCCACTATTAAATTATTTGAAGAAACTATTCTGTGCAACAGACGTTGGGAAAAGCAGCCTCAAAGTCAGTCTTCACCAATTTAAGTAGGAATTACTTAATTTAGTAATTAAGTAATATATACTCCTTTCAATCAAAAGTAGAAAACATAATCCACACGGCTTCATCACAGGTGACTCTCTCCCTTTCCTCTTCAGATGCGGCCTCTGAAGGCACAGCTCTTTCTCAGTGATGGTGACACTGCACAGGACGCACGCTCCTGGGTTTTGCCCCACCCACCCCAGCACAGGCATATCCACCCCAGTGGGTCATGGGCATATCCACCCCAGTGTGGGCATATCCACCCCCAAGCAGGCATATCCACCCCAGCGTGGGCATATCCACCCCAGTGGGCATATCCACCCCTGAGCAGGCATATCCACCCCAGTGCAGGCATATCCACCCCCGAGCAGGCATATCCACGCCAGAGTGGGCATATCCATCCCAGTGTGGGCATATCCACCCCAGTGCGGGCATATCCACCTCAGAGCGGGCATATCCACCCCAGAGCGGGCATATCCACCCCAGTGCG